>VXAX01001196.1:367618-551216 GCA_013399835.1 Leptocoma aspasia | reverse complement strand
ATAAATCTTATAATAGTATTTAATAATTTATTTATTAAAGTAATTATAAATTTGAATTTTGCTAATGTAAGAAATACAACATCATTTATTTTAATAAATGCCTCTCTAGTTTAATTAGATGATTATCAGAAAATTCTAAATAGGAATTTAATTTTTTTGATGCAGTGTTCCAGATAATAAGTAACATAAATATTCCTTCAGCAGCATCTTGTTTCTCATCTAGTTAAAATGTTATGATACACTTAGATTAATGCAGTTACAAACCAATTGGGAATCAAAGAGGATTATCTAATGAACCTATGCTGCAGCTTGGAGACACACTGCAGGATGAAATGAAAATACTTTTTCCCCTGTCCTGGAAGATTTGATCCCTCATATAAATGCCAAATCCAACTTACAGTGCTTCCGGAGGAGCAATTAAATGGACGACTTATGTATGAGCAACAATAACTTGTGTTCTGAGTTGCATCATTTTGCACCATCTCCAGATGGCTCAGCTGTAAAGCAGACTGAGCTGTGTGAAACTGCCCTTGGTGCTTCCTTTTGTTGCTCATGCTATTGGGATGTTTGTCTCCCTAAGAGAAGTGAAGGGAGATAGCAACTGTTCACATGTGAAGGTTGGGGATGTGCTTCTACCATGTGAGCCAGTATATTTTAATCTGAAGAGTGACACAAAGTAAGATATCTCTAACATTTTTCCCTGCAGCTCCAAAATTACTGAAGGTGGTGCGAACACAGAAGACAAAACCAATGTTTACATTAGAACTGAAATGTGCCTCAAACTAATTTACTCAGAATTCAACAGAGCAAAAATTACTTTTGTATTAGACTATTATTAGTCTGATACAAAATTCATGCCAATTTGAAGGAACACCTGTCTGCTTTCAAGTACAGTTGTTCTATATTGTCCATAGTAGTGACCATGTGCACCAAAACTAGCAGAGTTGGCTTGAGAAGAGAGACAGATGAGAACAGAGAGAACAGTACAGATGGTACAGAAAGTGTCTTCAATTTAAGGATTCTGAAAACATCTGTGTCAGTTTGAATGATATTGTCTCATTCTATCTCACTCCGATTCCACAAATTATAGAATGTAGTCTGTGGGGATATTTAAGAACACATCATGGAAAACGCGTCCTCTTTCTTCAAGTAATGTCCAGGTATCTGCAAATAGTAGCACTGTTCATGTCTACCTCTTCAACATAAATATCTTGCTCCATTTTGTCTCAGTGGAATCCAGCCTTTCTGCTTTTCTAGACTGAGGTTGTCTTTTCTGAGCATAAATCCCCAGAATTCCACATGGTGTCTATAATGGCACAAATACTTTTCCAACCCTAGTAGAAGTGTTACTCTCCAAGATGATGATGATGATGATGTTACTCAACAGCTTGCAGACTTGTGAATCCTGTGATTAACTGTGGATCATCTTCATTACCAGTTTGCTATTGAAACATTGCAGGATTTAGCAATCACTTTTACTACTTTGTGTCTAAGTACTTGTACTTGCCATGTTGAATTTGAAAACTCAGGCTCATTCCTTTCTTGCTGGGCCATACTTCAGTTGTCTGTGTTGGTGATGTCTCCCAAGTTTGTGTCACAAACATATTTAATTAATGTATTCCTATCCTTTTAAAGATCATTAATACAAATATTCAGTAGGTTTTGTCCAGAGGCTGATATCCAAGGAGGGGCTTAACTAGTACTCTCCCTGCACATCAGAACTTCCTCTTTTAATGTAACCTGATGCAATTTCTGCTTGTCAAGTTCCTTATGCGCATTTCCACTTTTGCCCTAATTCTTATCTTTTTCAAATTTTAACTGATAGTTACCTAGTAGTGTCAATTTCACTTGCTTGGGTCCAATAGGATTTTTTCTCTAAAAAATCCAATTTCTTAATAAATCAGGTTGGGTTTAAATAAGATACCATGGGTAAATTGAATTCTCTTTTCTTTACAAAATACAAAAAATGTATTTTGAGGCTATGCAGATTCCCAAAACCAGCAACCTCTGTTTTCACTAATTTCGGTTCCTGTACAGTCTTGTAGGTGTTTTGCTTCGTCAACCATATTGTGAATCTGTCTGTAATCTCCTGTGAAATATTTCTTTTTTTGAAGTATCCTCTATATGCCTCATTTTTTCCCATCCTCTTTTCATTTCTGTGGCTGAAACAGTTTTGTTTGCCACCACAATCTTCTTTGATTTTGTTGATTTTCATCTGCAAGATTTAACTTAGTTCAACCTGTTGCAGTACTTGTATTCTAACCTCCAAATTGTAGCTTACTTTCATGATTAATCTTGTTCATTTCCTGCAAGTCATTTCCTGGTTTTTGAAGTGATTATTCATTCAGTTTGACTTGAAGGTATTTCTTTAAAGTTTTGGGTTGTTTTTCTTTCCTGCGCTGATGATGTAAATTTCAGATATGTGTTCTTCATATTTTATTTTAAGGATGTGTGTTTCCTGTCTTTGACTGTAATACTGACCTTAAAAGTTGAAGCCAACCTTACCTTTAGTCAAATCTATTTAAGTGCATGGCTGGACTTGAGTGCAGTGGAGAAGAAAATTGAGGCTTGAGTACATGTGATTTGAACAGTGATGTGACCAGCCCTGGCTGCTTATATGGCACCAGCTGTATCATTCACCTCTGGTGACGCCTTGTGCTCTTTCCTAGAAGGGCTCCTCAGACATGCTGTGTAAGAGGTTGTGAGGATCAGTGGTGTGGGCCTGCAAAAATGAGTTATGGAGCACCCGCTGAAGTAGCCTTTTCCCAGAGATATGCTCTGGGAAAATAATTAGTCAAATATTCCAAATTATCTTCATAGCCATATTCCTGAGTCCACTTGACCATAGTAAATTCTTAAGTAGGTTTTCAAAGCCTGCTATATTTTAAACATAAAACTTACATACTTGATTTGATCATCTTTCTTAATCATCTCTAATTAAAGAGAATCAATTCTTCACAATATTTATTAAAATAGTTGTTTCTCAAGGGTTTGAAGCAAACTGTGAACAATTGAATCTGGAGTACTTGAACATTCTCATTGGTAAGGCATTTGTTCTTTAATCTGTATTTGGGTGGTTAGTCCCCTGTGACGCCATGCCTACAAGAACTATTTACATTTGTGGTAACATCACAGTGCTCATTCTTCCTTTGCAGACCTTCTATGGGACTTCTATCTAATCTCTTCAGTAGCTGTTCCACAACAAAGGCATGTGTGATGTAAATAACTGTGTATGCTCCCATCATTATCACAGCATTTCAGTAGTCATATTTCTTATTCCAGCTCTTGTGTGTCCTTCATTTATTATTTAGTCTCCATGTATATAAGTGTCCAGTGTCTGTGTCCATGTATTATGAGTACCAGTACTTTAGATTAGTTAAGCTTCTTGGCATTCATTATTACACAGATTTCATATCGAGTCCCTTGGACAGATTTGCTACAATCCTTTTATTGGGCAAATTCCTCTGTCTGCTGGTTTTATCCACATGATTACTATCTCTTTCCATTGCCGTTCATCATTATCAGCTACTACATTCCTTTAGCCATAGCTATATCCCATACTTCCGTATTTTATGCCTTATATAATTTTCTCCCATCATTTTTCTCCTGTGCCTTCATTAACAAGACTAATTTTCAGCCATGCTGACCTCAGTCCCAGTTTATCTCCTAAATGAAGATCTGATACTTCGGTTTGCTTTTTGGTTTATGTATAGAGCCCTAGGAAACAATGTGCACGTGCAAACTGAGGTGATTGTGTATGCAAGTGTAACCAGATGACTTAAACATGCCTGCCCACTCCACTTGGTGTCTGACTCCTGCCCTCCAAGTCTATGATCCCCCTTCAGTGGATGGTCTCTTGCAGATTTTATAGTCTTGTTAGATTCACAGGTGCTATTAGAAGTGTGGAAGTGTTCTCTTATACCATCACCTACTTATAGCTGGATATCTGTTGGAGAGTCTTCATCAACTGGGGTTCTTGTCAAAGAAGTTCAATTGCAGGGAAAAGAAGGCAGCCCTTTGCAAACTCTGCTGGAGGATAAATAACAACTAATGATTCTCTCTGGCTGTTTGCTGCAGCTAGGGCTGCTTGCAGCATGATGTGAACTGTTGCCGATGAAAAGAAGATTGTTTTTTGCCAGGGTGTATAAATAACAGGTGTTTAGAACTCCTTCATGTCCAGACACTCATTGTATTCAGACTTGGCCTTTAGTAGTTTACCAGCTTTGAACATATTGCAGCACCATGACCAAGAGCATGCAGGAAGTGCATGTTGGTTTGTGTTTATGCACTCACAGATACCGAGGCTTGTGTTTGTTTAAGTCATGACTCTGGAATTAATGGCCTCCTCAGGACTAAGGTACACAGTAAGAGAAACTTTAATACATCACCTCACAGTGAAATGCTTCTGTCTCAAGTTTTTGACCACCACATTTACTTAGGAAGTTTTCTGCTCTCATCCACTGGGATGAAGACTCCATCTAAAGGAAGGTGGGAGAAGTGGTCCTGTTTCCCTGGCTTGCCTTCCGAGAGTTTTCCAGGCTGCTTTGCCTTATGGCCTGGAAGGGTTATAGGACAGGGGGGTATGAGGGAGAACCAAATAGTTTTCTGTCTGAGAGCAAGGGAGTAACCCTGCCAGTCATACCTGGACCAATATATCCCTCCTTCACAAGAATAACCCTTCATTTCCTGTGTTTAGATATCAAGACAACGGCTGTGAGAAAGGGCGATGAGTATGTCATAAATGGCGGTAAGATGTGGATTACATCCGGGAGCCAGGCAGACTGGATGTGCCTCCTGGCAAACACCAGCGAAGGACCTCCCCATCAAAATAAATCTCTCATATGTCTGCCAATGAATCTACCTGGTAATAGCACAGAACTCTTTGTCTTCTAATTTGATTTTATTGGTGGTTTTTTGCATGCCTAATACAAGAAGGAAAGGTGTTTAACCAAAATATATATTTAGAGAAGTTGGTCAGATACATTTTCATGGCAATGATTCATAACCATATGAAAGTTAAAGGATAAAGAGTTTAGAGATTTCACACTTGGGAAATACCTCTCAAGCCTGGTGGGCTTGCTGAAGAGAATTGCAGGCATATTCAGAATGTTTCATGGCTCTACTGTGCAAAGGGATCCTTTCACCAGGGCACTATTACCAGTTAAATTATAAAAATAGTCTAAGAGTTGAATGTGGGCTGGAGTGAAAGATTCAAATATCCTGGAAGTAGGGATTTGGTTTTGAATAAGACTAGAAATTCAGGTGAAGACATGGAAGAAATACATCCTGAGCTAAGGGCACCAGTTTCAGTGGTACAGTCCACACAGTGTCTGTTCCTGAGTAATCTGCAGACCTCACAGAATGCACAAGTGTTCTATGCATAAAGAACATCATCCAGAGAGGATGCAGTTAAGATTGTGCTGGTGGGGATCTTTTGCAGTTTTGACACCTGTTCAGAAGTTTTTAAACCTTTTCAGTTTTCACTCACTTTAATATTTAAAAATATGCAACATATTAATTTATGCACTATATAATATATAGTATATTCAATATTTAATTTTAAAAATTAATGCTTGTTTTAGGCAAAGAAACATTTAGTTTAATACAATTTAATTTTTATTAAATCTAGAATAATGCATATTAATGCATTCATATATAAAATATTTATACAGAGGGCTCTTTTTTTCATGTGATTCAGAGTATTTTACACAAGAAATATGTGCCATTATTGGCATTTCACATGCAGGAACACCACGACAGCAGTGAAGTGAAGTTCTCTTTGGATTAGACTGAGAACAAAACCCTGGTCTCCAGTGTTGCAAAAGAGGACTATGAGAGCTTCTTAAGGGAATGTCTTTTAAGTGAATTTCAGCATGGTATAAGTCAAGCAAGTGAGTGGCCCAGGGAATCAAGCAGGTTCTGAGTGAATTGTGAGCTTCTCTGCTCATGTAAGACAGGCTTTGAATGGGAGCTCATGGAAGACAGACCTGAGCTGCTTCACTGGCTGTGAACTTCATCCTTATTGAGAAGTGATGAGTGAACATGTAACTTAGAGCCAGAATTTCTCTGAATTTCCAGGTAAATTCACTTATCAGCCATCTGCTGATAAATGAATGAAGTCCTTCTTGTGATTTTTCCTGAAAGAGTCAGAATGCAAATGCAGTACTACTTCTCTGAGATCAATCTTCCTAAAACAGCAAAGCAGATGACCCACAGTTGGTGGCAGATAAAATATACAGAAATTGACTTAGAGGTTTTCAGCTACTTGGCTTACTCCAAAAGGACACAAGTTGTCGTAGCTCTAGGAGAGGGGAGATGTTAGATCTCACAGCCTACACACAGACCTTCTTTACCTGAATTAAATAAATTTAGAGTAGAAAAATTGTCTGAGACACCTTAAGCTGATCTGCAGAAGTGTAGAAGTCTTCCTAGGAACAAAATTTGTGTTCATTGTGCTACTCGAAATGTATATATGATGTGATGATACACATATTTACCTCCAAAGGGGTCACAGCACCAAGATTGGTGACCTTTTGAAATGAAGTATTAAGACTGTTGATTGTGCTCAGTGGGTGAGTCATATCAGAAGTGAGATTTTTCAGGAAGCTCCATCTGGTTTGAAACATCCTAAGGATGTCTGTCTGCTAAAGATTGTGCTCCGTGGAGGGCGGCAGAGCAAGGCTGTACGGGAAGTGTCTGGAGGACATCACCGAATGATGCACTCTCAAACGTCTGTGGATGTATCTGTGTCAAAGCTCAAAAACAACTGCAATGGAGAGCAAATGTGCTATGTCTGACTCACCTCTGCTGGCACCAGCCTATATGGCTGGGTAAGGAAAGATCTGTGGTGTATTTTTGCTAAAAATTGAAGTTGTTTTGTATTTATATAGTGTGGTGGGAAAAAAAGAGAGAAAAAAAGATTCCAAGTCCAAAAGTGAATTATTAATTTCAACAATTGTTCGTTTATTGGATATACAAAGTAGGATTTGCTTCTTCTAATTTAGGTATATATACTCTCTAATCTGGGCTGAAGCAAATCATGGTCTAGCTTTGACAGACACTGCTGAACACATTTCTCATAAAGGAAGTTTGGATAACAGCACCATGGATCCACAATAGATACCCAAATTAGGTGAATACTCCTTATACAATAACGATGTCTTAAAAAAGCAGGTGAATTTTTCACATAATGAAAGAGAATCTAACAAGTTGCAAAATGTGTGTGTGAGGTATATAGACAAATGGCTTGCAGCCCTGATCTTGTAACTATTTTTCCTCTGGTTTGTCCTCTGTGTCCTCAGATAGCTCTCGGAGAGATTGCAAGGAGGAGTTAATGAAGAGAAGAGCAACCAGAAAAAGAGAAAGAGAGCGTTTCTTGGATTGCTATTTAAAATGTGTCTGTTTCCATTTGTAATGTCACTAAATGGTGTCAGGAGAGAGCAACTGCCTTTCTCTGAAGATAGAACATAGGAAATAAAAGAGATTGTCAGAAGGCTGGAGGAATGGGAGAAAATGAAAAATCAAAGACATTTGGGAAGAACTGCCCAGGCAGAGAAATAGCAATCCATCTCAGTGATACTGGTGAAAGTAGCTCAAATGGCTCTCTTAGGGTGATTTTAGTAAGTCAGGTACTTGGCCTTGTTAAATTGAGATTTGTGAGTTATTGAGTGTAATTAATTTAATACAGATGAACGCCAGGAGTTATCTGGGCCTGTAATTTCTACTGCTGCTGGTGATTTTTCATTTGTAGTACCCCTTAGGAAGAGAAGGAAGATAATTAAATGAAGGGAGGTTTTGATGTCCCCATAGTAGCCAAAGAGATGATTATGTATGATTGTCTTCCACGATGTAAAGCATGTGCTAGCCTCAGAAGGGACATCACATGAGACTGGTGCAGCTTGGTCTCCTTGTGAGAGCCATGAATTAACAGCAAGTGAAACTGGTAGGGCATGACAAAGGGGGATGCTGCTGGGTCCAGGAAAATCGAACACACAACCCAATCTGGAAGAACTACAGGTAGAAATCATTAGCACATTTAGCTCCTCTAACCAAGACTGTAAGAGCTTTCTTCAGTAATTGTTGCTGTATGTGGATCTGGGAAGTAAACAATGGGATTGATTTAGCAATACAATGAACTGGCAGCGGTTGTGTTTTCTTGAGGAGAGTCCTTTTAAACCACCCAGTAACAAGAGCAGTAAGTGCATCTTCATGTGGGTGAGGAGCAGTGATTGCATAAAGCCAGTTGGCTTTAGACCATACATGACCTCTGCAACTCTCAAAGAAACCAAATAGCAGTATTCCAATGGGAAACAATGTTCCAGATTTCATCTGGGCTTCTAAATTGCTCAGTGTGTGGTTATTTAGCTCTGTTTTTAATATGGAAACAAATCACAAATGCTTTTTTGCCTGAGTACAAATTGCTGGATAATTTTCAATTCAAGAGTCAAGAATTTTTATACAGCTGTCCTGATTTTATTCCTGCATTGATCATATATCAAAGCAAGTCTTCCTAATACATAATCTGTTTACAGACTGGTTGATGGAGGAAAAAATCTTGAGTGGAACTTGTGGAAGTCTATGTGAACCTTGTTCTCAGAGCAGTCTTGGCATTTGTAAATACTGTCAGTATTTCAACTTTGTGAAGAGATGAAAATTTCCATAACCTTATTTAGTGCAGCCAGAGAGAGTAAATTTGAAGGAAATGACTGCCAACTTCTTCTGCCTACAAACCAAAGTAATTTTCATATGGCTGAAGGCTTCCTGTGAATAAAGGTTGAGATGTCTGTATTAGTTCAGAAAGAGATGTTTTCTGAAAGCTGTGAAGAATAGCAAGATATGAACAAGTACAGAGAGACCAGAACAATCTGTGTGGTGACCAACCAGCTTCTACTGAGCCATGCCAGGGAGCAGTAGAGGACTGAAAAAGAATAAAGAGGAAAGTAACAACAGAATACCTCCTCATTACAAAGCTGGTTGGAATAACATGTACGTGAGTAGTAAAAAGCTTTGGTTTTCTGGCAAAAATACTTATGCTGAGTTGGAGGACTGTTTTGCTACATATACAGACTTGTCAGATGTAATTAACGTGTTACGCACAAATCCTTATGCCTGGTTGTTGTCCTCCTTTTGCTTTTGAAACATTCTTGACTTTCACCCTGAATATTTGAATTAGCTTCAGATCAGCAGATAAAGCTGAAGACAGGAGAATTGCCACGGGAAAACAGTGGGTGCCTCATGGTTAAACTCTCATGGCACAGGGGTAAGCCATGCTTGCGTCTGAACAACAGCAAGAAAGAACTTGTAGCTATGAAAAAACAAACAATGGGAAGGAGTCCTGCCCAGTGTGACGAGGTAGCTGAACCCTTATGTGGCCAGACCTGAATGACCCAGGTTCATCTTCAACACACCAATGCACGTGGGGTCAGAGTCAGTGCTGTGTAGAGAGGTCTGTGGGGGAGCAAATCCTCCTCACAAACATGCACACATGAAAACTCAGAGTGATCACTGTACCAGAAAAAATCAGCTAGGCCAGGAAGGGGAGGATAAATGAAGAAGAGAGGGAAGGAAGAGGATTTCCAGGAGGAGAAATACTCATAGCTGCAGCTTAAAACTGTTTTTGTCCTTACTGAATATTTGTATATTTTTTCATAGCAGTATAGGCACTTGGCAAATCTTGCCAAATTGAATTTCAGCATTTTATTATAATGCTAGATAAAATTCAAACATAAACAAATAAATATTGTGTTGTTTGAAGACCTGTGTGGACTAAGATTATTACGACCAGTAAATATTCATTATTTGAGGACATAATGATAAGTGGGAATTTTACACTTAAAGTTTCTGATTTGCTGGTTTAATAAAGTGGAAAAACCTTTTAAAATAGGATTTGGGCCATTTTACTCCAGAACACTGTTATGTTTTTCCTTAAGGTAGGTTCCACTGTTGTGTTGGAACATACATTCACATCTATAGACTTTTCTTTCTGAAAGCATTTTATTTGTTCATAGTGCTTTTGGTTTTTTGTGGTCTTTCTCATACGCCTTTCTCTTCAGGCATTCATGTTGCTAAGAAGATAAACAAACTGGGTATGAGGTCATCGGACACAACTCAGATCTTTTTTGAAGATGTAAGGGTCCCCTGCAAAAACCTCATCGGTGAGGAGGGAAAGGGTTTTACATACCAGATGTTGCAATTCCAAGAAGAGCGGCTGTGGGGAGTAGCCACTGGTAAGTCATGGTTCGTGCTTCTGCAGCAAGGCAGGGCCACAGGGGTCACTCTTCGCATGACTAACAGCACTTTTCTTTTCTTGTAAGTTGCAATGACCTTTTAGGATCTGTTTTTTAAATCCGTTGTAGCCTGGATACCGATGACATTCCCTTTCTGTAGAAAAACCTGAAGCAGAAAATATTTTGTGAGCCATTGCATCGGCTCTTTTTTGCCTTATTTCTTTTTCTTGTTGCTACTCTGCTGGTAAGAAAATATGGCATCATGTTGTGTCTATTACAAATATAGTGCAAAGGCTATAGCCTTTAGCCTAAAATATCAGCATGAAATGGAAGGATGGTGACTTTTCCTGTAGTACAGTGAGTTATGATGCTTATCATGGATTTTAGAAAATTAACTTATTGGCTGGGTAAAGAAGTGGCTCTTGCAGGTTATCAGATCTGTTTGGCAGATCTATTTTACCTCTGTACACTTTGGACATAAGTGGTACCAGCACCACATTCCTTTCCCTGAAGTTATGTTTTCACAGAGTTTATGTTACCCAGAACCCAGGCTGTACTCAAATCCATGTATTTAGGTTATATGGATTCTGGATATTCCAGGAAACCAGATCCAAGTCTGGATTGTCTACTTTCAGCCTGCAAACTTTCTCCCTACCCCTCAGTGTTTGCTTCTTCAAGTTAAATATAATGTGGTTCACTGTAAGAAGATTGGTCCTCTTTAGATTCCAGGGTTGTCTAAATAATGTCACTGTATTCATGCTCTTGTGCATTCCTTGTCTGTCACTGTCTGTGTGTGGCTGGGGAATTGAACATTCTAAGAAGTGGTGTTTTGATTCAGTGAACAAATGAAAAAGCACTCACTGTTTTGGGTTCATCCCAGACCAAATATTTTGGAGTTCAAATGCCTTTAAAAAAAATCGTTTATTGAGAGAAAGTTCTTAGTTCAGCCTGAGATAAATAGCACATGTGAGAGTAGTCTTAGCAAAGGACAGGAGGTTACACTTGCCTGTGTAGATCTCACTGCAGACTCAGGCAAGCAGGAGTTGTGATCCTACCACTGTTTCTGCTTTAATTGAGGTGTATACAGACTGCAAGGATGTGCATTGTGCATTTTTATGTTCAGTTTGAAGTCTAAATTAAACAAACCATCAGAAGTTCTGGGCTGCAGTGAGACTCCCCAGGCAGCGGAGTAGCCGGCAGCATTAGTCATGCCCCAGGCAAAAGTGACGCGCATTGACAGCATCAATACACAAAGCCTGGCAGGTTAGATCACTCCTCCTAAAACCACGGGCAGCTTGGTACTGTCCAGTCTTGCACAACTGCCTGGCTGTCACTGTGCTCTGCCAGGAACCGGCACACCAGGTTTCAGTTCCTTTTTTTGTCCAAAACAACGCAGCAGGAGCAGGTGAACCCTTGCCCTGGATGAGCAGTCTGGGAAGGGCATCTCTCCTTGCCTGCTATGGCCAGGCAGGGGCCATCAGGGAGGAAGAGTCTAGGAGCTCACCAAGGAGAGGGAGCTGCCTTCTGCAGTGGCTACTGTGTATACCTTGCTGGACCCCTTGGGTTTGCTTTTTTTCAACTATCTGATATAAAATGCATAAAAGCACTGGCAGCAGGGACAAGACCCATGGTTTGGGCCAAGCTGCAAAATTCAGAGATCACCAATTGTGGTAAACAAGAAAAAGAGTAACCAGTGTTCAGAAGAAGCCCAGTACTTGATGGGTGCAGTTTGTTGTACCACAGCATCTAGAGGTGTTAACTTCCAGTCCTGCAAATGGTTTCACGTATGTTCAACCATGACTGCCCAGGTGAAGGCTCAGATGTGTGAAACTATGTAAGTGCCTTCGGTACTTTTGGGATTAGGTCTGCATGTTTAGTCCTGGTCTTCACTTCTGCCCCTCAGTAGGACATTTCTGTTCCTTCACAGTTCATGACTGTGACATTGAAAATCATCAGTCTGCTTTTAAATGCTTTAGGGACAAGTCCTGGCATCCTCACTTTCACTGCTTCCTTTAACTTGGAAAAGGCAGTTGACTGCCATTATTGTCTGTTTTTCCTTTCTGGGTGTTGTTTTATTGTGTTTGGGGGTTTTTGTTCTGTTTCTCTTTGTTTGGTAGGGGGTTTATGTATTTTTAGTTTCATGTATCACATGCTCTCGACTTCTTTTTGTTTATCAATTATCTTCTTTGTGGCCAGTATCTTTCTTCACTTTTTTTTTTTTTTTTAATTTTAAAATCTATTATCAGTGAAACAGGTTTAAAATACAAATGGAAAACTAACTTCCTGGAATTGCAAAATTTGGTCCCAGGTGTGGTTTCTTCTTCTGAGTGACACATCACCAAAGGCATTGGTCAAAGTCACTGTGTTTCTTGCTTCACTGAAAGAAAAAAGGTGCCACATATCTCCCATGTTGTGACACTTGGTAAACACGGTCCATTTGAGGGCCTGTTGCACTGATCACAGGAAAAGAATGTTGCTATGACAAAAAAAGCAAACAGTTGTTTTGTGAATTGCTTAACTGAGGGACAAAGAGGGAGTTCAGTGTGCATGTGAGAGCAGCATGGCACTTTTCTAATGACTTCTACTTGCTCCTGCAACTTCAGTTTTATGAGCACCGTTGAGTCATGGCCAGTAAGCAGGATGACAGATCCTTTTGCATGGGCAACACATGTCCTTAAGAATCAGATTGCTCAGCTTAGAGCTCACTGTACGTTTCATGAGAGAGTCTTCAGCCACAACCTAAGAAAAAGATATTAATTTCCTTTTCTTTTGAGAGGAAACATAGCAACAAGACAAAGTCTCTTTACAATGAGCAGAAATTTCAAGTGGAAGAATATAAGTTGAATGGAGATACGAGGAAAAGATTATTCTGCATTTTGCAACTTAAAGTGCTTTCACAATTCTCAGCTGTGTGGTAGGCCACACATTCCTTAGGCTCCCTTAGAGTGACATTTCCTGCATGTGCTGTCAGTTGAAACCCACGGGGCTAAGTTTGTCTGAGGATGTGGGGAACATTGTATAAAAAAAGGAAACAAATACACAGAAAAAAAAAGGGGGGGCTCCCTATTATGAATGGCACTTCTCTGAATTTTATGACTGGCAAAGTGTTGTCTGCTGTTATCTTGTTGAACACGGCTGTTGGCTGTCATGGTATTCATGATGGGCTGCATTTTGGTGCTGTTTGCTACACAGCCAAGCTTTGCCATGTTAGAGCTGTGCTCAGAGCTCTGAATACCTGTCATCAGCATCACAGAATGGTTTGGCAAGGGACCTTTAAAGTTCATCACATCCAACCCCTCCACCATGGGCAGGGACACCTTTCACTAAAGCAGGTTGCTCAAAGCTCCATCCATCCTGGCCCTGAACATGTCCAAGGGATGGATGTGTTTTGGGGCACCTACAACTTCTCTGGCCAACATGTTCCAGTGTCTCACCACTCTCATAAGGAATTGCTTAGGATTGCAAAATGATGGAATGGTTTGGCCTGGAAGGGACCCTAAAGATCATGTAGTTCCAATTCCAAAACATTCTTCTTTTAGTTCAATCTAAATCTACATTCTTTCAATTTAAAACCAGTCCCCCTTGTCCTGATACTACAGTGTCTGGTAAGAACTCTGTCCCCATCTTTCTTGTAAGCTCCCTTTATATACCAAAAGGCTGCAATAAGGCCTCCCCAGAGCCTGCACCGCTCCAGGCTGAACAACCCCAACACTCAGCCTATCCTCATGAGAGAGGTGCTCCAGCCTTTAATCTTCTTCAGGACCCTCCTCTGGACCTGCTCCAGATCAGTGTCTGTTTTGTTGGGCTGCAGAGCTGGATGCAGTACTCCAGATGGGGTCTCTGGAGAACAGAGTAGAGGGAGAGAATCTCAACCCTTGACCTGATGGCCTCTTTTGAAGCAGCCCAGGACAGTCCTTAGATTTCCTCTGTTTCTGTGTGCAAATGACAGCTCCTGAAATAAGAAGCAGTAATGGCAGCTAAGGAAACAGGAGGATGGATCAGCAGGGGCAGGAAGGAGGCAGTGAATTGGAGAGGTGGACACTCTAAGAGCAGTTTTCCCAGAACCCCAGTCTGAGCTATGATGTGTGGTGACAGCCTGAGTAGAGTTTGGCTCAAGTCCCTTCATGATCTCTAGACCTTTCACAAGCAGGATCTAAACAGTTTCTGTCCTGTTTCTTCCCACCTGATCTTGCTCCTGCCTCCTCTCTGCTGTTTCCCATCCCCTCTTTCCCTGGTGCTGGATGCTGGGAACCACACAAGCCATGCTGGAGCACCTTGCACTGACAGACCAACACAAGATTAATTCCTCGTCTTTATCTCTTCCACCTCCCTTTTGCTCTCCTAGCACTGGCATGTACTGTTTAGTTTCCCACCCAGCAGCTCAGACTTTGCTGTATTCTTCCCAGATTTCAGTCTGAGGGGAAAGGGACAAGTGGTGCCTGGGTGCACTCCTTGCTCTTTCTTTACATTTCTCAAGCTGGAGACCATAGACATACAAGTAAAAAACTGTTGGTATTATACATGCTACAGTGTCGTGTGACATTGTCCTTTGGAAGGACACTATTTTTATTCGAGATGTTCCCGGAACATTTTTCTATCCAGAAAGCCAGCATTTGGGTGACAACATAGTGTGTTAACACAGAAGAAATTAGGACATTACTGTATATGCTCTTCTGAAAAATAAGCATTGAGGTTAGTTGTGTGAGAAAGGAGGGGAAAATATTTAGGTAATGAGAAAAGCTGACTACCCTATGGAATGTGGAGACACTATGTGAAAAATGGTGCTCTGTGGAAGTGATAGTGAATGATCATGGCAGGGGGAACTGGTGGGATGCAGAGTCTACACAGGAGAGCAGCACAGAGATGAAATTTAAATAGCAGTGATCTTGAAAACAAAGCAAAGCAAGGGACTGTCATGTGAGTAACTGGCAGGTAGGAAAAGGGAGTTCATACTAGTCCAAGGCCTGGGTTTATTTTGCATTTCACATTCAGAGTTTTGTGGTTTAGACTCTAAATGCAAATGGATGTGGATATGCATATTTTGAAAAGAGAAAATGTGACCCTTCTCATACAGATAGATTTGTGAAATCATGCCCTGCTGCTTGTCATAGTAACATGAGTCCACATTTGCCAAACAAAATTCTCCACACATTCTGTACCTGCTGTTATCCCAGCTATACTGCAAGAGACTGATAGCTTAGTCATTCACTTCAAGGCTGGTTTGTCTTGGAAAAGAAACTTTTACCTTTTTTTCTTGTTTAAAAGGGGTTATGTTTTAGTTTGCACAAGAAGAAGCAGCAAACTAGCTCTACTTTAAAGCATCATCTGCTGCCTCTCTCACCTGTTTTACAGCAGTACCCTATTTTCATTCTGTTTCCATTAGAAGAATTATTTAATGGGTTTTTTTAAAGTGGATGTGAATTATTTCTTCCCTATGCTGGGATCTGATCACAGAATGCAGACGTAATAAGCAGTCTATTTGTGTTCCTTGATCTCAGAATAGGTTTCTGCCTTCTCCCTGAAGGCTTCCTTTGATTTATGTTTCTACAGCCTTCCTCACTAAGCACACTACACTGTCTGCCTTCAGATTTTTTTCCAGGATTTTAACAAACCTTCAGGACACAGGTAGCATGGAAAATAGGAGTTGCCACAGGCTTTTGCTAGGGCCTCAAATGAGACACTAAGCATAAAGTTTATCTCATCATGTTGGTACTGCTTTCTATGACTCTCCCTCTTTCCTACCCACTTCCCTCTCCTCCAGGTTTTGGCAGTTTGGGGTTCAAGTGAGATAGATGTCTTCAAGGTACAAGAAGGTATCAGACTCTTCTCAGATTGAAGCTTCACTCCAAACTGAGTTTAGAAAACAATTTGCTTTAAAAAACCTAAGGTGTTTGTTGTACAACGTGATAAAACCTTCTTTTTCAACAAGAAGCTAAACATATCTGGCTAAAATGATTTCTTGTTCTGTGCTTTGTTTTTTCCAGCCCTGACAGCAATGGAAACTATTATACAAGAAACTATAGAGTACACAGGGCAGCGGAAGGTGTTTGGCCAGCCTGTCCTGCACAACCAAACCGTGCACTTCCGCCTGGCCGAGCTGGCATCCGAAGTGGAGCTCCTGCGCTCGCTGCTGCACCGCGCCGTGGGTGAGCTCCCACGTCTGCTTCCCAGATGTGCTTCTCTTCCTGCAAAGAACCTTGTCAGGCTAAAGGAACATGGGGAGGTGATTTCCAGAGTGACTGCTTTTTTATCTCTTCTTTTTTTATTAGCTCTCTATGTAGAAGGCAACGATGTGACGAAATTTGCTTCCATGGCTAAGCTAAAGGCAGGTCGTCTGACCCGTGAAGTGACTGATAGCTGTCTCCAGTTTTGGGGAGGAATGGGATTCACCAGTGAAGTTCTCGTGAGCAGGTTTTACAGGTAAAGGATGAAAATACAAAGGCTTTAACTGAAATTCAGCCTCTTAAATGTCCTGTTAAACAATCACCTGCTTGAAAAGAGCACCAGGTCCTGACCAGTGTGAATGGTCTTGTTCTGCTTCATAGCATGTCACTGAAGTGGGTTGTGGATGCAAGGACACCCAGTGCAATTAACTTCGGGTAGACACGTGTCGTAACTTACTATTCTTTTGCCAAGTCTTGGCTTTGCATTACAGTTGTAAAGTTTGAACTACCCATAGGTTAGCTTAAATGTCAAATGAAAGAGGAAAACTCAGTATTTTCCCTGATGGTCCTCTGGTATCTGCCACAGAGTAGAAAAAAGGAGGGGGAGAGAAACTGAGAGCTACCAACCAGTGACTTTTTTTTCTCTTTGCTTTTTGTTTGCTTGTAATCTTGATTACAAGAACAGAACTAAAACCAGAAGCTTTCTTCTAAAATGAATGAAAATCAGCTTTATCTTTTTCCCCGGATATGTGGGAAACTGGAGTTCCCCACTTGGTTTCTGCAGTAGTCTGTTCTGATAGCAGTCTCCATCCGTACAGTAGATACCATGTGAGACATAACAAGAGATGTAATTGCTTCCAGACAGTCATTAGATCATTAAAATGGTACAGAGGTCTTTTTGGAAGTTAGTTGAAGTTCTTTCAAATTTTAGTCTCTATCTACTTAGAGCAAAAATCTCCTTAAGGAAACAGTTTTCTTGGTATCTGGCCTCAGTGTCTTATATTCTGTAGAAGGATCAAAACTGACCTTGGATTCTTTTACAAGTAACAGCTTTCTGTTCAGCCCTTACATAGACAATACATAATCCAAACCTAGCCAAATCAGTAGTTCAGTTAGTTGAAAGTTTTGGTAAATGTGTCTGTGTAAAGTGAGAGCAGAACACTTGAGAAAATCTGTAAAAAGCTTGTTTCTTGTTAGGTAGGTTGAGTTACTTTTTCTATTTTTAATAGCATTCTATGAACAAGAATGCCATGGCAGTAAGTCATGAGATCCTCAATATTTTTGACAAGCGGACTCCTGAAGTTTTCTTACAAAGGTACAGGTTGTTTCATGATGGTGGTTTTACGCCAGCTGTCAATATGATGGTTTTCCTTAGGTTTTTTTTTCACAGCCTTATTTAAATAACTAATGGTCACTGGTGATGGAGATGTTAAGAGCTACTGCAGTAGGCACTCTGAATAAAATTAATCCCTGTCTTGCAGCACTTACTGTAAATGTAGTCTGTACAGATTAATGTGTATGTACTTTTACATAGCTTTGTTTAAGATTTCCTAGCCCAGTATAGTAGTGCTAACTGTGAGCAGGGCTTTTCTGTGTGGATTCCAGAGCAGTTTCCAAGTATAGCAGCACAGTCACATTTTTCCTTAGAAGAAATCCAGAGTGTTTCCTGTTGGTGTGCACAGTCAGCTGGCTAAAGAAATGTATCTTTCTACCTCTAAACCAAACGCTGTTATAAATAAGGATAAAGAGAGTGTGATATTTATACTTTGATATTTTATATGAATCAGTAAAATTCCACCATTGAGTAACCAAAGTCAAGGAAGGGACAAAGGAGCATTTTACCTAAATAAACAATTACATGTTGAAGTCAGAATCTTGTTAATCTGTAACGGTAATCAAAGCAGCAGCTTCCCTAAAGCTGTTCTTTTTAGTACAGCAGTCTGAGTAACCATTAACGTCACTGTGATGTTTGTCCAGTAGCAGCAGTATAATTGCACAGCAGGACATCTAGTCCTAATGTACAAACATTTTTGTAGCATAATCTTTATGAAGTTCCCAAAGAGATGTTAGTTAGTCTTTGACACATCGGGCTGTTACTCCTCAAAGAACATACAGCACAACGCATAGTTAGTGCAGGAAGTCTCTGAATTTTAGTTATTAGGGTCAGTTAGAGATCATAAAGAGAAATGGCACAAAACTGTTTGCCAACTTATTTTATTCATATCTGTCATTTAATCATTAACATTTTAAACTTTGTAGAACAACTGGCATTTCTTAAGCGCCTATTCTCTAGAAAGCATGAAGAGAGCTGCTTCACCGTGTAGGTGTCTATACTGGGGTGGTTTTATATATGTAAATGTCTCACTTGTACAGATTCTAGTAAGGAGAATAGGTTTAAAAAAAAAAAAGCTTAGAGCCCAAATATTAAAAGGTTTCATAGAAAAATACTAGCCAATATAAAACCCATAAAGAATGGACTTTCCAAACTGTACCCTAATAGCAGGATTCTGGAGAAGGAAAGCACTAGCCAGGAGTCATGCTTGTTTATTTTTCTCTTCTCCGTCTGAAAGGTCTTAATGACTTGGCAAAAATCTATTATTGAACAAACCCATCATCTATATGAAAATCCCAGGTTATGAGAGATAGAGGAAAGAAATCTTTTAGTATCAAGTTTATTGCAATTTTTCAGATTTCATGAGTTTTAAAAAATTTCAGGTAGTGATCCATATATTTTAGTAGTAATTATGTGCACTCCAATTATTATAGGAAGAACTTATGCAGTCTTCTTAAATGAGCTGGGTTTGTTGATGTTTTTTATTTTTTTTAATTACGATTGTTACTAACTGCTAAACACCATGTCTAATTGTTTCCAGTTCTTACACATTTTACTCTTGTGGGCTGTGATGGAGAGAATGCTATAATTTCTTTACTTGCTACATTGTCAAAGACTCGAGGAAGCAGTAGTGAAAAATATTGAGTACTCATGTGAAATAGAAGTGTAAGTAGCATTGCAAATGCATAGCTGCAGAAGAAGCACATTTCCATTTTTCTCCTCAACTGTCCTGTAGTTATTGCAATATGAAGATCTATTTGTAATTGAGGATAGTTAAAAAACAAACTTCTGTATAATTTTAAGTGGATTTTTTTAATAAGTAACATATTTCCATCTAGATTTTTTTTCCTTCACATATTTAAAAAGTTAGTTTAAATACTTCATTCAGTTTCATTTTTTATTTCATTGTTTATAGTCTTTCATTCCTTACAAAACATGTCTAAACTTGAGTGAGTCAGGACAATTGGGAGGTTTAATAACTTTTTTTAATTATAGTAATTTATAGTTGTACCAAACAAAATGAAACCTATCCATTTCTGCTGACAAAAACAATTTGCTTTGAAGCCTGTAGCTAACTGCTGAGACAAGACTTAATACCAATTTCTGTCATCTGTGAAACAAAATCTGCAGTTTCCACCTTTTTCTGCAGAGGCTTTGAGACAGGTGCCAGTCTACCACTTTGTTTGACTTTTATGAGTACGTTGAGAAGGAATTTAGGAGATAAAGCACATGACATCTACCTTTAAGACAGCAAATCCAGGCAGGTAACTGTACAATGATGACTTCAAAGTAGAGCTATGCTTGACTCTCTGCTTTATGCTCAGAGCAGGCCAAGGTGATGCCCATTCCCTCATCTTGGCCTTCAGAATGTCCCTGAGGTGGAAGGGAGAGGGTCATGGGGACTGGCAGGCATGGCTGTGGGCTGTGCCAGCCTGGTCAGAGGCCTGCTGCACTGGGTGGCACCAGCTCAAACTCTCCTCTCTAGAACAAAGCCTCCTTCAGATTTTGCTTAATTTGGACAGCTTATAGGTAATCTAGCTGAGTGTTAAGATGGAAGAAATCACAAAATATTCGGCTTGATCATTCATCAGTAAATTTTTTTGAGAAAATTCTTGCCAGTAATAAAACCTTAAAATAGTTAAAACCTAAAAATCGTGAGTTATGAGAAAAAAAGGGTAAAGGTTTTGTAATCAAGTGCAGTTTGTACTGAAAAGAAGCCGTGTCTAAATAGTCAGGGAAGCAATGATACTCTGAGCCATGCAATCTTTGATAAGGATTTACCAATGACCTTCTAACCAGGGAAGTGGAGAGCAGCATCTCTGAGGGACTGCTGCCATGAAGCCAGGCTATTAGGGGAAACCAGGGCTTAAGTCACCAAAACTCGCTTTCTTCCCCATGTCTGACCGGCACTGATCACTGCTAGAAAAGGGAAAGAAAATGTCTTAGTTTATTTTGGCAGGAGTTTGAAATTTCATGAAGACACCTGCATCACAGATAGTGCAGCAGGCTCCTCTCAGCTTGTTTGGGAACAGAAAGGGCTTCAATCCAATTCCATATGGTTTTCCAGAGGAAAATGTAGTGTACAGCAGCTCCCAGAGCAGGCCCAGTTTCTCAGCTGTAGGTAAAAAATGGTACTGGAAGGCACAACTGCAAACATGATTTTACCAGCTTGAAGCTACAGACAGATTCAGTGTGCCATGAGCTGCTTCTTCGTTATCTCATAACCTTCAAATTAGGGTAGTCCAAGATTAAAGGGAGCTTGTTTTTTCTCCTTCAAGCAGTGCTTGACACATTTCTGAAGGCTGTATGGCATGGCTTCTATGGAGATGGGAAACACGATTTGACATCGTGGAGGGCTTTTTTTTTCCTGTTGCTACCTGATTAGAAGTTATTAATCACCTGGACTGAGTTTGGTAGGTGGGAATGGCTCCTCATCCTCCCTCCTAAGTGCAGTTTTTAACTTGACATTGAAGAGTTTTTTTCTTTTATTCACTAAAACATGGATTAATTTTTACCATTTATATCTCTTGATTTGGTTGAGTGAAGTCTTATAATTTACAGTGAGTATTTCAGACACATGGGATTTCCCGAATGTAAGGAAACTATTCACAGGGAATATTTTAGAGAGATATAACACAACAGTTGGATTTCCCTCTTTCCTAAGGTTAACTCCCACCTTCTAAAGAAAATAGCATGCAAGCTATTTTCTAATAGCTAATAACAAGTAGCTAGAGGTTTGGTCCCTCAAAATGACACCTTTACAAACTGCCTGGTGTGCTGCAGGCTGGTTCCTCATGGTCCTTGGTCGGGGGAAGCCACCACAGGTTGGTGCCCACCTCAGCAGGGCTGCAGGTAGTTCAGGATGTGCTGCTCTGCCATCTGGCAACAAAACGGTGATGCAGAAATCAAAAGCAAAATGTTACTGGGCCAGATCAAAAGCCTTTACAGCAGTAGCCTAACAATGTCTCTTACAAAAGCAATTGAATTCCAATATTTATATATATTGAAATATTTATGTGCTGTATTAATAATGCATTCTTGATGTAATATAAACTATGAAACCATAAGCATACATTAAATAACTGATATACAAGCTGACTTCACTATGTGCTCTTCCCCAGCTTCCTTACAGACTTTCTGGCTGGGTAGTTAATCCCATGGTTTTGTTTTCTTATGATGAAAGCAAGTTTCTTTCCCAGAAGAGGGCTCCTAGATTATAATCATTTGAGTTTTTTGTCATCTTAATCCCCTTAACTTAGGGGGAAACCTTCTGTCCTGTCTCCCCAGAGGAGAGATCAGCATTAGTCACCCGGCTGTAGATTCTGTAATGTTCCTTATCTCACCCATAGAAACAAAAATATAATTATCAGCAAATTCATAAAGATACACACAAGCACAAAACATGTGGAAGGTGTTCTGGTTTTTTGAGTTTTGTCTTTGTATGTGACAGCCTGACTTGTCTGTCACACACACCACCAAAGCCAGATCTTACCACTGCCTATTTATAACTTCATATAAACAAGCCCCATGTGTCCAGGATTCCTGCTGCAGAGAGAGCATTTCTATTGACATCGCAGAGGAGTTCTGAGGATTAGTTACTTGCTGTTACTACAGTGAAGATGCCAAATGCTGAGCATTGGCAGGGGTTTTCTGCAGCTTGACAAAGCAGACAGCACCGCAGCACTAAGAACAAGCAACCTACCACTGTTCCAGGGTCTGCTGCCTTCAGCATGGCCCATAAGAAGGTGGGGAATCTTCAGGTTACTAAGTAGAGGTAGTTTAGAATTGTCCTGGTAGTTTTATTCGTGGTGTTTTTTTCTTCTCCCCAGAGGTAAAATACCTGTGAATAAAATTGCTCAAGGCTGCAGTAATTAGCACTCTGGCTAGCACAGGAAACTTAGGCAATACTGTTAGGGATGACTTAGTGATGGTAATGGCAGGTTTTAAAAGAGTGTGATTAGAAATATCAAATAAAGAGTAAATATTCTTGAAGCAGCCATTCATTTTTAAAGCACAGAAGCTCTATAAACTATATAAAACTACGCTAGAGTATTATACAACACTACTTGTAATATTATACTATGTAACATTAAGGTACTATATAATACTAATAAGACGTTTACCAGATCTTACATAGCCATTAAGAAAACCTGGTTAAAAGGTTAAAAACCATGAATGGAAATTGTACCCTTTCTGTGCAATTCTCCAGTACCTCACGTGCTGGTCGACTCTTTCACCACAGTTAAGCAAATTTAAGTGCTGCAATGCTTTTTGCTGCTGGCCCTGGAAAACCTCCCTCCCCTCCTACAGTTCCATTGCAGGCTTAGGCACCTACAGGTTTGGGACAGGACCAGCAGGGGTGTTGTGGGAAGCATCACAGACCACCTGCCCAGGAGCCAGTGGATGAGGTGTTCTGCAGGCATGTGGCGTTCGTATGCAATGTGTAAGTAATTCTGGGCAAGCTGTCCAGCAGAGCACCATCAGAACAGCATGGAAATGTTTAAATCTACTCTTTGTATTTCTGCAGGGACTTGAGATTGATGTCAATAGGAGGTGGCACAGATGAAACCATGCTTTCCATCATATGCAAATACATGGATATCCTTCCAAGAAAGTGACGCATCTGCACTCTTCCTTGAAAATTAAGAAAGCAAGAGCACGACTTGTGCTGCACTCTGAAGGTGACAAGCAGCCAGTATGCTTTGAGCAGAAAACAGAGCAGTAATTTTGCCATCAGAATGCACATCAAGGTCTTTCACCATTACCACTCTGTGTTTTCCAGTGTCAAATTTTTGTTGATACGAAGCACTCTGAAAGCCTGCAGCCTCCTGCATTCCGTTTTCTCAGTGGGTAACATAAGTTTTCCAATGACCCATGCTAAACACACAAGAAAACGTGTTCTTTAATCAAGCTTTATCTACACTTTAGAGCATCTAAGCTGACAATTACGAAACAGAACTACTTCCATATGAATGGAAGCTATGTAGATTAATCTCAGTATAGTTTTGCTTTCAAGATGAACAATTATGGCACAAATTATTCCCTGCCATAATGAAACGCCAGAACAGTGCCTTTCCTCTCAACTACAGGTACTTTCCCATCTTTCACTTTTAGCAAGCAATCATCAAAATGAGCTCTGTCATCTTTGCCAAATCTGTATCAATTTGTACTTCACTCTGTCATGGACTTTGGTGATGGGAGTCGTGTTAAATTTTATTCAGAAGTCTCCAAACAACTCTTTAAGTGTATCTGAAGCTTGCAGAGGCCTGAACTTCAGCAGCAATGTACCATGTTGTTATTATTAAGAAAAATATTAAAAATAAACACATTAATATGAAAACTGTGCATAATTACTGAAAGTCTTCCTAAAACAGCCATTTAAGCTGGAAGAGACAGACTGTATTACTGACTGAAAAATAAAAATTGCCCCTTAAATACAGTACCATTTCCAAAAAGTACACTGGTATTCTACAGTAGAAAAAAATTTCTATAAACACTAGCTAGGATAATACTACAGGACACTTTATTTGTAAGTTCATAATTGGTCATTAATGGTAACACATCATACAGTATTTCTAGAAAAGTTTTTCAAAAATTGTAGATACAATTTCAGTATCTAGGAAACAATTTTTTTGAATGTTAAACTCAGCAATGTCGTAGCCTCAATGATTAGAAACTACTTGGTGAGCCAAAACTAAGTCTTCAAAATAAAATACCTTAATGTGACTGCACCTCCAACAAATGCATCATAATATATTTTAATATAAAATTAAAAATATCTGCCATTGTATTTCAGATATCATGCATGTAGATTTAGGGACTATCACTAATTGAAAAGTAAACATACTAATGGTGAAAGTTCAAGTGATTCAATGGAATCATTTCAGTTTTAAATACTTTAAATATAAAGAAAACATTTGTACTGTGTCCATATTGGTTGGTCCCAATGATGAAAGGCATTTGCTCAAAAGAGTAGATGTGTAACATGATCTGTTACATTTAAATTAAAAAATAAAAAATCCAGTTTTAAGTAACTTCTTGCCAAAACACGCAGTTAAAGCTACTTAAACATTATCAGATCTAACCACAAAAGTAATTTTTGGGGGTACCACTATTACATGTGCTAGCTTCAGGCCAGTCTTTTAAAACTCCATAGGTAAGATCTATTTAGAAAGATCCACATATTCTTCATGCTCTTGCAACTGAAATTACTATATGCCTGAAACGGGAGCTCTAATTTAGAGCATGGCCCAGAATGAAAAGCAGAATGAAAAAGAAAGCCTTGAAATTCTGCAATTTTTCATTTTCAAATAACCATTGTTCTTTGAATTTTTTCAATCAACTCTAAAAACTATTTTCCCCTAAAAAAATCCATCCCGCTATGCTAGCAGATTGTGCATATTTACAAATAATCCCCCCAAAACAGGGGATGATGGAAAAACTCTGATACATTAAGAAAACTATATATAACTTCGCATTAATTGTTAATGCAATTTACAACAATTTCACTGTGTTTTATCCACAAAATGTGCCACTTTAAATCAATGTCTTCATTAACTAAGACTACAGTTGAAATTATACAATGTAAACCAGAGGTAACATGCATCACCTCAGTTTAATAATCCAGTATATTACAAAAAAAACAAATAATGAAAAGAGCATCATGTAGCATAATAGCTTTGTCTGGCTTCCTCTGGAGAGTGTTCTCAGTCTGCCCATAGTTGCACCTAGAAGTCCACCCGTAGAGTCAAAATCATTCTCCTATATTAAAAAAAAAAACAACCAAGGAAACACAAGAACAAAAAACACATTTCTCTGAGAAAAGAAATACCCTTACAGCTCACTAAATATAGTTTTCCCCGTTTTCTCAAAGTTTCCAAAACTAAAATTATTTTACAGGCAAAAAATTAACCAGGAAAAGCTTTCACCCATTTATCCAGTGCTATTATTACCCCAAGCCAAAGCAAAATATAAGCAAAAAAGGCATTTCTGACTCCCTTATTTTTTGCTTCCTTCTTTTATTCTTGAATACAATTAAATATAGAAGTGCCTTTTTAATGATACTAGACATTTGCTGATTGAAGACCTATACTCGTGTCTGAAGCATAAAGATCTTGGCTGTGCCTTAAGAGTAATGTATTTGTACATCTTATCTTTTTGAACAGAAATACTGATACTGCTGACAAATCAGTCACATGTTTCTGTGACTGGTAAGTCCACAATAAGCTGTCAACATTGTAATACCAATGGTCATACTAAAAGACAGGATGCTTTACATTATTAACTTCTAATCCTGACCCATATTTAAAGAAAGCTAGTTATTCAATACTTACCATTTCTGATAACATTTTATTCTGGTTTTTAACTTCTGTTCCAATTTCAATGGAAAGCTATAAAAAAAACAAACCACCAAACCAAAAACAAAATCCAGAAAGTATTAAATATGAGTAATCAGTTAATACACAGATTAGAGAACCCAGTCAAAAATACATGACGTGACTAGCATTTTCCCCAGTGAAAGCAATACCTGATATTTTAAAAAAACAAAATAACATGCACAGTATTCTACCAATAACCCTTAAGGTAATAAAAGATTTTTCATCTGACTAGATGAGTCTAAAGAGTCACAGAAAATACTCAATGCTCCTTCTCCCCTTTTCCAGATAATGCCTTACTTGAATTATTGCATGGACTTTAAAAAACTCAAGATCTAGTCAAGTCTGAAGCAGCAATTACCCATTTTTTGGAATAACTGTTAAAACTGCTGGCACACAGCAGAGAGAACCATGAGCACTGGTTTGACTCAAAGTGTTGCTGGAATTGACACTTGTAACCTGCAAACACATCTCTTTTGACAGGCTGCTGCTGTGCTAGAAACGGGACTTTCTTCAGTGAACTTGTGTAGCCCTTCTCTGCTTTGTGTCACAGAAGAGAAGGAGGAAAGCTGCACAGGCCAGGGAGAGCCAGTCCTGAGACAGTGACCAGGGCCAGCAACAGCCTGGGCAGAAGCCTGAGACAGGTCCCAGCTCAAGCCAGAAAGTGAAGTCAGGTTGGGGTTGGAATCAGGGAGGTATGAGACCAGGCACAGCTGGAGCTGCAACATCACAAAGGTGAGCCAGCCTGAAGAGCCTTGGCTTAAAGTAGCTCTGGAGTTAAACAGGGGAGAACTGGCACTAAGCCTGACTCTTAGCAGCTGTTCCTCTGTTACCAGCACACTGGCCTTGAACAACCTGCTCAACTCCTGGGATGGAGGCAAATGCACTCCAGGCCCCCATGCTTTGGATTAGCCAAAACCCGTTTGTTTTCACATGTCAAAACTTGAATCTCATTGTCTCATACTGATGCATTTCAATCAAGAGTGAAACTGATTTTATATGAGGCTTCTTGGAAGATTATGTGAAGGCTATTCCATATGCCAAGATTATCCCATTGCACTAAAACAAACTCCAGAAAGAGCTCCTTGGGGCACCATGAACCGCTCTGTTGACATACACAGATTTTGAAATGTAACATACCACAGCAGGAGACAAAAAATGAACTTTGGTAACAAAGGTCAAAGCTTTTTTTTCACCCCTTAACTTGCTCTAAATTCTTATTCTAAACCTGTTTAACTTCTCTTTGAGACTAAACCAATTTTAAGCAACAGTATTAGCAGTAAGACTTCAAGTGAGTTCAGGCCTAAAAAATTCACCGGAATGTGCTTTATAAAACTTTAAGCTTTTAAGAACAAGAAATCCATGCAACTTTGATCTCAGAGCTGTATTTCAGTTAAGACTTGTTTAAAAGAAGTCCTCAATCTCTGAAAGGAATCAGGATCACCAGAACACCAAACTTCCTTCAGAGCATATTAGCATGCTATTTCTAAGAGCTGTTTTCACATTACATATTTTTTGACGGCAACTCCCATTCCTCATTCCCCTGCACCACTGAGGGTTAAGAAGTAAAGAAAACTGGGAGTGAAGTTGAGCCCAGGAAAAAGGGAAAGGTAGTGGCAAGGCACTTTAAGTCTTTTCTTTCTCATTACCCTACTGATTTGACTGTCAACAAATTCATTTCTCCAGGTCCAGTCTGTTTTGCTCATGGTGGTAATTGGTGAGTGATCTCTCCTGCCCTTATGTTGATGCATAAACTTTTTATTGTGCTTTTTCCTCCCCTGTCCATCCACCTGAGGAGTGACAGGCTTTGGTGGTCACCTGACATCCAAGCAGGTTAACACGTTTTAAATTTTTGTTTTGAACTAAGTCAATGCTTCCCTGATTCACATAACAGAATTTATTGAAAGTGGTGATACCACTGTAGTTAGGTACGTACCGATTTAATGGCACTGACTTTTGTACGCAGACTTTCTGTTAACCTGTCATTCTCTTCCTCATAAACACTGTAGCCACTGTTGGTATAGCCATAGCTCCCTGCAGCTGCTCCATCACCTGGAAACACAACAGTCAGTAGCCATGCTTTCTTCAGAACTCCTTAAACATCCATCCCCTCTTCAGAAACAGCACACAGCTGGGTGGCCTCCACTCCAACCAAGAGGGAGCTGTCAGTCTGAGAAAGGAAAGGACTGAAGACCTAAGCACTATCAAATGCCCACTTTCTAATGATACACATCCTGACACCTCTCCTGATTCACTGAGAAGTGTTCCCAAGACTTGTTTCACTTCACAAAAATACTACTGCACGATACAAATCTGAAGTGTAGGAGTAAATCTAGAGAAGTGTCAGACACACCTGGTTTAGCCCTAAATACTTTCTAGCAGGAAGCCCCAGAACTCAGTCATGCATTTCAGAGGTGCAAGCATCTCCTAAGCTTTACAGTGCCGTCACGACCCCCACATGGTTGTAGAACATGACGTGGGAGTTCAAAGTTTCCTTCTAGTCATCAACATGACTGCTGGCTGAAAAATGATGCCTAAGCTGCTCAAAACACTCAGCAGGAACTCTGCAAGGATTTCTCAGTTTGCACCAGATTGTATCTGTAATAAATTTATAATAGTTGGAATTCTTGGTTTTTTGTCCCTAAACATGGCAGGAAAATGTAGAGAAGCACTTTAAAAAACCCCAAACGAACAATTTCTGAAGTTGGAAAGGACTTGACCTTTCCAAAGACCTCGACCTTCTTAAAGAAGAGCAACAAATCTGCCTATCCATGGGAACACCGCTCATACTAACATGGTATTAGAACTACTGAACAAAAGCTCAACTAAATGGGGCAAGACTATTCACAAGGGCATGTAGTGACAGGACAAGGAGAACGGGTTCAAATTGAAAGACAGTAGATTTAAATGCAATATTAGAAAAGAATGCTGTATTGCGAGGCGGTGAGGCACTGGCAGTGAGGCTGCCCAAAGAAGCTGTGGATGCTCCATCCCTGGAAGTGTTCAAAGCCAGGCTGGATGGGCCTCTGAGCAACCTGGTCTACAGGAAGGTGGCACAGCGTGGGGGGATGGACCTAGATGGTTTTTGAAGTCACTTCCAAACCAAATCCTATGATTCTATGACAAAACACAAACCCTACCGCTGCTCCGTAAAACCAACTGGGCCAGAAGGAGCGGCAGAGGCAGGGGTGACGGCCTTTCCCCGCCGAAGCTCCCAAGCCCTGCCACAACCCCGCACCCAGGGCACAGCTCCCCTCACGCCTCCGGCACCCCCAGCCCTGACAGGGCCGGGCCCTGCCCGTGTCGCGGCCCGGCCCCGCCGCCGCGCTTACCCAGCCCCGCGCGCCTCATGGCTCTGCCCTAAGCTGCCGCGGGAGGAGCGGGACGAGGAGAAGGAGGAAGAAGAGGAGGAGGGTGAGGAGGAGGCCGGGAACGCCGCAGGGACACGGCGGGGCTTGGCGCTGCGGCCGCGGACCCTTCTCCCGCGAGCGCCACGACAGCGCTGCGCGCGCGGCCCGCTGGGTGCGCGCCCGGGGCGCGACGCGGCCGCGCGGGGGCTGCTGGGGGATGTAGTCCTGGCCGAGGGCCGTAACACACTGCCAAAGATTTTAGAATTAAATGCTGAGAGGAGATTTTCACTTTTTTTTTTTTTTTCCCCTCCACCGTTTATTTAGAAGTACCAAGCATGCCACTGCAGCATACAGAAACTTAGACTGGAAACTTGGAGATTACGTTATTATTGAATGATTTAAATTTTGTTTTTGAAGATAAATTCTCCTTCATTCTTTAACCCATTGCAATGCTTTAGCACATCTGGGTTTTGTCTGCTTATGTGAAAGATGTGACTCACTCTACACCAGTGAATTGAATTTATTTGCCAGATGATACCAGAAGTATTTATCAGTATTCCAATGTAAAGCAAACACCACTGAGTCAATTCAGAGTTTGCTGTTTCAGGTGTGGTGTACACTGAACTAAAGAAGCTGAACTGCCTTTCCAAGTACAACAGGCTGCCTTTTCATTAATTGCTATGGTGTTTGTGTTCTGGTAGGACCAAGGACCCTCAGTATTGGACCAGCACCGGCTTGCATTGTACAAGGTACATAAACACAGACACAGCTCCTTCTTCAGTGACCTTGCAGTGCACCAGGAATCTTCACCTAGGCAGGTAGACTTGTAGAAGGAAGAATAAAATAGTTCTGGTCAATAAGAACGCCCATTGGCATCCTGCTGACCTCCTGTGTAATTGCTGTAAGACACCCCAAGTCTCATTTTGCAGTGAATAAACCCATAAATAATTGCAACATTTCTTTTCTCTCCGTTTGTGGAAGTGCATTTAAGACCTTCGTCTTGTATCTGTCCAAGTTCCAGGCAGATATTGAGAAGCTGCTGATTTATTTACTTCTCTGTCACCTCTGGATGCCTTTGTCTCAAACAACATTACAAAGAGTAAAGTTAGTTAATGCAGAAAATGACTATTTACTTTTTGAGAATTTAAGCAGTTTATCCAAAATTTCAAGTACAGCAACATTTGCTCATCTAAAACAGAAGGCCAAGGAGAAGAAATGAGCTGCAGAGCTGTCCCCTGTAGTGCTCACAGTGAAGGTAATCTCCATGGGATTCTGTCTGGAGCTCAGCAATTCTTACAGGAATTTGCTAGCTGCCATTATTGATGACCTGAGACTTGATTTACAGCAGTTCAGGGAAATGCCTCAGTTGTTTCAAAGATGGGAAAAGATTGCAGCTCAAAGATTGAGCCTTTTGAGGTAAAACCATCTGAAGTTCACAGACAGGCCCATTTTTTACCTTGCTGGGGTGAAGAAGTCTCTTAAAGGATTACATGCTTAGAGCAGCAAAATTTAGATGTTGCAAAATTTACAGAAAATGAACAGATTCTGAGAAAACCTTCTCCCTGCGTGCTTTAAATTTGAACTAGTGCTCTGTTAGGAGCATATCCTCATGCTCACAATTTTTGAAGAAGGGCTGGTGTGACAGTCTATACAACACATAATCAGAGAGCTAAAACTGACGTTTTAGGAAGCAGTAGGAAATATCTTTTCATAATGTCTTTTTAGCTGGCCTGACTCTCTCTCTCTACCTTTGTTAGGTGTAATTTTATTTACATTTTTGTCTTCGTACACCATCCAAGAAAATTATTGCATTTGGTGACATTGCTATATGAAAAGGTTTGTCTTTACAGTATTTGCATATTATATGTCTCCTTTTTCTTTCCCACATGCCTCATCTTCCATTTTTCAGTAAACATGGGTTTATACATCACTAGGTAAAATGTATATCTCTTGACAAGGATTGTAGTTATAATTAATATTAAGGGGCTCGTTTTTCATTTTTCCTTACGTTTTCTGTAAAATAAAATCCCAATTAACCACATGTAAGGTGTTCACAACTCATAGTGTATAGATATATAATCTCCTTATGATGTTGTGAAATAACATCTTGAGTCAATATGCAATTCATAAATATCACATTTAATTCTACAGTTTCTTACAGCAAAGCATGAAAATGACGCTGACATGATTAATGTTTCAAATCCATTTTAGTCATGATGGTTTTTTCATACACTGGAAGTACCTCATAGGAAAGTTAATTCTGTAGATCTCCTGGCATTACAATAAGGAAATGCTGATTCCATCTCCCAGCAGAGGCTGGACACAGAGGTCAGCTGGGTGCCATTAATATTCTCTATGTTTATGTTACATTTCCATGGACCAGCTTGTATTCATGTTAATGATTTCACAGACAAGTCCATGAAATAAATAGAATTTTTCTGTTGATGTGATTAACTGTACTGCTGTTGGCTTTCTGGCCCATTCCCTGGCAGCTCCCTGCGTGGAGACCGTGCCCTGAGCTCCTCAGCCTTGCAAACCAGCTGTGCATGGGCAGCTAGCAGGTGTGGCTGCAGCTGCTCCGTGGCATCTGCAGTTCTTCCTGCCAGGAAGCCTAAATGAGTAGTCAGCAAGTGGTTCTAAATGAGTGACTCATCAATGTTCTATTTACCAGTGACAACATACAGGAAGAAAAAGCACGTTACCAAAAAACAAAACAAAACAAAACAAAACAAAACAAAAAAACAAAAAACAAAACAAAACAAAACAAACCTGCAAGCTTAGCTGTGTTCTCAGTTCTCAATGTTTTTACAATCTTTAATTAGTAGCCTGCTACAGTTGTGTCATTGTCAGAGACCCTGCTGAGACAATGTGCATGTCAGTCTCCTTTCCCCAAAATATTAGTGAACAATTTACTGTTTAACATAACAAAAATTATGTCTTTTATAAGAAGAGCATTCCACATGTTCTACCAACTATCCTATCATATCCTATCACTCCTACCATTTTTACTGACTATTTACTGACTTCTACTGGATCTCTTTACTGACTCAAATTAAACTAGATGAATACATTCATATAGCAAACAGCCCATATATTTTATTAGTGCATTACTCCATGACTCCATTGCAAAAGCAATAAAAAGGAAAAAAAAAACCAAACACAGGGAATCTGATTCAAACATCCTGTAAAATCAGTCTTCCATACACAACTGAAAACACATGACTCTTACTAATGTGGTATAATAATGACATTATTTTAATCAAATTATTAAATAAGTAACAAGAATTTCAGTGTTTTTACATGTTTAAAAACAGGTTTTCACAGTCTTCATTATTAACTTGCTACTTTCAACAATTATAAATTGTGAAAACAGTCTGACTAGTCACAGGCATCATTAGCAAGTTGAAAAGCAGATATTACACGATATAATGTTTAGTATCAAATATTTGAATCAATGTTTTGTTAAGCAGTAAGCTTCAATTGTTAAAAAATCCCCACTTGCTAATTAAATCTTGATCCATTGTGCAATTAAGTAACAGCTGACATTCCTAAATAAAACTAAAACATTATTGACAGAGAAGCAGCACAAGACAACAGACTATTGTAGTCAGCCTCAGTATCTTCAAAAAGGAGTAACGTCAGCATCTTTCATCAGTATCCTTGTCAATTAATGTCTTGGTTTGTTCTAAGACTATTTACCAAATGAGAACTCTGAAACTGCTTCTGTTCCAACAAACCCAGCCAAATCATTTAGGACTTTGCTCTCATATTGTTAAGCTGACGAAACTGATAGTGGGCTTAGTATGTCATCAGCCTTGTTCTTCCTGGTTGTATTTGCCAAATAATGCCCTCAAGAAAACCAAATACTGTGTAAAACCACACCTTCTGTAAGACTTTAAATGGCTGAAGGAGTCTGCTGCTCATTGCCACCCAGACTGTCAAGCAAAGAATTAACCATCCAAGTCACCAGAGGAATAGTATGTGCAGTCGTCATTCAAATTCTTTAATGATGAGACCCATGTAAGGCACTGCAAGTGCCAACAAACCTGTTGGTGTCACCCATCATGATGATTCAAAACTTTATTAAATACTGCCAAAGAGAACCATGGCTGTTTCTGGTCTTAAAGAAATTCCATCATAGCTGGCGCCTTCCTTTCTGGAGTAATGTTTGGACTCATTTAATCTCATTTTGGGTTAGTGTTTTTGGTTTGTTTTTTTTTTCTTTTTTTTGGTGATGTTATTTTAATATGACAGTTTTCAAGTATCTGCCAAAATAGCCTTTTTTTGTTTTTAGAAGATCTCTACCTGGACAAGATTCTGAGAACTCCTGTAGTCTTGAATAAAACCATGTTGCTGGGAATCAGAGGAGCTTCCTTGAATATATGTAATCATATTTATCCCTGCCTAGTCATCCTGAGCCTTTCCCTACACAAGTTCAAAGGATCATTAACACTTTGTAGCTATAAAGACTTCCTAACTCATAGCTTTGCATATGTGTATGATTACAGATTGAAAAATCACATAAACCTATAATCAGATTTTACAACTTAGTAAATACGCTTAGAGCAAAATTTCCAGTTTATATTTATATGAAGTTGTGATGGAACACATTCCACACTGTTTTCTTGTTCCTGATTTCAGTATCATCTCCATTTTACAGTCATAGCAGAGGTCCCTCAGGAAGCTTGGTTTTTCAGACACACATCAGCAGTGAAGAACCACCTGGGGGAAAGAGAAACAATATCTGCAGCTGCATCAGCAGAAAGTGTCTGGTGAGAAAATATTGTCTTTTTCACCTTTACAACACATTTAAAATTTGCTAGCAGTGAAGGCATCTTACTTCTCACTTTGATATAAGTTGTATTAGGGAAGTATTGATCTTTATATTAGCTCATGTGCAATACAATTTAATCATAATTATTATTTACCTAGTTGCAAAATATTGTGATTATTCTTATTCTCTCCTTCAGTTGCTTTTTAGTATGGTAAACTGCTCTGGCTCCTGTTTGATTCTGCAGGGAACACACCCAGAAATATCTGCTGTATTTTTATAAATTTCTTGTCAGTGCTGTTAAATTACATCAAAATAAAGAAGAGAGGTTATGGACACAACTGCTGTCTGCCTCCTAAATTTCATTACGTAGGGCTAGAATCAAAATTTACTGAAGTCATGGAGAATTTTTGTATTGACTTTGGATCAAGCTATAAATTTTTATTAAAAAACCACCTCTGCTGAATATTTGTCTCCCAAGTAGTGTATGCTGTGTAATCTATGAATAATTCCAGTCATGATTTCTTTCTCTAATATTAAGGTACCATTTCTGATGTCAGCTTTGACTGGGTAATAATATCAGCTGAGTGAGTGATAAGAATTCAGAGCCATGGCAGCAGCCTGAGCATTAATAACTGTAATGTCTAAAGAGGAGGACTAATACATTTAAAAATCAAAAGTGGAAGTCAAAGTAATTTTTCATTTCAGTAGAAAAAATGAATGGAGCACACAGTCCCAATCCTCTGTAAGATGCAATTAAATAGTAATTTGATGATTTGTGTTATGTTTATTTTGACCTTTCAAATATGTGGGAAAGGCTTTCACCAGTTGAAGCAGAGAATTCAATAAAAATAGAGACTTTGAGCACGATGAGTTTCAGTGAAGGGAGCGCTATTTTGCAGACTTGCAGAGCATTTTCCTACAGGATATTTTTCAGGACAAATGGAGCAGACATCATGCTTGTTTCTTTGTCCAGCAAGGCAAAACTGAGAATGTGAATCAAGATTCCTGGATATTGGAGCTAACTTTGTTCTACCTTTGTACTTGGCCACTGAAGAATTACTTAAGAAGGAAAAAACAAACCAGCATGTACTTACTTCCTAAGAGAACTCTTTGGTCTTCTCACAAGTCAACAAATCATGCACAAACCAATTTCTTTGATGACTAATTAGAAAAGCTAATGCCTGAACATAAATCTGCAAAAGCTCTTGCAAGCCACCTGTTTTCCAGAAAGACCATTATAAGCAAATTGCCCATTCAAAGCACGTTTATAAAGATGATTTTCTTAGACTGTTAGCTGGGTTAATTACCTGTGCTGGACTGAGCACAGTGCTAATGTCACGATGTGACTTCCTGTCCCGTGGTGGCTCATTCTGAGTTTTCTTGAGTGTTTCTGCATAGCACTACACTGGGCCACAAGAATACATATTTAATTTCTGTATTTATATTGTTTGCTTGATGCAGTGTAGCAAACGGGAAGAAAGCGTAACATTGTTCTCCACAAAGATGCCTCAATGCACTTCTAATAAAAAACTTAATTTTAACCTACTGGAACTCTGAGCACAATATCCAACTTATAATGAAACTAAAACCAGAATTACATAATTTTTTATGGCATAGGATCAAGGACTGAAGTAACTATAGCACAGAAAGAATCACTGTATTTCAGAATTAAAAGTCATAGGTCCTCTTCATGATTTTCTGTAAATGTAGCTAAAATCAAACTCAGGTTATATTTTATGGTACACCATGAAGAAAGATTCCATCTCCTGCAGACCATTCACCAACAGAAGTAATATTTACTTGAAAATAACTTGAAAAGTCATTGTCACTGGTGTAGTCAAAAAGGACATTATTTATGAGTTTGAATTAAATTATATTCTACACATCTGTGCCACCACATGCAAACCATCTACATTGACACAAACTGTACTTGGAAATCCGTACTTGGACAATAACCACTACCCTCTGTCACTTTAGGGACTGTGTTAGGCAAAAGGTCTGGAGACAGGGTTAAAGGTTTCTATCCCATTCAACCCCAGTTCAAGTGCACGAAACCTGCATCCTATAGTGGATGGCTAAAGCCCATATCCAGTGGTGGGTTGCTCCTTGGTTCAAGGTCCACCAGCTGGTGCTTTGTTATGGATTGGGTCCTGGCTTACAGCTCAAAATCTGCTGGGCTGCTCTTCTGTCTTTTACTCTCAGTGCTGGCCTTGGCCTGCTGGAGCTCCATTCCCTGCTCTTTGACTTGTGACAAATTAAGCAGGTCTCTTAAATATACTTTTTTGTTCCCTTTTGTGCTTTGCTAAGGAGACCTTGTTCAGTTTGTCCATCCTAGTCAACACCATTTGATATCCCTGCTGCTCAGATAATCTTTGAGTAATCTGGGTTTGTTCACATCCTATAGTGGATGGCTAAGTATTTTTGAATCCTTTTACCTAGAATCCAATTATTTAACTGAACCCTCGTATCCAAATCTCTTCCCTGAAATCCTGAATCAGGGGAAAGAGTCAGGCTGGTGGTTTCTAGAGAATATCTTTTCCTGGAAGGGTTCAGGAAGGATGGCGAGGACACTAGACACAACAAACTACTCAGAGTGGTGTTTCTGAGTTGACTCCAAATCCTAATTACTTGTACTTCTGTTGGAAATTCCTGGAGTTAATATTAGTTTACTAGAGCAATGCTGAATGTCCATATACTCCACTGGCGTAAAAGAAAGTGTAGACAGCATATCTGAATTTCATATTCATGAATCTTTATTTATAATTTTTCTTTAAACAAGATTACTAGGATAACCTAATTCATTAAAATAAAAGTTGTTATTTAATATGACTATCTTTTATGTTATGTATTTCACATATGTGTAAAAGTTATGCTTTAGGAATTACTAAAGGAAGTATACTAGTACCCCAGCTAGAATCCCTATTTCCTAACAGGATACATGGTCATGGATTTGGCTTCAAATATTCCTCTGGTGGCTTCCTGCTCACTGGTGTCAGCAGGATAAACTTTAGACCACATTCCTCCTTCATAGGTCTGCACAGATCACAGACCACAGCAAAAGTAGGGATGATTCTGGCCACACATTCATGTTTTACAAGATGCAGTTTTCTGTATCTTGACAAATCATGACCAACTATGATGTGGCTGACTGTACATCAATCACAGAATATCCTGAGTTAAAAGGGTCAGCTCCAAGAATTACACCACATGCCTGAGGACATCATCCAAATGCATTGTTCAAATTGCTTCAGGCTTTTTCCAGAGACTACAGTTCTTAAGAAATTAGTAACAGAAACAGTTCTTAAGAATTTAGTAACAGAAACAATTCTTAAGACATTAATAACAGAAAGTAAAACCAGCAAAACCAGACAGCAAAAAAGGCAGGTCTGAGGCACCTGGTTCTTGTGCCTGGCATTTGCTTGGCACATACAGGTCAGCTCATCCTGTGCCAGATGTCAGACTGGAGGCCTGGAGCCACTGCTGGTGTGCAGTTGGTTTGATGTCAGTGTAACATATCCAGTGTGTGTCACGTGTGTAAGTCGTGTGTGTGTGCACATGGCACTGAGCCCACCTCTCTTGGATGTGACTCATGGTCTTTGTTAATCATAGGAAACACAAAATATCCTGGGCCAAGTCTCAGGGAAAATCTTGGTGACCTGCCAGGAGAGCAGGTCCAGCTCTAATTCTAGGTTTGTTCCTCCTAACATGGTGGTACATGAGAAGTGAGACTCGGTGTGTGCTCACATGCTGCTGCTGGGAAAGGGGCAGTATTTCCTCATTTCTCTTGCAGCACAAAGTCCAAATGACAGCTCAGAAAATGTTCCTAGAAAGTGATATGCAGGATGGAGAGGGAGGATGATTGGATTCTAAACTTGGAAAATAAATTCTGGAATGGAGCCAAAAACATCTCTGTTCCTCTTTTTCCCTGTCACTACAATGTTAATTTCTTGCCAAGGATGTTAAGAGGTTTATTTAATCATTTTTACTAATATGCTCTAATGCCTTGAAATGAGGCTTAGGAAAGAAAAGTGTTATTCATAGTCAGTGAAAGAATAATGTCCACTATTTGTGTTGCAGTAGAAACAAATTACCTGATTTATCACATAGATTACATAGGGAGACATGATTCCTTCCTCAGAGTCAGTGGGAGAGGAATGACCCTTTTTTGCATTACAATAAAGTCAGATGATATGGTTCATCTTGTATGTTTTATAGAAAGGCACAACAGCTCTCCTAGATGCCTTATAACTCTTATGACTCCTGTAGTATGTTATCCTACTGTGAGCATTAAATTTATGCCACATTTTAGCAACAAGGAAGCCATTAGAAGGAAAAATATATAGAAGTGCAAACTGAATAGAAATACATGAACATAACTTAGAATATAAAATATATATTTTATATGTCTTTATAATAAAGTAGATTTTTTTTTGCCAGAAATAATGTACATTTGATAAAAGAAGCTATATGCTTTGTTTTGATGTTGTTGCACTGTAATTTCCAGTTTTATGAAAAAGACACAGAATGTGCAGACAAGTTTGTGAAATCATGTTCACACACATCACCAAACAGCTATATACAAAGAGCTTTCATGTGAGGCTCTTCAAGGTCATGTTTTATTAGGGAATAGATACAAATTCTGTGTGTGCACTTACTGGTAATAAGAATCTATTCTTAGGAATCACATAATTTATGGAGCAAAGGCTCATTTTAGGAATTATAAAGAAATATTTGATATCCATCACCCTTTAATAGATTCATAAGAATTTTTGACAATTTAGGTGAAGACAGTTTAAAATAAGCAGATTTGTTCTATTGCATACTATGAATTGATTTTTTCAAATCTTTCTCCTGACCTTCCCTGCATCCCCTACCCAGTGATTGTCACAAAGAGGAAATTCATCTCTCCCTTATGACACTGCCAGCAGGGAGGGAAGCAGCCAGCAGCATTCAGAGGGATCCCTGAATCCTGATGTGCTGAGAAGGCACAGGGGTTTCTACAGGAGGAGAACTGAAGACAGAAGAGCTGCACATTTCTCTGCTGTTTCAGGTTGAGTTTCTTCAGCATCAGCTGCTCAGGTGCCCATGGCCAGGGTGCTGGGATGAGCACACCTTTGTCTCCACTTTTGGGCAAGTCAGGCAGCAGCAGCCTTGGTGCTGATCCCAAGGAACAGAGAGATAAGGAAGTGAGGGACCTTGGGAGCTGCCTGATGTGTAGTCTACTCCAAGCTTTCCTGTGAGCAACAAAGGCAATGAAATCTTTCTCTTCTGGATTTTTTGGGGTTTTTTTTGGGTTTTTGGTCGGTTGTTTTTTGGTTTTTGGTTTTGTTTTGTTTTGTTTTTGGTGTAGCCTAAAAAGCTTAAGAACTTGCAAAACACCTTGCCCTCCACTGGTGTGTTGTTAGGGTTGTTTTCACTAGTCAGGAGTCTGCCGGACACTTGTGGGAATTCAACACCAATAAGGCCAGAAGCTTTTTTCATTTGACAGCAATTGGTTAGGGCTTGTGTTCAATGGATTCAGGGACAGAATGCAGTGTCACTGGGGGACTCCTGGGATAAGACTCCTCTCCTGGACAAGCGATGGGTAAGAAGGGAGAGAGACCACCATAGACTGGAAGAAAATATGTGGAGGGGATAGAAATTACTTAAAACCTTGTCCACGGTGTGTTCAAATACAAAAGCAAGGAAGTTATACTGTGTAGGAGATGTGCTGAGGGAGCAGAGATATTTAATGTCCCTACCCAGCAGAATTCTCAGAAGATGTTGAATCCTGCTGGACACTCACAAGTAAGGGATGTGAATATTGCAGGCAGCTGAAAATGAGAGTATGTTCCTTTAGGGGTGACTTTTCTTAAGAGGTTAATTAGATGAGTTGTTACATCTTAACTCTGATGTTCTTCAGTGAACTGTTCTGTACAAAACAGGTTTTCAGGCACCTCTTGTATGAAGTTTAATAGTAATCAATTCTATCCAAGGCTTAAAATAGTCCAACTCACTGTCTTCAATCATTTAAGTGCTTTTTTTTTTTTTTTCCCTAGGACTCTGGAGAATATTACCTTGAAGTCAAATAGAACTGTTTACACATACTGTGAACCATCAGCAAAACAATTAAACCTCTTTCTGGGAGACCATAATGCACCAACATTTAAGATTTTATTTAATGGAATACTAACAAGGATTTTAAATTGCATTTAATGGATTTGAAAAGATTATTTTCTTTCCACAGCTGAATTATTAGCAGGTTTATATTGAGTTGCAGGGTATCATTATTATTTTTACATCAGTAATGACTTTCTAACCTCAATTAGCAGGAGATCAGAAGCCACACTCTGAATCTTTCACTGAAATGCAGTTGTCAGCTATGTAAATTACTTTATAAATATGTCCCAAAAATGGAAATGGTTTATGCAAATTAATCTGAACCACAGTGTGCAAGATTGGAGGTATAAGAAATAATTTGGTGGTGTTGGGAAGCATTGAAAAGCAAGACTTGGAGAATCAGCTGAGTTCCATCAGAGGCAAGAAAGGAGACCTTGCTAACATTTTCAGGGGTGACAAGGATGGAAAAGGACATCCCTTCTGCTCACCCTCTTTCTTCGTAAAATATTTTTTTCATTCTCAGAGTGTTTCCTCTCATGTAAAAAGAATCGTAATTTTAAATATATCCTCACTGACTGGAAGAACCTGACTACAAACTGAAATAGATTTTTAATTAATAACATTAATGTTTCACACTCCTTAGTGGTAGCTGGCTCTTATAAAGATTTGGAAAGAAATATAAGAATCCTTGAAACCTTTCACTTTGAATTATTTGAAAGCTGGTAGACTGGCAAAAAGAAATGTAAATATTTTTCCTTCCTTCAAAAGTCCTGAATATTTGCTATTTTATCTGTTATATTAAAGACTTATCATGAGTGTCTGCTCTGAATTTCCTTTAGCCATTGATTATTAATTTCTTATCTCAACATGTGAGATGTTATTCCTCAATGTCTTCCAGTAGATTTAACTCAGTAAAATCTGCAATTGCTGCTCCTTGGACAGTTTTTATTTAGCCTGTGTTCATACAGCTTGGGTGGAATTTCTGACCGAAAAGTTATTAAAAGGTATTATTGACCTTAAAGAGACAGAATTTTGATCTTGAGATGAAAAAAAAATCTGAAAGAGGATCCAAAAGAAGACCAGAAAGATGTCTGATGTGAAACAGATTCAGGTGCTGCATTTTAGCTTGTACATATGTAATAGTATAGATGAAAAGATACACCTTCCTCAATTCTAACAGACATGTTTCTCTTCTGTGAGGAATAGTCCTAGAGACTTTCTCGAAAGATTTATTCATTCTTTTAAACTATTGATTCAGAAAAGCTGAGAACTTTGCTAAATGAATTATAGTTTCTGTCAAGATACATAAAAATAGCAAACCATAGCTAGTTTAGAAGTTGACAATTACAGTAGCATTGTTAGGCCTGTGCTGCTTAATAATTTTTTTTTTAATAAAATGTTTATCTTCTAACTTTTTTGTTAGCATTTTAAAGAAGTTGTCAGTTTACTGTTAAAATATGTCATGTTGATGCATTCCTTATCTTCAACACAAGAAGTTCCCAGATAAGCTGAGATATTGCATCAAGTACTACAAATTATTTGTAATGTTAAATTTGCCTAAGTATCAAAAATTGGAAGGGACCTCTGGAGTCAACAGGTCCAACCCCACCCTCAAACAGACTCACAGCCAGAAGACTGCCAGGACAACATCCAGAAGGGTTTTGAATGTCTCCAAGGATGGGGATAATGTATTGCTTATCTTGTGTCTGTTAATGACTCTTACAAGCACTCTGAAAGCAGCCTTAGCATTTTTGAGAAAGCCTCAAGGACACTTTTGACTACTTCAGAGCTGTGAAATACACAGTGATTACACTGCTGTACAGAGGGGCTACCTGAGAGTCTGGGTTGAGATTCCTGGAATCTCAAGTGAACACACTGGAATGGTTCAGTTATGTCTTAAGTTTAATATTTGCCTCCTACTGTGTTTCATATTTTTCGCTGGGAGAAATCTGCTGAGGAATTTCCTAAGCAGTTATATTTTTTATTTGAGTTTTCAATTGTGTTTCCAGTCCAGCCTTTTTATCAAACACACAGCAGTTTGCTGACAGAATTCACTTCTTCATTTCAAATGCTCCACTTACCACCTGGTTTCTGCTGGATGCTTTATCTATTTTTTAGAAAACACTTAATCTGAGATACCAAACAGCTTTCTTAATACTGAGTATGTATTAGTCAATATGGCAACAAATAGAAAGCTTGCACATATCTATTACACCAGACAAATCTGGCAATCAAAAACTTATTTAGCAGCAATTTCTGATAGGATCAAGAAATAACATTGATTGTAGGGCAGAGGATTTCTTCAATGTGAAGAAATAAATAGCCCTTAATATACAATTGTATTGTGTATAGTTTATTTTCTGCATTTCTTAAACTATGTCAGTTGGGTTTGTCATTTAATAATGGCACATTGAAAGGGGAAGTCAGGCTGTTAGGCTGTTTGGTTCTTAGCACAGAACTAGAGCACCTTTTCTTTTATTTGACAAATTTGGACCTTTTATACTGTGTGTATAATATCCTAGCAGGGACGTGTCTGTTACATCTCCCATAAACAATTGTTTAATTGCCATCTGCTAACTCACAAACATCCATGGACCACAAAGATCCACATGGTCAGTGGAAGCACTAGAAGTAAAAAACTTGCTGAAAACTTACAATCACATTTTTTCACATGCCTCCTATGAAATAAACTGGCAGAACTGGTGCAGTACCCCAGTCTAAAGATTAGGGGGTGAGGTGGAGTATCCTGTGGTTGTGTCAGTATTGACCATCTAATTTAACTCATTAAGGGCTATGTTCTCAGTTAGTTATGAGTATACTGGTCTTTGAATTTGCACAAGTGTAATCTCTTGAGCCGTCACACACAATTAGAAGTGATAGCTAAGTGCTGCAGAATGACTCACACAAAGCAGGAGAAGGCAATGCTGGACCCAGCAGCAGCAGTGAGGGTGCAACAATGACTGCACAGGAAACACAAAGGATGCTCTGAGACCAGTTTCTGTGCTCAGACAAAAAAGGGCTGCTTGTATTCCCATAGCTGTGACCTATACATTCAAGCAGTCTGCAAACCAACATGCATGGCTATATGTCCGGCAAGTGAAAAGTGTTTCTGGGGCTGTTGTCAGGTCACTCACAAAAAACTAGAGGATATAATTTAGTTTGAAAAATACATTCAAAATGAGGAAAAACCCCCAAATTGGTACTTGCATAAGTAATAACTGAATTTTATTAATAATATTCTGAAGTAGTTTTATGAATGATTAAGAGAGAATTAACAGAAACCATGAAAAATCTCTTTCTGGTCAGTATTCCATAAGGAAAAGGCAACAATAATTGTTTGTGAAAATGAGCACCTCAAAGGTGATATATTTACCTATGGACAGTTGAAAGGATGTGGAACTACAACTGTACTACAGAGTCCTAAAATCTACAGACAGAAGTAATTATAAACATAGATTTTACTGCCCTAGACAGAGGAGTGAAAAAGTTAATCTTCTCATCTATGCTGAATAAAGATTTTTTATTGCTGTTAGGTCAAAGAGGAAATACATTGTTTCCTCTGTTAATATTTAATATCTCACTATTTTACACATCAGAGGTATGCATATATGTGTTGTTAGAGTCCACTAAATATTGGGGGGTTTTATTCATTTACATTGTGTGGCTTTTCAGTGTCTGTTCAGCCATGATTCCTGAATTTACTTGTCCAGCAAATTCAGGAATCATAGCTAATTTATTATTTGTATCTGCTCAGGGCCCAGGCTGCAAATCTCTCTTTTGTGGTTTACAGAACTATTGCAGTATGCTTCTTGGTGTCAGGCTTCCACATTCAAGGGCAATTAATCTGTACTGAAACAATTTCAAAACATATGAAGAATGTAGAAGGACATATATATTTCATACATGAGTATCTTAGTAAAGGTTTACAAATTATTTTGTCAGAAAGACCGCTGCTTTTCTCAACTGTAAATGTAAATTCTACCTTATTTATCTAGGGTTCACTACTTTTGAGGCCTTTTTCAAATATTTTGTTGAATGTTAAAAGTCTGCTCAGAGTGACCATCAAGTTTCCTGCGCATGGGATTGCTTATGCTTTGTCACACATTGGAGTGAATGTCTGAGCCTGCAGGTGCTTGGAAGGCTGGAGCTGCTATGGGGTGAATTGGTTCATATTCAGTCCTTACCTTGGGCAGGTTGCAGCTGTGTCTGAAACATCTTGCAGTCCTAATAATTTCCTCTACATTGTGTGAATAATGCAAGAAACTCTGGTATTTCTGCATTGTGGTGGAAAATAAAAAACTGAAAGTTTAATTAGGGATATTAAAAAAAAAATAGTGTGCCTCTGAAAGAGGGATTTAGGCAATATTTAGCTTCAAATCCCAAACTGCAGTTTCAAGGACCTCTCCACAGCTCCTGTCTCTTAATGCACACACTTAAACTCCTAAGCCCCCCAGTCCTCTAGATTAGTAGAGTCCTTCTACTCAGACTCAGAAGCATTTCTGCTTGGACAAGGCTGACGTCCTCAGGATTTTTCAGTTTAGAGATCAGGTACATAAGACTTTTGGTGACTAGCAGCCAGTCAATACCCTGATGTGGCTACTTCTTGATTGCTACATGGAATATTAAGCTCATATTACCACTCATAGGTTTTATAGTGAATCTAATGTAATTACTTTTTTTTTTCCCCCTGCCTTTGTGTGGTTTTATCCTTGGAATGATTTCTGGAGATGTTTACCAATAAGTGGGATTTTTTTCCTAAAGTATCACTGCTTCTTCAGCCATTTGAAAATATTAGTTAATATATGAGCTCAAAAAGGTTCCTTCCTCCTACCTTTTTCTTAGAAATTCTTGTTGATATTGACAAAGTTTTTGCTCATGGACTATAGATATCGTTTTTTGTATTCTGTCTTTAAATAAGCTGAATAAAACATAGGGAGTAATTATGATGAAGACAACAGATTTCAGTTATGAAAAAGTGAGCTGCTTGAAGGGTGTAATCTTAGTCACACTGAAGAAATCCTCTAGATGTAAAAGTCCCCTGGTACATAGTCTTCATTCCAATTTGGGGTATATACCAGCAACTCACTGTGATAAAAAATGGGCTGTCTTGAATGTCTCAGAGCTTGAGAGCTCATTAAAAAAAAATAATTGATGCTTTGAAGAGTACACATAACAGTACCTCAAAGTATGAATGAATAAAAATATCCTAATTAAGATCAAGGCCACTGTATTTTCTCACAGTCAGAATATACTCCACAAAAACAATACATATTTCTGTCAGACACTGAAAGAGAAGAAGGTTTACTAATTTGGTTTAATCCACCACTTTTTTCCACACTCTTCTAACCAAATAATATATTTCAAATTTGACAGCTCTCTATATTACAATCTTGAACACCTTCCAAAATCTGTGGCCATATAATAAATTTTAAATGAAGTCTGACTCAGAAATTTTTTTCTCTGATAAATGTTTGTTCCTTTGGTTAAGGGAAGTTCTAAAGGTATGACACTTGTGAAGATAAATGTGAAAATAACTATTAAAAATCATTCTTTATGTAACTATGTTTAAAAAAATCTGCTGTTTAAGCTACTGTGTGGGTAGCCTTCACTTTCAAAAGAGATGTCTTATTTTCAGAAACAGAGAGGCATTGGAAAATATCGTAGAGATAGTGCTTTTGTTTGCTGTCATGTGACTGACTCTAAATGGATAGTGCTATTCTAGAAACATCCTCCTGTAGATTTAAAATGTTGTAGAAATACCAGATGGTAATAGGAGCTGATTTTTATTTTTAAAGAAAAAAAAATTGTTGTTATTTAATTCAATAGAGAAACCATTAAAATACAGTTCAGCTTTTGGGAGTTTGGGATTTTGTCTGTGTGTATGTTTTATGAATCCATAAAATAGCTTGTGCTTTTCCTTTGAGTATTATGGTGTATGTTTGTGATTACTGAGCTTATTTACTTTCTCATCAGTGATTATGATTACGATTAGGATTTCCAAGGTGGGGCTATTAGCAAGTTGTTAGGAGCTAACAGCAGGTAAATTAAATACCTGTAAAGAGCCACATGGTTCTGCATTTACTTGGAACAGTTGCTCTAGAGAGGAAAAACACAAGGCTTGAAGAACTCGCAAGGAGTAATACTGTGTAAGTCTAGAAATGCTAAGTTTACTATGTTACCAAACTTCTGTTGAGGCTCCTCAGCAGCTCTGGGATTTGGTCCCTTTCCAGCCTTACCTGTTCGGTGATCTTAGGCAGCAACGTTGTGATGACCTGGTGACTGTGTTATGATTGCACTTCTTTTGCCACAAGAATATGTGAGAAGTGGTTAAAACTGAGACAGCTGGCTGGGGGTGGGAGTTTCCAGGGCTGAAGGTGAAGGCTGTTTTATTTTGGTTTTCTTTCTATGCTTTTTTTCCCTCCCGGGTGTACTGCTTCCCTCTCTATTAGCAGAAAACAGCATGGGATATAGGACAAATGAGTTGTTGCCAAATTTCATAACTTGCAGTCTGAACTAGATTCAGCTGACTACTAGCTGATGTCAATTCTGACTCTAGAGTTTGTTGTAAACAAAACTCGTACAAAATCTGGACTGACACTTTCAGTGTTCACAGCGTTCTGATGTAGCCTGAACTGAAGAGTGGTTTACAGCTTTATAACCTGATTAATGCATGCAGTATGTCCAAGCAGTGTGTTGGTGGAATATTACTGACAGTATCTGGTACAAGTTCTATGGATGCAGTAAGTTAAGGCACATAATGTACAAACCACTTGTTCAGGCCCATTTAAAATGTCACAGGGAAAAAATAGAATAAAATTCAGAAACAGAGAGTTCCCATCTTTTACCAAATAAGCTGAATTATCTGTGGTTAGGGAAGAAAGGCTACCCTCAAACCAGATATTTTTCCTGGACTGCTTAAGCATGATTTGTGCATTCCTTAATAAAACTGAAAGATGTTAATTTTCTATGCTTTCATTTCTTAAGATTCCAGTAAAAACAGTAAAGGTGAATAGTGAATATAGAGTGAAGAGTTCAACTGAAAGCTTGCTAATGAGGCTTAATTCAGGACATTCTGTTTGCTGCCTTTTCATAGTCTTTCTGTTCTTTTTAGCTGAAAATCTTCCTTTGTTAACCTCGGCTAGATATTAATAAAAAATAAAACATGGCTTAGAAATGTACACCCCATGATAATTCAGGCATGCAGAGGTGTGCCTGCAGTGAGACATACATGCCCTCAGTGAGCAAAGAAGAGATCTGATTTCATTTGCTCTAATCAAAAATGGCTGTGAATCCACTGTGGTTTGGGGCCTAATTAAATGATTGTTAATTGCTTAATGTGTTAAGGAAAAGTTCGTGATACATAAGAGAATCTTCTGTTGTTGATTTCAAAACCCATGAGTAATCCTCAAGATTAGTAGTGGGACCACGGCTGACTCAGCTCTATGTAGTGTCTATAAACACATTAGCAAAGCAAGAAGCTGATGAATTGTTCTGGGGAGAACTCAAGGGGAAAGTGATTTCCTCTGTTGTTAGTCAAGAGAGAGCAATAAACGTGGCCTTACTTTTATTTGGTGTTCCTGGTATACTGCAGGTTTTCACTGTCCTCTGTCATCTTCTTCAACATCTGCTTTGTGCTTACCCTGCCAGCCATCAGCTAGAAAACATGTAGACTCTGGCTCTTGTTAATTGTAATTGTAATTGAGAGTAATTGTAAAGCACTGGATACTTTGTAAGTCAAAAGGAACTAAATCAAAGGTAAGTTAAGGCTATGGGACATCCAGGGGATGTGGCAGAAGCTTGTATTAACCAGGAACCTGGATAGAGGAAGGGATAAATTGGAGGGTCAGAGCCACTGGTGTAAGTAGAAAATGGTTCTTGAGCCATCCCTGGATACAGATGGGTGTAGGGTAAGCATTTCCACAGTGACATTTAGGGAAGCAGAACAGACCACATCTTGAAGAGGGGAATTTGCTTTTTTTATTCCTTTTCTCATTTTGGAGGCAGAGATGCATAATGATTTCCAGAACTGAGAGGCAGGAAAAAAATTAGTTGAGATCAAAAAACTGTTGCCTTATGTAATGCTTGACTCTTTTATCTTGTTCCTAAATTGTAATTATAGTCTGACTTACAGAATAAACAACTGTTTGAAACATAAAAATAGCTGAATTCTGGTTTACAGAAATGGCAAAAATTATGTATTTGATAACCTCAAAACATATCTTTCAATGTTTTTATTGTTTTACTAGAAATAAATACTTTTAGCAAAGTGCATCGGCTTTCATGGGTGCATTTTTCATTTTAGAAATACTTAGCATTGGAAAGAAATAGATTGCTTTTTTTAAAATCTCTAAGTGTGTTGGAGAATGTTCTACATGTGAAAGACCATGTATGCTCTTTTTCTACAGAGCTCATAACAAAACACCACATGTTATTTTCAAATCCAGAGGATCACAGAGGCTAATGTTCAAACTGGAATACTTAAATTCAGCTTGTACTTAGATCAGCTCATTTATGTCCTGTGCTAAAAATTAATTGTTGTAGGTTTTGTGACAGTATTGGACAGTATGGCCTGTTGATGATCTTGCAGAGCTGGTAAATGGAGTGTTTTTCTTTTTCTGAAGAATAGTATGTATAGCCTACTGAGTTCATATAAAAGAAGCAATGTTTTTCATCTCCATAGAAAATTTTAGTAGTACTTAACTGTTCGTGTAAACAATTTTGCTGTTTCTTCTGCTGTAATTTCTTCTCAGCACGCATCAATGGAAAACTATAATTTAAGAGTTCCTACTTCAAAATAAACTAATTTTCATAATATTTGGTGTTCTGTCAAATATGAAAACCTCTCGCCATCAAGAGTTTTACAGTTAACACAGTTAAAGCTGCAATTCACAATTCAATCCAGTCAATATCAGAAACTACAAATCCAAATTCAAGACAGGTTGTATTCCCACAGGTTCCTGTGAGAGAAGAAATTCATCATCTTGTCTTTACCTTCTTCTCACTAACACTCTTGTAGGTAACCCTCTACTGGAGCAAATAACTTGCTTGTTTATCAGCATGGGCTGTGATACAACGTGGTTTTTTCAGTGCTTCCCCCTTCTATGCTGAAGCATGGATTGCTGCAAGTCATCATCTGGCTTTTCCAGCTTTCTAAAGGTGCCTTGCTTGAAACCTATATGAAGAAATGAATTCTCATTGTGCTCACCACTCTGTAACAAATGCAACCTCAGCTAAAAGCATTAGGTTGATTGTGCTCTCAGCAGCTGTTTCATCTGAACTGCACTTTCCCAGAGATCACTCAGGTTCATTCTATGACCTGTGAGACAAAGAAGAGAGAAGTTCAAGCAATGAAGCAGTTCAAATGTCAAAACATATTTTGGCAAGGCAATTGTAACTGATTATTTGCAGAGTTCATGATCACACTGTGGCTAGCACTGGAAAAAACTACTGTGATTAACAGTTTCCTCCAAACTGTTTAAGATAAACAATTTTAATGTCTCTGGGAAACAGTCCCCTGTGGCTGTTTCAATAAGCTTTCAAAACCATGGCCCAAGTCTATTTCACCAGAAAGTCCTCAATTTTACTGCCAATTGAGAAAAATCCAATAACATCAGGATAAAGCACCCTTGAGATTCATTGATGGCTGACAAAGCTGTTAGTGTCTATCTAGAGTAGAAACACCTGGTCTATTTTGGTTTTTATATGCAAAGCACTGAAAGCATAGCTAACAGATTAAGATGCTTGGCATCTTGGCAAGATGGGCCCATTAGGAGTGTGCAGCATCACTAATGGCTTACTTTGAGTCAGTAAACACCATTTTATGGTAAAATCACTTTTTTCAGTCAACATTATCTAGATGAGTGTTCTATTGGTTGCAAAGTATGGGACTTGAAGAGAAGGTCTTGGTGGTCACAAAATGTGATTCTCCAAAATAGTTTAAAAATACTCCAGATCTAGTAGATCAATCATAAGACAAAAAAGGGATGAGAAACAGGGAGGATCAGTGCAGTTTTGCAGCAAAATTAATACCCCATAAAGAAAATTCATACTCCAGACCTGTGCGTACAAAAGCAGTGCTCTGTTTCCTCACCAAATTCTTAAACCTTAGGTGTTCACTCCCCATGAAAGTCAATCCAGTATTTCTAATTCTAGAACTGCTTTATATAGATACTAATGGTGTAAGCAAGGCTGGCAGAGGCCACTTAAAGAGGCAGAATATGTTCCTTAGCTGCTCTAAACAAAAATACCAATTTCCATTTTCGGGTCGCTAAGAGCAGCATGAGCTGTGGACCTTGTGCAAATGCAGTGGGTTCTCATATGGAAGTTTTGACCCCATCAGGAACTAGAAGGATATTGAGTGTCACTCTGCTAGTGCCTAAAAAGATGTCTAGCTTGCCTTGCTTTACTGGTTCAACTCTTTCTTGAATTTAAATAGCTGTTTTCTTCCTAGCTGCACTGTAGAACAACAAAATGCTTGTGAAGCCAAATTTAAAGACTAACTGAAGTAGTTTTTTTATACTGGAGCTCTAACTGTATTTGTAAACTCAGCAGAACATACTAAATAGACAGCTGTAGTCCAAAATTCCATATAATCTACTTTGGTCACATCCTGGAGAAGTTGTTTCTTAATTGTCATAGAATGATAAGCAGTGACACATTTCACTAGACCAGGTTGCTCAGAGCCCCATCAAAACTGTCCTCAAACATTTCCAGGAATTTGGGATCCAGAACTTCCCTGGACAACCTGTTCCAGGGTCTTACCACCCTCACAGTGAAGAATTCCTTCCTAATATCTTTTCTAAATCTACCTTCTCTCAGCTTAAAGTCATTCCTGCTTGTGAATTACCACTACATGCTCTTGCAGTAAGTTCCTGATCAGTTAATAATGTCATGATCCTTCATCCCTTCAGTTGTGTGCTACAGGTGACAGAATATTGGGGGGCAGGAGTTGTCTTTTTTGTTTGGTTGGTTGGTTGGTTTTGTGGTTTTTTTAAAGCTTTCTGACATGTACCAGCTGAGGCATCTTAGAAATGATAAGCCATTCGGAGTCTTAAAAGAAATCATTCAAAAGAAAATTGGTATTTTAGTCTTATGCTTCTTACAAAATAATGAATGTTTGTTTAAGATTCCTCACAGATATTCAAGCAAATATCTGAAACGCTCCACAAATAAGAGCAAAGATAACAGGATTTCAGTTGCATGTAGGCAAATAATTTCTGTGTGTGTAGTGACTGCCTAAACAAATAGGCACTTGAGCATGCAAGTGATAATTACCTATGGTAATGTCTTGTTATCTACCAAACCATGTATCTTGCATGAGTAAGTGCTTTTTGTGTAGGAGCATATTTGTTTAACCTCTGCAAAGTGCCTTTCCTCAGCCTTCTCATAGCTCATGGGAAAAGGTTGATTCACCTCATGTTATTGCGTGCTTGGTACTCTCTGCAGCTTTTGCCCATCTGATTCAATTTGCCTGTTTTTGATAATGAAGTTCCCATTTTTCAATACTTTTTGTAGCAAAAGTATTGAAAAATTTTTGCAAAAGCAAAAGTTCTCTTTCTAGAGAAGATTTTTTGGTTTTTCTTAGGAGGTAGAGAAAAGGCAAAAAGAAGAATCGGAGGTGCAGGTGGTACAAAGCACTGAGGAGTCCCTGTAAGGACCTTCTGTCTCCACTCAGGAGACAGCATTACCCTCTCAGGTCTGCATCTACATTGCAGTCCTGCTTTAATAAATGCTCTTCTCCAGCCTACTGTTGGTTGTGACCAATGGCAGCTTCAATGTATATTTTGCTTGAAGAGCTCTTGCTGTATCATTCCCTTACACATGGATTGCCTAGATGCTCTGGAATAATACTAGTCCATGGAAAGTATCTCTTGCACACAATAAAGTACAGGTTCTTAATCATCATCAAACAGATCCAAAGTTGATCTGTACTGAAGTTCTCTCATCTGAAGAAAAAACTTTAATAATGTTAATTTTAATGCTTCTCAACACATAGTTTCAAATGAAATCAAGTCAAGTAACAAGCCCTCAAATAAATCATAGCACATACAGAGCAGGGGAAAAGTGGGGAGTGGGCAGGTATGGTGCCCACCTGTTCCATAAAGGAATTCTCCTGTTGCATAAAGGAACATCTGATGGTGAGTAATAAATGCTAACTCCCATGCTTTTAAACCTTTTCTTTCATAATAGGCCAAATCTACCTTAGTGAAAGAGTAGAATTAACTGAGTTGTGTTGTCATACTTCAGCTCTGTGGAGGAGGACCTGGGAATCCTGGTGAACAAGAAGATGTCCATGATCCGGCAGCACCCTTGTGGCCAAGGAGGCCAGTGGTATCCTGCTGTTCACTAGGAAAAGCATCGACAACAGGTCAAGGAAGGTGATCCTTGCCCTCTACTCAGCCCTAGTGTGACCACACCTGGAGTGCTGTGTCTAGTTCTGGGCTCCTGAGTAGAAAGGGGACATTGAGCTCCTCGGGTGGGTTGAGCAGCGGGCAGCAAAGATGGTTAAGGGACAGGAGCCTTTCTCTTATGAGGAAAGGCTGAGGGAACTGAGTCTGTTCAGCCTTGACAAGAGACAGCTGAGACTCATCTGTGTCTGTCAGTATTGGAAGGGAGGGTGTCAAGAGGATGGACCAGGCTTTTCTCTGGTGCTAGGCAAGAGGACAAGAGGCAACAGGCAGAAACTGATGCACAGGAAGTTCCACCTGAACATAAGGAAGAGCTTCTTTACGGTGCAGGTGATCGCGAACTGGAACAGATTGTCCAGTGAGAGTGTGGAGTTTCCCTCACTGGAGATATTCAAGAACCATCTATAAACAATCCTGTGCCATGGGTTCGAGGATGACCCTGCTAGAGCAGAGAGATTGAACCATATGCCCACTGTGGTCACTTCCAGCCTTACCCATTCTGTGATCCTGTGGTTTTGTGATGAGCAATGAACTCTTCTGTCTGCTGAAAGTCTGCTGTAGTTGGAAAACTACACCTCACATTAAATTATTACAGATTAATGAAGCATCTAACTTTAGACTCAAATAAGCCAGGTAGATCCTGAAACTGTTCAGTAGTCTCTGTTGGTAGTTGTCTGTATAGATCTATCTCCCTCTCCTTGCCTCTCTCATCTGAGTGGTATTTGCACCCTTCTTCATGTGTTAAATCCTGTACTTGTAAGCATTCTAAGAAAAAAGACTTTCTGGGTCCAGTGTGCCTTCTGCTGGTGTATTGCTCTGTTCTCACAACATTTCCTGTGGTTCAGCATAACTTCTAAGAGCATAAGAACATAACATTCTAAGAGAGCATTACAAAGCATGAGCATTTATCCAGAAACTGTACTTGAATTTTAATGCTTCCACATCTGTCTTGAGTTGCAATATTTCTGTAGAAGCTGAGCTGAAGGAAATGAGTAAGCATAATAGGGATTCTTAAGAAATTCTCTTTAATTTCAAAGTTGACTGTGGCTTGGTGCCAGTACATTGGGCTGTTTTGCACTGCAATGAAGTATAAAAGAGAGCCTCAGCTATATGAAATTGCTTTGGCCTCTTCCACTGCATCATTCTAGGAAAACTGAATTTGGAGGGAAACTAGTTAGTACAAAGACACATGGAGGCTGTCTTCTGTCATGTGTTAGAGCATTTCAAGATGTGCTTCTCCAAGAAGGGGACAGCTGTCCTCACTGCAGGAACCATTTCCTTCCAGAAGACATCTGTAGAGAAACGTAATGCAGGCCTATGAACCTCTGTCTGTTTCAATGTTTCATCTTCCCAGGTGCTTCATAGTACAGCCAACAGAGTGAACTGCCTCGGAATAAAGAAAGTCTTAAAATGCTTATTATTTCACTGCTATCCAGAGAAACCTCCTGGTGATATGCATGTTGGATATTTGTAACAGGAAGAGTTAATCTTTACATTCTCAGGAATATTTTCAAGAGTATTTATCTTAAACAACTGCTACATCAAATGATTATGTAATACCTACAAAGGTAATTGACAGCTATATTTTAATTAGGAATCTCTTAACATTATGTTTCAAAATAAGTGTAGTAATCATTACATTACAGTTTTTCCCCTTTTATATAGCCTCTAAGAAGCTTGATCAAAAAACTACTACCTTGTAATTGCCAACAACTTTGCCTTTGTAGGAGATTCAGGCTTAATTCTGAATTAAGCCTGAATTAAATTCTGAATTAAAATGCCTGAAGGGCGTTGGTGACTTGAATCAGTCCTAGGTAAGTAAACCAATTTTTGGGCTATTTAGGAGGTTTTTGGAAAGTTAGTTTTGGAGCCCTGACACTGAGGAGTATCTGATGTTACTTGGGATGGGGGAGAGGAACACTCTGAAAGGAGCTCCTGTTGGCTCTGAGGCAGAATAACTTCCAGATACTTTCCTGTCTTTGACAGGACAGGTTCTTCTGTTGCCTAATTTATCTAATGATTCTAAAATGCTGGGATTTCTGAAATGCAATTTTTGTCAATTCACAATGGTAATAAACCTACCAGTAGGCTTGTTAGAAGATTTTTTACATGAAGACTTGGAGTAAGTATAAGTCTTCTTTGACTTTGAGATACTACTTCTGACGGCTTACAATAAATCTCAGAGAAGTGAATGATTATATTCCTGTAGCAGTCTCATACTATTTATCTTATAAATATCTCATCTATCATGAGTTTGTAATGTTGAACCATATAGCCTTTGCTTTATCCATCCAGGTTCTGTGCAGCTCTAGGGAATACAAAAATATTGGCTTTTCTATGGTACCAAGATATAAAAGTATCTAACTGGAAAGCTGAAATAGCATGAATTTAATGGAGAGAAACATCTAAATTGAACTTGTTCATATTTTAGACACTGCATTTGACTTGTTACTGTGCCTTATTTTAAATATGCTTCCTAAGTGATGTTTGTATTTGCCCCTGAGATTTATTTAGCTTCAAGTGAAGTTAACAGCACATAAAGTCTAAGGATCATTTTTAACCTTTATATTAAGGTTTCATTGCTGCCTGATGAAGCCTCCATCCAATGGAAAACATTTGCTTCTAACAATTCAAGATCAAATCCTAAATTGTTATAGGCTTGGAATCAGTGCACAGCTGGAATGTGAACATCACAGAAATGTGTATGCTGAAACATCTGGAGGTGGCAGAGGGAGCCAGGAGGCTGCTGGCTTCTCAGCTGCCCACTTTGGTCCAGGCATGCCAGAAACCTGGGGACTGCTCTCTGAATTTTCTGCTTAAAAATGCATGAGGACTTGAGACTAGAATTCCTTTCTCTCTCCCAAACACTTTGCTTTAGTGCACCACACCAATACCACTTGAATATTTGAGACTGGCACTTCATATTTTGCATCCTAGTAAAATGAATTGTTCTTGTATTTGATTTAATTTCCTTGACTCCTAACCTCCAAGAAGAACAAAAAAAAAGTTAATAGTGTGGACTATGTAGGCAGAAAAGGGGGATTTATGTCGGTGGAGAAATTCTTGAAATGAGCCACTCTTCTGACAGAAAACAAGAAAACACTGCTCAAAGAAGTTCAGTTCAGTAGTTTAAAAAGTGTTTACATATACTGCACCAAAATAAGTTTGTACAGTGTTCAAATTTATCTTGAATATTAGATTCTTAATTTCCTTGGATGTTCATTGAGTTGAACTATCCCAAACAAACCTGTAACCACTTTCTCACTGAATATAATTTTCTTCTGCCATGACACATTCTTTGTTTCATTTTGTGAAAGAAATATCTAGCTGGAGAGTGGGTGGAGGCAAACTGCAATGAATCTTCTAATATTTTGGCCAGTGATACATCTGCTGTGGATATAATTTGAGCACAGTGGAATTTAGAACTATGTCTATATTGGAATTGAATTATTTGTTTTCCTTGGCATCAAAACTTGCACTATGTGATAAAATATAGAGTCTAACTGTGTTGGTTTTCTGGATTTTATCTTTGTCCTCCAGTACTTAGTTTCATTTGAAACACAATTCTACTACTGATAATCTTGACTGCAAGAAAAACCTCCCAGTTAGGTCTTTGTGAAGTGTGAAATCAGCTTTTATTTAAAGTTCAGCTGAAGAGAAAACTACTTTTTAGTGGAAACTGAAGGTGGTGTCTGATTTTTCATTGCTGTTAATAGCACCACGAGCTGTGTTACTCTGGTCTTTATATAGCAAAGTTTTGAGTTTTCCAGTAGCTGACAGACGATGCTTCAATGCTGGAACAAAACACATGCAATTAATCTGTAAAGTAAAATCAAGGTCAATAACAGACTAACTTGGTTCAGTGTACAGCTTATTAGAATTTTATGCCTGTTCTATCTATGAATGGTTAAACAGAGAATCTCGCTAACAAAGCACTGGGGGTGGGGAAAATTCTAGATTTATCGTTCTTGAAGCTGTAAACTGAGATGTCATCAGGTCCACGGAGGCAGCAGCCCATGCTAATACATGATGTGAGGAGACCACACCATGCTTATATCTTCTTTCTCTTATTAATAAAATGTCTGTGTATGTTTTCTCCATGTGTTCAGGCTGCCTGAAGACAGTCTCCCTTGGATTTTTGCCTATCTTCTGAAATACTGCCTTGTGGTGGTATTGCAAATATGGGTGTTGTGAACAGTTATCCGAGATCCAGTGGTTTAACAGGTACCATTGCCTGAAATCTTATTGCATTCACTACCAGTGCTATAATCCCTTCCCCATGGTGCAGTTTTCCCTTTCATATTTAAAATGCAGTAATCGTATTATGAGTAATGTTTCCAAACTTAATTGGTTTAATTTAGTTAGTTTCTCATTAGTTCTGGATCAGGACCTTGCTGCAATAGTGATTCTGCTGTACTTCATTTAATTATATTTAATGCAATCTCTTTGTTTCCTTGGAGGCTAAATAAAGCTGCAGCTGAAGACTCAAAATGAGAACAGAGGGCTGCTTTCAGGCAGGTCTAGAAGACTAAACCTAAAGCATGCATTGCATCTACTGTTTAAGAAATTCCCTATCTCTCCATAGTACTTCATGACCCCCTAACCTGGCAGCAGAAAGTCAACCCAATTTAATATGAAAAAACAGCTCTTTCCCTCTGGACAGCTGGAGGACTGGTTTTATGTGTGTTGTGGGTTTCCTACTTTCCTTTATGGTCTTTCTTCATTTAAATGCTTATTTTAGCTGAAGACTTGAGTTTTGTTTGAAACCTCTGGCAAAGAGACGTGGTACTGAGCACCTCCACAGAACATGGGGCTATTCAGTTAAATCTCATTTCCACATTTATATGCTGTAATAGTTTTCTGACAATACTCACCAGAAGAGTCCAATTTATCAGTTTTCTTTCCATTTTTGAGCATAAGTTGAATTCTGCCATTCCAGTGAGTTCCTGTGTTTACCACCATTATTGTGGCTCCATTTCCCATACCAAAAAAAGGTAGTTTTCATGCCCTGGGAGATATCCTGCTGTTTCCTAGGATACTTTTCACAGAAGCTCAGAGATGCCTCTTTCTGCAAAAGTAGTATTGCTGATTGCCCACAGGTGGGGTGAAAAGGTCAGAGAGCAACTGCTTTGAGCTGAAGACCTAGGGGAAACAGTGTGAGGAGCAAAACTACAGAATCTGATGCTGTGGAAACTTGTGCCCATATTCTCTTTTTAAAGCATCACCAGGTCCTACTTGCCTATTTTTACTGCACAGGTACACACAGACACACACTACAATAAGAGTCCTAAATGGCAAAGTGCGTGTTCAAGTTTTACTGCTGGGCATGTTGCAGCAGGAGATCACTGTGAATTAAGCTCCTCAGGAACAATTATAATTAAGCAATTATGAAGAGTGAACAAAATTAGCATTTCCTCAAGACCATGGGGCCTCTACAAGCAGAAGAGATGTGAAGGGTAACTGGGGATGTGGCTGGATGTAAAGAGAGAATACAGATCTGCTGTTCCTACTGGGCCAGATGCTCAGAGAAGGGTTGAATTCCCTCTGCTTTAAGGAGTACTTGGCTTCCCATTGCATCTCACATGCCAGTGTCCTCTATTTTTGCAGGTGGCTTTCATTCAGTAGTAAAACCCAACACAGGATCAGGTGAGAATATGGTTAAAACCTCATTTCATACAGAAGAATTACATATTCCTCTGGATGTTTCTGTAGTGTTTCCAGGATCTTTTGCCTAAGCTTCAATTAGTACAGCCTTGTAATAGTACATTTCACCCAGAAAAACCAAGGGTTTAATAAAATTAGCTCTATGGTTGTGATGTGATGTACTCTAGGGATTTGTAATTAAAGCTGATTAAGAACAATCTAATTAAATTATTTTCTGTTGGATTATACATATTCTGCAGCATTATGCTGTTTCCTTTTACTTTGCCCCAGGAGACCAGGGAGGCTTCAGGGAGCAGGCTGCTATATGGCATAGAGCTAGCCTTACCATTTTGCCCTTCCCCAAAGCAAAAAGCCTTAAGTGGCAGCCCAAGAGGATTTTAGCAGGGCTGCCAAGGCTGCAAGGGTTCTTGCAGCATTGTATGGAAAGAAACTGAAGGCAGTCTTCAGGAAAGAGAGGTCACTGTCATTTTGAATGGCTGAAATGAATCTTTTCAAGCCTCATTCTGTAATGACAGTTAGCAACAGTCTTTCTGATGAAAAACTCTTATTTTTTCTTCTGGAATCTCAGGCTTGTTTATTCCAGCCAACCCTCCTATTTTCCTAATACACAGAGAAGTGGAGGCATTATCAGTGTCTTTAGCTTTTCTAAAATCTCCCAGGAAATACAGGAAATAGCCAGCAATAAAGACCAGCAGCTATTATCACTGCTTTCTGTTATGACAGGCATGCAACCCCTGACACTGTCACTTTGAAAAGGCTACCTACCTTTTGCTATGTGCTTAGAAAACTTCTTTTAATGAATGGATAAGATTAGTGAGTAATAATTCTTGAACTGGATTGCCTTGGACTAACAAACCACTTACTCTTTTCTATTGGTCCTTCTAGTAGGAATGGGGACTTTTAGTTTCCTAATAGGTGATTTAGAAATACAAGAGTCTGAGTGTATGGAATCTTACCATGCTCCTTCTTTAAAGGGACATTGTGTAACCCTTGCTTTCTTCAAATTCAATGGGGTCACGCCCGACCTTACATCAGCTCTCAGAATACACTGTGCCACTCTGGCGTCACTGAGTACTAATGATTGCAAATAACCCCACAAATTTCTGCTAGAAGCAAGGAACATTCATGCATTTGAAAGTCACCGTACTTGGATGTACTTTAATTATGCTCTATATTTGCATTTTTCAACATCAGCCTCTCACTAATATCTCAGTTTATGAATGTTAATCATCATATTTTTTTAAGACAGAGGGCAAGCTAAAGTTACGGCTGACAATTCAGGTGTCTGGGAGCAGGTCCAATAATTATAAAGAATCAGAGCAGTAAGCTCTACTTATAGACATCGATTCAAAGTAAATATAGAATATGAAAGAATTATGACTTTGAGAATTGCTACTTTTAAAAACTATCTAGGGAAGCATAACCTCGTGCTCAAGAGATAAGGTAATTCATGAATATATTGCATGCTATATGGCTGAGCTGAAGTCAGGACTTGGAAACTTTTTTTTTTTTTTTAATCCTACTTTTGGAAAGAGAAGTTGCCTAAAAAGAAATCTTTAAAGCAAGCAACATATTTTCTTTAATTCATTTTTAACTTTAGAACCAAGATGTTTGTGACTGAATCCTCTTTGCACTGTCTTTAAAGAAAAGATTTTTATCTTTTCCATCATGAGAAAGCTTCCACTGTCTTTTATCTGAGAGAAGATGTAAAAAAAAGGCTTGAAAAGTGTGGGAAAAGTGGGTTGAAAAGGCTTAAAAGTGTGGAAAGTATTACACAGGTGTACAGAGGCAATAGTCAAAATTATCCCAGTACAGTAATAATGCTTAAAAATATGCTGAATTTTGAGCGGTAACTTAATTGGATCAGGACGAAAACTGGTGTGTGGAGTGAGTTAGGAAGGTACAAAGGAATTCCTAACCTCCTGATACTGTTTGTACTGTGAGACAAAGTCACAATACAACTCTCAAAAAAAAAAAAAGACATGGAAAAAGAAACGCTGTCAGAACTTTCTGCTTTGAGAGTTACATGGCACAAAATATTAGAAATCCTTCACCAGCAGAGATTTAGAATACACATTTTTTTTAGCTTTTCACAAAACTCTGGCAACTGCTTGAGAAGTTGCAGTAGAAGCAAAGCATAGTGAGTAAAACAAATCGTAAGGGCAAAGCCTGCTTAATAATATAAATAATTTAAAAGGTGATGGAGTATATCATTATGTATTTAGGAAATAGGTTTTCTTATTAAAATATACTTTGCAATAATGACTGCAGCATTGCTACAGGAATATATTAGCATTAGACTGATGGTTAAGCATAAAATTAACTTAAAAAAATTTTGCCTGTTAAAGAGCAAGATACATTAGAGGACGGAGCAGGAGATTGCCAGAATGACATTCACAGTAGTCTGAAATGGCAGCTTATGCAAAGACAAACCTATACAATGTAACAAGGTAAATTGAGGTTTATTCACTAACAAGCTTCAGCAGGGATTTTTTTTTTTTAATAAAAGTTTATTCAGCTTCAATGTTTGGAAGACATCTCTTTTTCAGGCTGTTGGGTCTTTGATATTTTCAATGTGCAGAACTGCACAGTAGTCATGGGTTTGTTCTTACAGCTGAAAGTACCTCCTTGTCTATTTTGCTTTTAACATTTCTAACAGCTGTTAGAACCATTCAAGGATTTTCTCTGCTTCTTGAGACACTGAGATCAGAATTTCCACCCTGTCTTGTCTTTGGGTTTTTTTTTATTATGAAAGATAATCAGAGTATTTTGAATACCTTCCAGGGAGAAAATTTGGATGCTTACGGGAACTCAGATGGAACTGAGGATGTCCATTCAGCAAATAATGTAAGTGTGCATGGCTGTAGGGAAGGGGAAGGCACATGCATTTGAAGCAAACATTATTGTGTTAAGAACAGATCAGCCACCAAGTTTCTTGAGCTCTGACACTAGGAGTGGCTTTCATCTCGGTTAACTTCAGATATAATACTTTCCATCTAAGCTAATCATGCTAAGCTCAGTTTATAGTCAAGAAAGACAATTAGGTAAACTCTGTTAGCACCTACTATGAGAAAAGTTGAGCCTGACACTCTAGTGAGGAGATTGCACTCTCTACTCCCTTCCTGATGTCCTTTAGGCTCAGGTTAATGTAGGCCAATGAATTAGTGCCTCATTTTTGCCACCAAGTACAATTAGGTGTTGCTAGACCATATTATAAGTTTCTCTGTGTGCAAACCTGCAGATGAATTTTCCCATGGGAGAACATCCTTTTGCTCTCTTTTTACTCTGTATAAACTTTCTGTAAACAAAATATCTGTGTGTTCTTCAAGGACATTTTTTTAGATTGCTCTGCCTGTCTCCTAGCAATGAGACATATGGGTTCTACTTCAACCTATGAGGAAGGACTGCTATATCTTTCTGATATTGTAAGCATGCTGAGATTCTTGTACAGGGCAGTGAAGGAAGAAACATCTGAGCTCTGTACCTGGGCACATTATAGCCCAAATCCTCTGATTATGGAATCATTTTAATAAATCATATTAGCCTTCTGAAATTATTGTCAAGAGTCCTTTTCCAATGCATGGACCACAGCAATAATTAGGCCCAACCTCATGGCCAAGTTAAAGCCCTAATTAATGACATTGAAATAGCCGACTGTCCTGCCTCAGGCTGGTATCCTCTGTCATTCTGTAAGATTGTGCCTGAAAAGCCTGATGTCTAAAGGGCAGAATATTAGCAAAATAGCCCACTCTGCTGTGAGAGGTGTGATGAGGGAGAAGGATATTTAGACCTCCCTGGTGTGTGCTGTGGGACCGATGAGCTGCACACAAACAGCACTATGCCAGCTTTCTGAGGCATACCCACAGATCATGGCCTGAGCACATCAACAGGATGTCAGGAGATTCATTGGACCAAGAATGAAGGCTCTGACAACTGTCAAATGTATACTACAAGTTTATTTCTATGCTCTTGACTGAAATATTTAAGCTCTGAAATATTCTCTTCCACTTTCCCTAAGATATCTTCGGCAGCTTTGTCATGTTTCAATTATTATTTAATTCAGTTTTATTTTACTTTGCAGCCTATGAATGCCTTAGTTTATTACACAGCCTTGTGTAATGTCCTTGGTGTAATGTTATGACTACTTTGCCTCCACCTGTATCTGATAAGAACTGCTATTCCATTTACTTTTCATTGGGAGGACAGATTTTTCTTGTTATAAAACTGTTGAGCATTTGATGAGCATTTGATGAGACAATTTAAAAAAACTTGAAACAGAACATAATGAGAGGCATTATGGTCTTTAAGTTGTCTGCAACTCACGGTATGTCAATTTAAAGCTTTGTGATATTATAAGGTCACAGCAGAGCACTGTAACTTTCCACATAACATCCGTCATAGGACTAAACAGCATTAATTCCTTGCAATAATTGCGTATCTGCTGGAAGAACGTCTGACAGGTTTGTTTTTGTTTAAGACTGAATGGTGTTCCCAGGCAACTTATGGCCATTTGTTGGGATTTAAGCCCAGATGGAAATTAAGCACAACACACAGTGCAATAATTAAAGTATGGTAACAGTTGTAAAGTTTTATAATAATGATAATGAAAAAAGAAAAAAACAAGTGATACACAATGAATTCACTCACCACCCCCCGACAGATGCCAGATAACCCTTCCCAAATCCAGATCAGCTGCCCTTCCAGGCAACTCCCCCCAGTTTATATATTGGGCATGACTTTCTATTCTGTGGAATACCCCTTTGGTCAGCTTGGGTCACTTGTCCCAGCTATCGTCCCTCCCAGTTTCTTTTGCACCCTTCCTCACTGGCAGAGCATGAAACACAAAAAAAAATGTCCTTGACTTGTGATAAACATGACAGCAAAAAACTAAAACATCATTGTGCTAGCAACACCATTCTCATTCTAGATCCAAAACAGGACTGCAACAGCAACTGAGAAGAAACTAACTCTATCCTAGCTGAAACCAGGACACCATTACAGAGTTTTTATTCCCTTCCCTATCAAAATAAATACATTAATAATTAGTTGAGAAGGACAAAGATTGTCCCTCTGAGAAGACACTGAAAAGGCAAACACCTTACGTAGGCTAATTTAAGTACTGCAGGATGTGAAGACGTATTGGTATGAATGCATAAAAATCTATATGGAAGGTAGAAGTAGCAATATTTTAGTTTATTAGGGCCTAAATTTTGTTACAAAAGTGAAAAACCCTGTAAGGATTAAGGAAGAATGGGAAGACAATGCCACTGTAGTTACCTTATATCAAAGGACTTAAAGGATATGTATATGACAGCTCTTAGAAAAAAGGCTTCAGGACACCAAAAAGAGACTGTTCCATTTAGGAATAAGCTGTGAGAAGTACATGCCATACTTTATCACATTAGTAGCCTAACTCACTTCTTATATTTAGTGTACATATTATAGGTTATTAATAACAGTAAGTTTAAGGTATGCTTCAGTCAAAAACAGGACATATTTTCAGAATTTCTATTTTAAGTCCCAGTTCTTGCTGTGCAGAAAAAAAATCTGTTCAGGAAAACTGTTGGCAGACTTATTACAAAGGTTTGAATTAAAAAACAAAGTAAGTAGAGAAGCAAGTACTCTGTGTCCCCAGATTACCAGCCCTTCACTCTATGACTCCAGGAAAGAACCACACACTGAGTTCTGTAAGCTCTACTTTGAAAGCAGAAGTCACAGATGAAAACTTTTTAGTTTAATCAAAAAGTTGGAAGTCATGAAGGGCCTTGGAAGTCTGGAAGAAGGTGTTTTGATTACAGTGATAAATGCCTTTTGGTCTCTATTGTGTCATATTCAAAGTTAAATGTAGTTTGATTTCTCTTTGCAAATTCCCAGAGCACAATTTGTGTATGTATTTGCCACTGTCACAGCTTGGGCTCATTATATTACAGTCCAAGAAAAGTACATCCTCTATCTTGGAGGTCTTTCCTTCATGGACACTTCTGGTATCTGGGGTTGCCTTGGGAAGAACCAATGGTTTTCTCTTCCATTTATTCCATCTCTGTTAGCCCTTATATTGATTGATATAATAGACTTTCTCTATTTCTCTAGAGAAAAAAAGTCTCATGTATCCTACCTTGAATAGTATACTTTTCTCAAATAAACTCAACTCATTTCTAATCTTTGCAATTTTCCACTTGCCAACACATTGAGTATTTTTCCCTTGTGTTTTTCTTCTTGTTGCTTTCATCTTCTACTGGAAGTTTTTAAATAGCTTATCACTAGTATTCTCTTGATTGCCTGAGATATACTTTTTGTCTTGAGTGACTTGAGCCTCACCTTCTAGAACTGATACTACATGAGAACTCTGAAAGGGATTTTCCCAATTGGAGCAGACTGGAGTTTTCCTGACTGCTTCTACACCTGTTTTTTAATGATGAGGAAAAAAAAAATAAAATAGTGTCCTAGGTAATTCCTTTTGCTTGAATTATTAAACCTTATGTTGAAAATTATGCAATTTCTTGATCAGGCAGTTTTCTTTGTGCTGGAGCCCACGAGATGAGAATCAGTGACGTTACATTTCACACTGCATTACTCAAACAAGTGAAGTGTCTCTTGCGAACAGCTCAACTTTCACAATTTTGCAGCAGCACTTTTAATGCCCAACTGGATTTTCTATTTCAGCTTTTCCAGGAAGTCTTTCCATTCTGAAGTTGTACTCCTGGCTTTCTTTTTTTATGTCATCTCATTTTAAGCCAAGTTCCCCTTTGTGCTCTGGCAGTGACTGCAGCTCTCCAGCTGTCTGCTTCTCGTTTCCTCAGTGTCCCATGGAGAGCTTCAGGCACAGTAGTTAAGTGTTGCAGGACAGTGACTTCTTACTACAAGAATCCTGAATGTCAGATTGCTCCTCAAAGAATAAATAGAAGCTGGTCCCTAGTGCTTCAGGAGAGCTAATTTTATGGTTTCCAGTCCCTTTCCTGTTTGTCTCCATTTGGGCTGAGAGGCTTCTGTTCAGAACAAGCTGAGCCAGGCTCTTAGGTGAGACTTTGAGGATCAATGCTTGCCTTTTAATTTGAGAAGTGTTCTTCATTAACACTGTCCTCTGCTTGATTTTTGATGTTTGGATTTTCGGGGTTTTTTTCCTCCCTGACAAGTGTCATGGAATCAGAGCGTATGTGGTTTTGCTGTCTCTTCAGAGCTCAATTTCAAATATCCATCTTAGTTCACAATTCTACAGTTTCCTGCACGACAGCTTTCAGAAGGAATGTTACATAGGGATACATACATGAGGATGTACATGTACAGCCATTATGTTGCCTTTCAATGGGAAATTACTGATACAGTGAGGATGTTAGGTGTTACTCATAACTACAATACCTCTTATAAGTAATTTACATAGATTAGGGGTAACATAATAGGTAATATCTAGAGCAGTTTTGATACCTGATACCTGTTACTGAACAGTTTCAGCATGACTGCTGAAGAAAAAGATGAAAATCAGAAGTAAGACACGTGGGGTGATGCAAGCCAGGTTTATTGACAGCATTGAAGCCCTTATGAGATATCACTGATACAAGGCATTCTGGGCCAGAGAAGGTAGTCTTTACTACGTGCTGAACACAGTGGGGTCATGGTTTTACAGCTCATAGGTGTTACCTAAATGTAAGAAATAAATCAACAAGTTTATTTTCTCTGTGATATTATCATTCACCAGCCTCTCATTACAGGAGGTTCATAGGGCTATTTGTGTAGGTTGTCATCACTAATCTTTGCCTCTGTGATGACTCATTGTCTAGCACTTTTTTTTGTCTTTTGTCAGTACATAAATTTTAGGAATGGGTGGAAAATTCTGTGATTAAAAAAAAAGCTAATTGTACAACAGTTCCCAAAAAGCTGGTGAAAAGCACACAAAGTGTCTCATAGAATCCTCAGATTATTTTCTGAAAACTTCTTTCATCCTTAGGGGAGCCCTTTACTTCACATATATAGAGCATTCTGATTCCTTAGCATGGAGCTATGTTAATTTCTCTTTGAGTCCTTGATTTTTTTTTCTTGTGGTCTAGACCAGATTAGACAGAACAGAGAAATATTTGATGATATGATAATCTTGCTCTAAGATCAGTCTGCTTCTGAAGTATTCATAGGAACAAAATGATGTAAGCATAAATGTCCATGAACATTCAGTTTTTTAAAAGAAAACCTATCCTAGAAGTCTGACAAACTTCAGATTTTAATTTTATAAATCATAAACAGACAGTAGAAAGTTTTTCATATTCCATTTAGGCAATAGCTATACTCCAGTTTATTAGAGTTAATAGTTGTGTCAGGGGAAAAACTGTGTCATGCACATAGATATAAGAGGTGGATGAGGTTTAAGAGCCTCTCAAATGATTAAATTACCTGTGTATACCATTCAGAGATTTGTTACACATTAAGAAAAATCTAGATCTATCCATCAATGGGCAAAGGACTAAAAATTATCGTGTAAAATATCTGTAGCTAGTAATCACTTATACCTCACCCTTATTAAATATACTTTTCTTAGCTATTAGTTAAAATGAAAGAAGCAAGGCTATTTTTCATGCAAAGACACAGAATGTATTAAAATGTCATGTAAAAGATGTACCTATATACACAATTTTGGGCTTGTTTTCAGCTGGTTTTGGTACTCCATGTTATCTGTGGGTGGCTGACTACAGCCAAACTTCAAATAAGTTTTGTAATTTTTGTGTCTATCAGGCAATCTATGAAGCAACTGGTGGGGCTGCAGAGTCTGCCTTGAGTTCTCTGTGGGGAATTCCTGTTGTCAAGAATTCTGCTTCTCTTCTCAGCTTCAGTTTTTCATTTCTCCTCAGTTTCCTTTGAGGTTCTCAGACTGGCAGAAGGAAACAGACCCAAAAATGTTTCAGTAGGTGAGGCAGAAAAATTAAGCTGTAACTGTATAAAGAGACACTAAAGAAGCCTATCAATAAGTTTATCCTAGCAAGATAACAGCAAGTAGTGTTCATTATGCTGCAAGGGCAATATGGTTCACTGGTCATTCATAAATACAAGAGATTTCAGACCAAAATCAATCACCACAAAAAAATTGTTAATATTCAATCGTTTTGTCAAGCTCTTATTTTCTGTGGGTTTTTTTGTTGTTCAGAGGTTACAATTGATAACCACACCTTATAGAATATCTTGATCTTGTTATTACGTTGTTTTCATTTCACTTTTTCATGTACCACTAAGCTAAATCAGTGTCCTTAGAAAAGCTTCCTCCTCAACCAGTCTCCTGTTGTCTCCTCAACCAGTTTCTTACAATCTCCTCTGTTAGTTATGCAAAGATGAGTACTAGGAATATTCAAATAGTAGCAACTGGTATCTGTCTTTCCATGGAAAGACTTTATTCCTTAATAAATCAACTTTTTTTACTTTGAAACAACCAAGAAGAAAAAGCATGACAGGATAATTCTAGGACCACCTGAAACCCATTAAAAATAAAAGAAATATAGTAATCAAATTTTTCTTCCTTATTTTTTTATGCAGTTTTATGAATATCATTAAGTTTTTATATCCATTGCAGGTATTCTGAAGAGATCACAGCTATTTCCATGAATGCAGTAAATTTTGAGGACACTAAAATGTCAGGTGTTCTGGAAATACTGAAGTTCTATTAACTGCAAAGAATGTCATTAGTTTTCTATCTGTGATTCTTGGCAAGCTGTGCTTCCTTATTTACCTAATGACAGAAATATCCAAACAATTAAGATAATAAAATAATGGAGGAGTGGTGGCAGGAAGGAGAAAATAAGAACAGGAAAGAGAACAGGCAAGGATAATAACTCAAAATATGTATCTGTGTTAAAAAATTACACAGTGCTCTCTCACTATAACATAATGAAGGAGATTTTCCTGCTTTTAGGAAGGGCTGTCTTTTCACAGATGCAATAATAATAAATGCATTTTATTTTCACTCAAAGAGGGAAAATATTTACAAATATCTTTTTCCCTCTTCTTAGTTATTTAAATATTTTTTAGTAGAAGACATTTAGAAACTATACAGTGGCCCATTATTTGCAAGATAGGTTTACCAAAGGTTCCAAGACTATGGAAAGTAGCAGAACCTGGTTAATAAGGAAGCCATACTACCAAAATAGGAAGTTATCTATAGGGCTATGGAAAGCAGTCATTAGGAAAGGGAACTTCTGTGATAAATAGCATAGCTATGTTAGATAACATACATTTTGAGGTTATTCAAAGGATCTCCAAGGGGTAGTGAAGGTGAAGCAATAGCCAGCTGCTATGGGAACCTTTTATCCCATCATGGGACCTTTAGGCCAAAGTTCATTCAGAGCTCTTTCTTGCTCCCAGAGCTCTGAATCAAGAAGAATTTTGTCTGGAAAAAATTAACTTCCTGACTAGTGTAAGTCTAATGAAGCCTTGCTATGGCTTGCTCCTTGATGAAAAATCTGATGGGAGCATTGGTCAGAAGCCCTTGGCAATGCCCTGTGCTCCTGTGGCATCTTTCCATAGAGCACAGGCTGCTGGAGTCACAGGAGACTGGCCAGCAGATAACAGTCTTAATACCTAAAAGGTGGTGGAGTGAATTTCCAAATATTCAAACAATGTCTTTTTGTCTGCTCCCTTTTATAAATTTTGTAGGTACTTAATTATCATTGAGGTCTCTACCTCTTCTGATCAAAATTGGGCAGCAAGCTCAACAAAATATTTATCTAATTTTAAAAATGATACTACAGAATATTAAAACTCTGGCTTTTAACTCTCTACAGTAAAATAAAACAGAAGTAAATATGTTCTGTAGTCTCTCTTCAGCTGCTGCATACCTGACCATGGCAGATAGCCTTATCAGCATGTTCACTGTGTATTTACTGCTCATGTGTCACTGGTGCCTGAAGGCAGTCTCACTTCACTGTAACAGACAATAAAACTTCAATTTTCACTGGATGTGCCCAAACATATTTCTCCTTTTCAAGAATAAATAGTTAATTTCTTCCAAAACAATGAGTGCAAATGTGATTATAGAAGTGCTGATACTGTCCTGAGAGATGCAAAGAGTAATAGCCTCCTCTGACAGGAGCAGTTCTTTGCTGAATGCCTAGATAAATGCCAGGTTTTGGAAAGATTGGTAGCTGCACTTTAATCAATATAGGTGTGTACCTCACCATGAGCTTGGATTTAGTGCTCCCTTAAAATTCATTTTGCAAAACCCCTTGAATTAAGAACCTCACTTCTCTTTCTGCATCACAGGTTGCTCTTGGAGATGAAATCTATGACGTTCAGATATGAAGTGAAAATAGATACCATTTGCACATATACCTTGCCCTGTCTGTTGGGGACAGCAGGCTTGCAGCTCCAGGCCTGTTGTCACCACAGTGAAGTGGCCAGTCTTGCAGAGATCAGTGGGACCAGCTGCTCTCCAGCAGCGGCAAATGAATTTGGGTTGGGAGCTCTGCTGTTGATTAAGCCTGTAGCTGTAGTACAAGGACAGAAAGGGAACACCCATCCTCTCATAAAGAGACTGGAAACAGCAAAGACTTCAGGTATAAGTAGCAGCAAAAGAAAGTATTAAAACTGCTGGGTTTTCTTTGATGCACAGTTGCAGAAAGACAAGAGACAATGCAGTGGAAGGTAGAAGTAAAACTCTTGCCAAAAGAAGCCACTGGCATTGTGAAGATCGGGCTCTTTCAACACACTTGTATGTCTGTAAAGTCAGCTGTCCACTGATGCCTATGGTTCTACCACCTGGTTTTGCTCTTTTCCCCTTAATGCAATCGTTTATACATTTCTTAATCTCCTTTAGTCTAAAAAGAAAAAAATCAGAGCATGTCAGTGTAGTAAGAGAGGGACTGTGTTATCACCAGCATAGACAGAAAAGGCTCTGTGAGAGTCTCAGGCCCTCTCAGGCAATATGGTTTTACCCCCCCTCATTTAGATCAGGACAGACTCTTCACATTTGTTAGTCTGTAGCAGCAATTCTATTAATTTCAGCAACGGTAGATTATTTCTTAGCTGTGCTGAACAATCAAATACTTATCTCATTTTGCTTAGCATTCTTCTTTTGTGTGTTTCACTATGTACAATCCCTCTTACAGAAAACGGTGCTAGTAATACTGCAACACAATTAAATTTGTCATTTTCCATCTCTGATTACCAGAGCTTAGCAATCAGTCTGAAGGGTTTAGTTGGGGGATTTTTAGGAGATAGACAGCACAAGGTCAGATACCAGAAGGAATGAAACTGCAGGTTAAAAAGCTCTTGAGAAGAAATCATTCCTGGAAATGTTTTTTGTTGAAAATAGTCTCATACAGAAGTTAAGACCTAGGGACCTGATCTAGCCTGAAATGAACCTGAGATCCTGAAAGCGCTTTCTGATGATACTATACACAGTTATAATTATGCACATTTCTGAACATTTGATGGCAGGGAAACCTCTGAAAACCTATAAAAATATTTAATATAAGTTTTGTTATACGCTGTCTGGATAAGAAATTCCTTTTAATGAAAAGAATTGACTTCTAAATTACACAAACCCAAACCCTCTTCACATCAAGTTTCAAGTCAGTTATTTCAGAAACTGCAAGAATTGGAGCACATCTATCCAAGTCAGCACTGCTTGGTGTGTTCCTTTGGGGGAGGCTCCATTTCAAATTACTTTTTTGAAAAAAGTGATTTGAAATGGAGCTCTGAAATTTGAAATGGCTCCTCTGCCCATCACACACACCAGAGTGTGTGTGATGGGCAGAGGAGCCTCAGCATCCTGCCTGGTTTTTTGTGTATGTATCTCTCTTATACCACAAAACTTATTCTAGAACTGAAAAACCTTTTTAAGGTAAATTAACAGCTATTATTAAGAGCTATTATTAAGACCTATTAAAAGCCAAATTATAGCTGAACATATAGATGTGCTCAAAGCCCAGAAAGCCAGCCACATCCTAGTCAGCATCAAAAGATACAGGGCCAGCAGGTTGAGGGAGGTGATTCTGCTCCTCCACTCTGCTCTGGTGAGACCCCACCTGCAGTGCTGCATCCAGCTCTGGGGTCCCAGCACAGGAAGGACATGGAGCTGTTGGTGCAAGTCCAAAGGAGGGTCACAAAGGTGATCAGAAGGATGGAACACCTCTTCTATGAGGAAAGGCTGACAGGGTTGGGGTTGTTCAGTCTGGAGAAGGGAAGGCTGCAGGGGGACCTTATTGCAGCCTTTTGGTCCTTAAAGAGGAAGTGGGTACTAATAGGGAAGTGGGGAGAAACATTTTGGCAGAGCCTGTTGTGGAAGGACAAGGAGTAATGACTTTAAACTAAAAACGGGTAGAGTCAGACTAGATATAAAGAAATATTTTTTTACAGTGGGGGTGGTGAAACACTGGAATGGGTTTCCCAGAGAGTGGGTGGATACCTCATCCTTGAAAACATTCAAAGTCATGTTGGATGAGGCTCTGATCAACCTGATGTAGTTGAAGGTGTCCCACTGCATTGCAAGGGTGTTGGACTAGATGATATTTAAAGATACCTTTCAATCTAAACTTTTTTATGGTTCTGTGAAATATCAGTGAACCACATCTATTTCTACAACAAAAATTTGATTACAGATTTGTCATCTTCTGCAAAAATTCTCACAGCTGTAATTCATTTCACTTTTGAAGAAGCTGAGTGCAGCTCCCATTTGCATTATCAAAAGCCTTACTGCCTTCATGATTCCAGCTTAGCACATGCAACCAGCTATCACCTTTGTGCAGCCAACCTGCTTCTATGGAGCATCAGAGTAACACAATAATTATCCTGAATGACAAAATAACTGCCTTCCTATCTCTGTATTTAATGACATAGCCTTAACTGTGGTCTCTTGTCACCCCTAAAAAGACAAATATTAGAAGTACCTGTGTTTAATAGATAATATTGGCACTTCCCATAGCTTCATTAGTACTGACAAATTGTCTATGTGGCCTAACACAGTGTAGAGGTACCTGATCTGCTTCTAAATGAGACATCTTAAATACTACAAGGAGCGTGAGGTTCAGTGCAATATTTGAGTAACATACATAGCTAAGTTGACTTTAGTGCTTGTAGTAGTCAAGCTGACAGCTTATTTAGGGGATGCCATGCAGTTCACTGCATCAGGCAGGCAAACCTTTATTGCAGACAGAAAATGAATATTCAACAAGAATCAGCCACATATGAAAGATGTTGTAGCAACAGGCCTTTTTAGCAGACACTGTATAAACAACTGAAAAACTCCTTAGGAAAACTGCTTAAAAACTCCAATATGACATCCAACAATTAAAAAGTGCCCAAGTCAGCAGGTGTCACATCTATAGCATAAATCTGGTGACTTATCAGTGGTGGTGCTGCTCTGCCTGATACAGACTTTGTCAAATGTGAGCCTGGGTTCAAGGACATATGATGGTTACAATAGGGCATGCTGAGCCCACGGGGAACTACAGTCCCAGGGATGGCCAGATCCTTCCCCACATGTCACACTATATGAATTTGGAATAAAAATTAAGACTTTTAATTCAGCTTTGCATTTGTGGAATTATGATTCCTTTGTATTCCATAGCTTTCTGCTATTCCATTTCTCCTATTTTTTTCTAGTATCCCTAGCTTCTAAATTTAAAGCTAAAGTGAATGGAAGTCTTTTCTCTCATCCCCCTCATGGAGCCACAGCATATTATAGTTTGCATGAAGCAAAGAAATAACTTCCCATTCCACATCCCCTCGTCATGACCAGGTCAGCTGTGAGTTCATTTCTCTGGTAATGTAGTTGGATGCTGTAAAACAACTTTATTAAAGAACAATAATTTATTCATCTTTTCACATTTTGAGAAGTTTGCTGTCCTTTACTCTCTCTGCTAATCCGATCCCTCTCATTCAGTCAGTCCTTACAATACCACCTGCAAATGTGTTTATATGCTGCCTTTATTTCATTCTCATTTATCACCAAATACCCACCTCCTCTGCATTCAGTTCAGCCAACACAAATCATGCCATATCCTCTGGCACCTATTATTGGATTTGCCGTAGCAAAGTAATATTTTTGGAAGTATACAGAAGACTCAAATTATAAAGCATTTCTGTGGTATACCTGTGTTGATACAAGGTGAACAAGGACTCAGTCCGGAAAAGCGCAGTAGTCAGTTAGCCTGAAAAATACCTCTGCCTTCCCTCTATATTTAAAATACCTAGTTTTAGCTGTATTGATATGTTTTGACACAGAAAAAAAGATCATTTTAGCAAAGGGAAAGAATAAAATAAATTCTCCAAGGTGCCTGATGTGAATTACGTTAAGTTTCAGAACAGCAGCACAAAAATTTGAAAAAGTACATTGAAAAGGAGATAACTTGAGAAATTTCTTGCCATCACAGTGCTATACTATTTTAACAGTCTAATGAAAAGAAATCTCTCAGCAGCTTAGCTGCAGTCCTAAGAGAGGGCTGTTGTGATATGTAGCTGCCTTGTAAACCTCATGCTAAGTGATCCAGGAAATGTCCTGGCCCTTAAATAATGACATGACAAGATACAGGAAATTAAACAGATACAAGGCAGCCAGGCTGAGTTTTCTACATTTTCACCTGGGATCTTGGAGCAAGAATGGAAACCTTACACAGAATGGCAACAATGCTGGCTAACGTTTAAGTGTTGAATCTCAAAAACAACAGAAAACAGACTTTGGTTTGGTTTTTTTTTTAATTTAGGTAACAAAATTTCCAGACTGTACATATTCATCTAGTTATTAGAAAATATGTCGGTTAACAGAGAAGCTGGGGACACAGTGAACATCATGAAAATACAATGTGTATACTTGGAAATCAGGCTTATTCTAAGGGCTTGTTTTTCACACACATGGAGCTTTTTCTAGCTGCCTAGATCTATAGATACAAGATGGAAAGAACCTATTTCAAAGTGGCAAATACTGTTCAAAAGATTGCTGAAAAATGCAGGATTGAGTCCTGGAATCAGATATTTGGCATCTGAATGAAGCTCTTTTACGCGTAGAGACAAGATTCTCAGGTTTCTGTGTATTACACAGATGTGGGCATGAAAAACTGTGCTGATACTTTGAAATTCTTTTGGATCTCTAGTGCTGTAAATTAGACAATTCAGGAAGAAAAAAAATTAAAAGCCTTAAGCCTCTAAACATTTGCACAGTATATGGTTTGGCCATTAATAAAAGCAGCAGAGGTAAAAGGAGGAGCTGTAAGAATGCTGGTGAGTGTGTTAAGGACTGCACCTTTTTTTTGTGCTCTGGCTACTTTTATGCTCTCTCTCTCTCTCTCTCTGAACATCATTACCAATATAACCTTCTAGACTGAATATTAGGGATTCAGCTGGTGAGGTCTGGCTGGAGCACATGCAGAAACCAAAACCTTCAAACCTATAAACGTTCATGCTGGAAACATGCATCCAAAAATTAGAAGTTTAAATGCCTTGCAGCATATATACAAGCCAGCATCTTGGCTATCTGATACAAGCACAAAATATATACACTTGTTTCAGCTACTGCATGACTGGTTTTGACAGTAAATGCTTGAGAAAATTGCAGCCCAATATCCATATGTTTAACAGAATTTTAAATACCATAATAAATACCATAACAAGTGTGTATTATTCATCTAGATCTAAACAGTGATTTAGAACTTCTTACAAAAGCAAATATACAAAAAAATACATAATCTAATCATATCCCATAAGAACAGAGAAAGTTGTAACTATATTAATATTGTGTATTCATTAAGTGGGTGAACAAAACTGACAGCCCTAGAGAGATATAAATTTGCAATTAATCACTCTTTCAGAATTAAACGTGCAAACTAAAACAATTAAGTTATAAGCCACTGCAGCAGTATTTTCTGCCTAGAATGGGGGTAAAACAACTCAAACAACACTCTATTTGCAAAGCTGTCAGTGGTGAATGGTGAATGGAGAAAGGGTTGTCTTGCTGTTTCTGGTGCTGAATAATGTTGAAACAAGCCTGATTCAATTCCAAAGTTAAGCACCCTGACAGTGAGAGGAAGATGTGGCCAAAGTGGTGAAGTACCTGGTAAATGAACCAAACATTGATGCTATTGATAACTCATCTGGAAATGCTGAGCTAACACAGCTGGCCCAGAGAGACATGAGTGACAGTCACTTTATAACATAGAAGTCCCTTCCTACTCTTTAATGGTGGGGTCTTCTAATACAGCCCTTCTGGGAGTGGGTGTGGAGAGTCTTCCCTTGAGTGGGGATGCTCCTCAAGGTTACTCCTCAAGGCTGAGTGAAAGAGATTTTCCTGTGGTTGTGGGTATGGTGTGTAGCATCAATCTCTACTTAATAATTGGGTTTTCTAGCTTTAATATAATTGCATCAATATAACTTCAAAAAGAGTGCGCTGTGTTACTAGTTATAGCCAATCATGCTGTGTAGCAAATAATTATGGTTATGATCTTTTAGTCTGGTCATTACCATAATAAATAATTTATTTTTACATAAACATATCTGATTTTTCATCCTTAATCCTGAAGGACGAAGTTGTACAAAGGACAAATTACACCTATACAATCCTATATACTCCTTTAGACATCAAACATTGAAAAAGTTTGACTCTAACACTGAATTCAGCCACACTTAGACTCCTGTCAGAGGAGTTTAGAATGCAACTTGGAGGGCTTCTCTAATAAACATTGTCTGAAGCTCCTATTTCTGCCTGTGACAGCCATCCAGACACATTTCAAGGCTAAAAGTTTATACCTTGCAGGCATAAAAACAAACTGGCTTGCTGAGAGTGCAAAAAATTTTACTTCACAGTTTCTCAGTTTTTTTGCCACATAGGCTACAGCCTAAAGCTGACTCTCTGTAACATCCCCTTCCATGTGACTAGGTAGAGGCCTTTTCTTTGTCCATCCCTGTTAAATCTGCAGTAGTTCTACATAAGGCTAAATAATATTAAGAGAAGACTAAGACATTTCTTAAAGCTAGATATAAAGAGGTATAATTTCCTTTTGTTCTTCCTTTCCTCCTCATCCATCCTTATAGCCTACCAGATTACTCCCTACTGCCCAAGATGTTTGTCAGAGTAGTTCAGTCAGCCTTTGCTTTGCTTTCCAGTTTGCCTTTGGCGCTCATCCCTCACAGGTTCCAGACTCTGGAGGCTCCTCTTCTCCCTTAGAGTCTGTACATCCAAAGCCATGAAGTGCAGTAGCAGCAAGGAGGGCTCAGTTTCACAACTGCTGTGCTCAGATTGCTCAGGGAAGAGTCTGAACTGCTGTGGAAGAAGTTGAAAGTAAGAAAAGATGTGTACCACCTCACTCATTTTTCAAAGCAAACATCACCAGCTTAAAAGTGAAAACAAAAATTGAAATAACAAAAAGAGAAAGGGAAATTTATGATGATATTCACTCTGACATTTCTCTTTAATGAAGCCACAATTGCTACTTAGTTGCACTGATCAAACCTTACAATGAAACACAAGTTATTTAGATAAAACTTATTATAATCTCAGTCACCTAGAAATTAATTAAAAGTTGTATTGGTACTAATGGATATTAATTCACATAAATGGAAAATGAACTTTGTGACTTTCTGTTTTTCTGGATTTTTTTTCTTTCTACTTTACATCTTTGTAGAGGGCAAATAGAACATAACAATATGGAATAATGATTATGAAATTCTTTACACTTTCATAGCTTGCTCCATTACTCTTTGCTTGAAAAGAATGTACTGTACTCTGCTCTGTTCTGGCCCAAGAAAATAAAACCACCAAATATTATTTATTTCATCCTAGAAACTATTTACTTGACCAGTACAGCAATATGTAGCAAAATAAAAGCTACACAACAATTAAACAGCTTCTACATTTACAAATAGAAAATTACCAAGTAAATTTTAAATTGAAGAGATAAGGTAAGAGGGGACGTCAATATAATCACAAGTTTTCGAAGGATTTTCCTAAAACTCAGGAATTTTCCTGCCTACTTTTGTTCTGCATACTTCCCTGCCAATATAAATAGCAAAAGTAGGCATAAAGGTCAGTCAATATGCTGGGGGAGCATCAGTGATCTTTCCTTCTACAGTTTGCTATTGCTTGACAAATTGCAAGTGCTGAAAGAAAGAACATGAGCCATTATAAATACCACAGTGCATTCCAGGACATTATTTTCATAAACTTTTTGAGTCAGATTAATAGAAAGACTGAAAAAAACAGCCTATATTTCCTATTGGAATATTGTGATTTAAGCAGCCTTTGGATTAAAATAACACAGAGGTGGTTTTGATTAAAACACTTTATATGGAGATTTTTCTCCATATGACATATATGGCATATGGAAGCCACATCCATGAGTCTGGAGACCTACTCATCCTCCAGTGAATTCAATTGAATAACTATTCCCATCTACATCAATAGATTTTGTCTCTATATTTATTCCTTGCAGACCTTGTTTCATTATCGTGAGCTTATATTTTTTCAATATTTACATTTTCTATGCCTCTTTTTCCATTCCACCTTCTGCTTTTGAAATTGTCTGTGCCATCACTTCCCTGGCTCTACTAGAAACCCCTCTCTTGTCACATCCTATTATCGTGTTCTCTTTTTTCATATGACATCATATTTACAAATGTTGACTATCTTTTGATAAACTCATGTAATTTGATCTTTTTGTGTTTGCTGTTCTCAGCTAATAAGCTTCTCCCACTTAGAGCAAAAATTTTTACTCTTAAATTCATGGCATTGAAGGTAGTATTGTTGCATTTATAATTTCTATTATTTTTGCACTCTGAGTCATCTAGTTCCTGAAGAAAGATACTCTGAATTTCATCTGTATTCTTGCAGTATCTTGCACCTTCTGTCATCAGCAAGTTTTGTTCCCTTATTTCTAATGGGGCCAGGGTCATTAATGAAAGCAATAAATGTGCTGGGTCACTATAGGATTCTGTCTCCCAAGGATGCTCTGGGCGAGCTCTTTTTTTTTATCAGACTTGATTTTCTCCTGCTATGCTTTCAGCCTTAATTCCTTGAGGAATGCCAACAGCTGCTTCCTCCAGCCCACCAGTTGCACTTGCTTTTTGTGAGTGGAACCAGCCAGAAAATATCAGAGTCTTGGCTGGGGTGCTTTTCCAGAACTAGGTATCACAGAGACAGCACAGAGACTCTGATTTAGCTCCCACATGTTTCACATTTTTAGTTCAAGTGAAAGAAAGAGTGCTTGTTCCTAGCACACCTTTTTATTTGCCATCTCTTACTTTTGATATTATATGATAAAAGCGTTTTTTTCTTTCTGACAGTCACAAGCACTGGCTTCATCTAAAGATTGACCTTTAATTCATGGCTGACAATAAGCAAGCTCTGAATGTGTATTTGTTTAGCTCATAGATATCCACAGGGACTTCATACAAAAATAGACTGTAGCTCTGGAAATTACACAGGAAGAAATGAAAAATGTAACTCAAAGTGTTTTGATTTCCCTTGCTAATCACCAGGGGGAGGAACCCCTCTCATATTTTCTGGATAGAAAATCAAAGACCATTCTTCACTTTGTATGGGAGAAGGTCATAAAAGCTGATTAACCCAGCCAGAAAGCTCTAAAATATTCAGGAAAAAAAATAAGACTGGGTAGTAGACTTCACAAAGCACTTCAAAATGGGAAATATAATTGCATTTTCATACATGCCAGTTTTGACAAAACTAATTTCTGGTTGAGAAAAAAAGAAAAGCCCAGAACTCTGGAAATGTTCATCATTCCAGAATGGCATACCTTGATCTTTCTTCTTGAAAACTGCTTTTAAAATTATTTTAAAAAACACACCTATTGTAAAATGCAATATATTTTGACAGTTTTTACAGCTTATCTCAATTTAGGAAAAACTGTTTTACAACCAAGTCCAATTTCCAATGTCACTGATAGGTCTTGTTTAAAATAAATACATACCTAATCTCTTTTTCTTGTCTGTGGGAGGAACTCCTAGAGTATTTCTTTTGTCTCATACAATTAGATGGCTTTTGGTCATCATTCCACCCAGAAGCCATTTTCTGAAGCACTTCTGAGGTCTGGACATCAAAGCTGCCTTAGGCAGTTGTATGAGGCTGAGGCTGGAGGTAATTCTGGCTGCTACTGAGCTTTGGAGCCTGTGGTGTCCCACTGGCTTTTCATCTGCTACCAGAGGAACCAGCTCTTCAAATCTCCTGCTATAACGACATCCATAAGCACTCCTAACCTGCTTCCACAAGAAGTATTTATTGGAGACTGGCTTTTACTTTACTTTACTTTACTTTACTTTACTTTACTTTACTTTATTTTGCCCTTGCAGTAAGGGCAAAAAGAGCTGAATTTATGACAAAACCGAGGACATTTTAGCACACACTTGCTCTTGTAATGCAGCTATGTAAAGACAGGGCCTGAACTGTGGATATAAAACAGCAATATATAAAAGCATAACTTCATCTGCTGCTCTGTATGAAGCTTCAGAGTTCTTGGTGGAAAGCATGAAGTCACTGCCTGATGCCACTCTGACGAGTGAAAATTGTGTGCAGTCACACTTGGGGGAATTAAATTAAAAAATTGACATGCCCCAACCTTCTACACAGCTAGTAGAAAATAGGCTGTTAGCAGAAAGGACAAGCTGGAGATTATAAAGTCAGTCAAAAGTAAAAGTGGTTTAAATGGAACTGAAATTGTAGGGGCATCAGAGTATCAGCATTCATAAAAAGAATATGCTCCTTTCTGAGACTGGTGCTTCCATAGGGAGACACTTTATGATAATATCAGGCTGAATTTAATGCTGGTCTGCTTTACTGCAGTGCTAGGAACACACATCCTTTTGCTTACTCTGAATTAAAATAGATATTTTGTCTCAGTAATGTTTAAGAGGTCCAAATTATTTAACAGAGAGATTAAGATCTGAAACACAAACTGTTTTCTGTTATCAGAAAGGGAAATTAGGGACTTGCAGTATTGTTTGTTTTAATTTTTCTTGAAGTCAAAACCTATATCTAAAAATATACATTCATTGAAGCACAGTTTTGGAGTGAGGCATGAACTCCTTGTTGGATTTCTATAACCTACAGCACGTAGGAAATCAGATTAGATAATCAAAAAGTCCCTTTTGAGCTGAGGAAGTCTTAAAACTGCCAGCATTGCTGTACAGTGCCACCTAATGACACAGAGTGGTTCTCGTGAGATCCATTCTCGGGGCTGTCATAGGAGTGGGAAGGGCTGCAAGACACCACAATCAATACTTTATGGATTCTACGGATATCTTTAAAATGGGTTGTCCACTAAAATGTCCAAAAATAGCTTTTTTTACTTGAATAGCATTCAGAAATACAAGGAAAACCTATGTGCAAAAGGAAAGCTTTAGTATCTACTAAGTGCACTCTAAGCTATCAGCGCTTAACTGACCTGTTGCATATTTGCAAAGTTATATAGGATCTTTGGCAGCAAGGAAAACAGAAAATCCTCTTTAAGACATAGAGCATGTTTTAGAGCAAGGAAAACAGAAAACCCTCTTTAAGACATAGAGCATGTTTTAGCTTAAGGAAAAAAGGCTTAGAATAGAATATTAGCAAGGATACTGTGTCCGCAGGGGAAAAAAGGCAGATGTTTTGTAACATTCCTCTGGAATACCAAAATTAGCTGTATTCAGAGACAGATGCTCTCCATTAAAAATGTGTCAACCCTGTGGAACTCCCTCATTAACTTTGCTGGGAAATGTCACAGCATCTAAGAGACTACCTCCAGGCCATAGCAGATAACCAGGATATTTTTCAGATATTTTCATTTGGTGTGGCACATCATCAATTATCAGTAGTACCATCACCTAAGGAAACTGATTGACTTGAAAACTTTTTGGAGGTAATTTAGTTCCCTACCTTGTTTCTTCTGGGTTCTATAATTTTGTTGATCACAAGAAAATACTTTTATCTCCAAATTGGTCTTCCTCCAAGGTGTGTGCTGTACTGAAATCTGTGCTGAACTGTGAATGCATCCTTTAGAAAAATGTCTGGGAGTGGTTTCAAGGTTTTTGCAGTGTTCAATTGTTTAGACTTGTTTCTTCTGACAAAAACCATGTCTAAGGAGCACCTACTGTGACTGCTCTTGCATTGGCTGGCTTCTGTCACTACACTATTCTTTTGTATTTTTCATTTTCTGGTTGGTGTGTGCTTCCTGATGTGGACTCCTTGCATGGCCAGGGTTGTGCACTGGTGTTCTTGCTGGACTCAGGGAGGCAGATCCTCCTGTACATGACAGCCATGTTGGAGACCCCTGAACTGGTTTCCAAAAACCAGGTGTATCTGTGTGATACAGCAGCAGCACCCATCAGCTGCAGCTGCCCTGAGGTCAGAAATGCTCTGTTATTGTGCAGCTTTGTACTGAGGCCACTTCCAGAGCAGCTTACTCAGCAGTAGTTGGTCTGGTTCCAGCATGACCTGGGGGCCCCCTGTGTTTAAATCCATGCAGACAGTGATAGCCGTGTTTGCATTTTGTTGTAATTAGATACCATCTTGAAAACCTTTGAGAGCAAAATATTGTCTGCCAGCTAGTCATCTGATTAAATGGAACTGTTAAACTGTCAAGTTACGAGTACTTAGAGGATAATAAGGTGGTAAATCAAGAGCTTAAATGTGTTTGTCAGAAACACAGTTCAAACAATGTCTTTCTTTACAGGGTAAATAACTCAGCTGGAAAGGTGTCAGTAGCAGACTTTTATGCATTTGGACCTAAAAGGAGCTGCTGGCAATGCAGCAAAGGGATCTGAATTGAACAATCATGAAAACAGATGCACAGAGAGCAGTTTGTAGCAGAGTTTGATGTTGAACTGGAAGACTGCCTCAAGTGAGGCTCCACAAAGGTCCCAACTGGAGTCACAACTGGTTGATATTTTCATCAGCAGCTTGGATAATGAAATGAAGATCATGGTTTATAAAGATTTCATCTGGCACTAAGTTCTGATAAGGGCTTGGAGAACAGGCTCAAAATTCACATGACATGGTGGCTCAAAAGCAGTTAAGTGAAATTCAGTGAGGATATACGTGAAGTACTCTGCTGAGAAAAATCAGCAACTCTTAGAACCAGTTCCATGGATCTATACTGGTCCTCTGAAGTTAGAAAAAATTTGCCCAAGTAGCTGTACAGGTTGACTATGTGCTGGCTATGTGGAAACAGGCTGAATTATTTGACACGTGTATGCAACACTTTTTTTCCCTCTAGAAGGAAACAGCAATAAAATGCTTATTCTCTGTGAAGAATGAGATCATAGCCAGTGTTTTTTGAACAGTTCAGCCAGTTCAGTATTTTGCTAGTTCAGTTTTGACAGAATCTGTGTGAGAATCACACAAGCCAACCATCTCATTTGGTGATTTTTTTGCCATAATTAGAATAGAATAAAATCATTAAGGTTGGAAAATATCTCCAAGACCTTTGAGTTCAACCTTTGCTCAAACACCACCATGCTAACTAAACCATAGCATGAAGTCACTTCTTGAACTCTTCCAGGGATAGTGACCCCACCATTTCCCTGGAGAGCCCATTTCAATGCTTGACAAGCCTTTCCATTAAGAAATTCTTCCTGATGTCCAATCTGAACCTTCCCTTTAGGCCATATTCTCTTGTCTTGTCAAGAGCTGCCTAGGAAAAGGGACTGACCCCTATCCTGCTACATTCTCCTTTCAGGTAGATGTAAAGAGTGATAAGGTCTTCCCCGAGCCTCCAGAACAAACAACTCCAGCTCCCTAGATGCCCCCATCTGACTCATTCTCTAGACCCTTCACCAGCTTTGTTGCCATTCTCTGGACACGCTCCAGCCCCTCAATGTCCTTCTTGAAGAGAGGGTCCAAAACCGGACACAGGACTCAAGGTGCAGCCTCACCATAGTAGACTGCAGAGGATGATCAATTTCCCTAGTCCTGCTGGCCACATTATTTTTGATACAGGCCCAGGTGGCCTTCTTGGCCACCTGAGCACACTGATGACTTGTGTTCAGCCACTGTCAGCCAGCATGCCCAGGTCCTTTTCTGCTGGGCCAGTTTCCAGACGCTCTGTCCCCAGGCTGCAGCGCTCCACGCAGTTGTTGTCACCTAAGAACACCTTGCCTCATTGAACCTCAGCCCATTGATCCAGATCCTTCTGCAGATCCTTCCTACCCTCCAGAAGGTCAACACTCCCACCCAATTTGGTGTCGTCTGCAAACTGCCTCAGGGTGCTCTCAATCCCTTTGTCCAGGTCATGAATGAAGATATTCAATGGGATTGGCCCCAATTCTGAGCCATGGGGAACCCCACTAGTGATAGGCCACCAAATGGATGTAACTCCATTCACCATCACCCTCTGGGTCTGGACATCCAGACAGTTTTTAACCCAGAGTGCACCTGTCCAAGCCATGGGCTGCCAGCTTCTCCAGGAGAATGCTGTGCGAGACTGTATAGAAGGCTTTACTAAATTACAGGTAGATTACATCCACAGGCAATTCTTACTCTCTTTATCACAGTGATAATTGCTGCAAAGAAAATAAAAAGGAAGAAAAATAATTTTTAAAAAAATTAATTATTCACAGTCTTATTTCCTGTGATTTTTTTTTTTTTTTGTATTGCTGTTCTTTAATGTCCAGGTCTCATGGAAAGTGATTATGTAAATGCCAAAGTTCACTACTCAACAGATTTGATCATTAATAGGTTCTTAGCTTCTTAACTTTCTCAGTTATTTCCTGCAGTGGTTAGTGAGATGAACTTGTTACTTCTTATATATCAACAGAAGTGTTGCCCAAGTGACCAGAATTTCCACTAGGATTACACAAGCTCAGCTATGTACAAGTAGAATTAAAGATTTCAGAGCCTGCATTAATTTCACCTTCTGGAGATCACAATGTGGGTACTTCTGGCTGAACCAGAAAACACATGAGAATTTGGTTTATCTGGACTAATTTGGATATGCACTCTAGGGTGAAGAGCACTGCACACTTTACTCTGACGAGACCAGTTTGGTCTGTGTTGATTTAAAGGGATTCCAAGATCCCTTTAAATTCAGATGCAGATGCAGATACTCAAAGCTGGGTGGAGATGAATCCTACCCAGGCAGACCTGGGTTATCTGTGAAAGAATCAGAACTCAACAGGAATTTTCAGGTTCAACCAGAAAAATAGTTAGTCATAAATGGAGAAAAATTTTAATTACTTAGAATCATTAAATATGGTTCCTACACAGAACCTTACATGGCTATAAAGATATTATTATAGCCACTGCATCATTTTGGTAGGCAATATCTAAACTGATGCTTTCATATATGCTGTGCTGGGTGGAATTGTCTGGAAATGCTAGTCTTTATTGTGATTATATGCAATATATAACTATAGCGCAACTTCAAAATTTTAACACTTGTTACAGTTCAGTCACAGGGGTATTTGAAATAGTAGTGCCCTGAGGTAGAGATTAAGTTAAGCATAACAAATCATTGTACATGAAAGGTCCATTTATTTTCAAGCATTCCTTTTTCAACAGGGAGTTCTTTTTTCCAGGTCTTCATTAAGATAATAGTCACTATACTGGGAATGATTCACTATAATTTCAGACATTTGGTTGAACATGTTAATGACCTGTTAGAATTAAACTGAATGAAAGGGATAAGTAGCTGGAAATAGAAAGATTTAGATATGGAAGCTGACATAGTGGGAAGAACAATATTTCTGTGCTCAGGTAATTACTATATTGCTCATATAAGTAGCCCTTTCCTAAAATATGTATCAAAGCCAAATAGTTGCCTCCCTGTTGTAATTGATGAACTTTAGATGCATTGACAAAATGTTTACTCTAGCCAAAAATTCTCGAGACATCACCTTGATTTACAAACAGTGAAACTTCTAAAAGCCCTTTCTATGACTAAACCTTAAGACTTGCAGGATACAGTAGCTCCCAAAGCTCCAATGTTCTCTGTATGGAAAGTGATATGAAGGAAATATTTAATTTGATTTCACAAAGGCTTTTAAACTACAGTAGTTTTTAATTACTAAGATTCAGTGATCCTGTTAAGGAGACCCACCATATTTTATATTAATCATTTCTCAATTTGTTTGGTAAACTATCACATATTATCTTGATTTTCATTTTGATGTAGCCAAATTACTCTGCTGGTATAAGCTAAATAATAATTCTGTTGATAAGCTACAATCTGGTGTGTTTTCCATTGTTTTGTTTTACCTTCCCCTCCTTCTGTGCTTGCTTTTGAATAGCAAATACCTATACAACCTTTTTATACACTCATTTTTCTTTGAACAGCAGTTCAAAGAACAGCAGCCAGTCATCATGAAGATTGACACTGTTTCAAGAAACTGCCAGTGGTTATTAATTTGTAAATGGTTTGTAAGACAAGTGGAAAGACCAGATAAACTTAATTTTCTTTGGCATATTGTGGTTTTTTTTCCACTGGCATATAAATGCTTCTAATCGTCAGTTAAAATTGCTCTTGCTTTTCATTGCTCTGTAATTACAATTTTCAAAATTAGATGTTAATAAATAAGATGCAGTAAAAGGTTATTGCAACTTTTCTGGTACATCAGAGGACATAAATTCAAGGAGAGGGAAATCTATTGGGACTGTGTCATTTTGTGAGATAGAAATGGCAAGTGTAATTCTTTTAGCAAATTTTCTGGTAGAAGATCATTCTGAAAGGAATAAAAGTATTGTCCTTAATATAAAAAAGCTATTGTTTCAATCAAACCATCCAACATCATTACTATAAATACAATGCAATAGAGTGGCATCTAATTTAACTAACTAATACAAATAAATTGTATTCATTTTGGAAATCTCATGGCTGCAGCGCAACTTACTAATTCAAGTTTAATTACTTTAATTAATAGATGTAAATTTGGAAACATTCAAAGTAAGGCCTGAATCCTTTTTTGTCAGTTTACTTCATGAATCTTAGTTATTCAAAGCTCATTGAGACCAAATTTTAGTTATTTGTAATTGCCTTTTCCAAGTTCTGGGAGCTATGGAAATGTCCACTGTAACCACATTGGGCTCAAGGGTATGGAATAGAAGGGTATGACAAAGTTACCTTTGTCCTGCAAATGGGACTGATCTCAGCAGACAGAATCTGTATTCTTGCTTGCAACCATTTGAAGCAGAACCAGCTATTCTCCCCCTGCATTCTGGGGTCTGATCAACATCATTACCAGCACCATGAAATAAATGTACTGAAGCCAATTGCAAAGATAAATTTTTAATGGGACAGCAGGAGGTCTAAAATAATGTCAGTAAGATCACCACTGTTACATATTAATTAGGCTTCACAAAGCAAAAATAATTAAAATTATCTTTCTTGGAGTCATATCATTTGTGCTTCCTTTGGGTAAAGACAAGATGCAATATCAAGGGTCAAATGTTTCTGCAATATTTTTGTCTCCCCCAGAAGGTATTAAAAGTTCATTAAATGTTCAGAAATATAGGAAATGGATTAGCTAAAAAAACCAGAATTGTGTACATCTTCATATACAATAAATGCTGCTTGACACTGCACTCCTTGCGAAGTTCAAAAAGACTGAAAAAACAGCAGTAGAATTTCTCCAACTATAAAGTGGACAATAAGTGTAGACATCATTAAATAAGTTTGTCTGCAGAGTTTGAGGCTGCGAGGAAGACACCAAAAAGGTTATTTATGTTGTTTTTCTGACACAGACAGGGAAGATCTTACACGAAGTATATTTCTTGGAGATTTTCCCTCAGCATATAGAAAATAATGCAGTCTGATAAATCAAGTATTTTTGGACTGTGAGTTGTCAGGCTTTTTTAGTCCAATATTATAAGTCTTTTTCATATCCTACTTCCTTTCTAATTTCAGATTAGTGAACAGGTTGTTGATTTGCATGTACAAAGTTTGTTCTCCACATAGCCATGTGCTTAGAGTACACATAGGTAAAATGGAACCTTACACAGCAACACATGGTCACAGCTGTCCTTACAGAACTTTACCTCTATCACGAAAGCCACTTGCATTATATAGTCTAAATTACAGCAATTAAGACAGTTTCCTAGCTTTCCTGTCACAGACCAGGAGAAGTTGGTATCTATCTTTTGATGTGAAGTGCCTGATATGCTTACTGCAATGTTGTGATTTTCCTGCGTGTTTAGACACTTTTTGTCTGCTCACCCTCAGGAGGCTGTGGTTATCAAAACGGAGAAAGGCCTGCAGTAATGCATCTCACCAGCAACAAACTCATAAAGAATGCACAGAAGCCTCACTGAAAACTGCCCCACTCAGACACCAGATCACAAAGTAAAAACAATAGGAAAAAGGCACAGGTATAAAAAGATACAGGTAGCAGCTTCTGTAACCTGCCTGGAATTAAAACTTGTTCCTAAAAATTAAAATGGAGCCAATCTTATCCATAAGAGCAATTGGAGTCTGCATTATTCCTGTCTGCACATAACTTGTTGCCTGTCTAGAAAAAACTATTAGGTTGTATTCCTAATAGTTGCCTTTCATCTGACTGAGCTCAGACAATTTTAGGGAGATAGGAATCGTTGGACCAGGCACCTGAATAATGCCCCAAAAAAGCTCAAGTGTCTGTAAAACAGCAGCAAGTAGAAAAGTCAAAAATCAAGTGACTTCTGCACTCTGGAAAGCACAACAGACACTATCTAAAGGTGGCTGGTGCTTATTGCCATCTAGTGAAAGAACTGGCCACCTCCTCAACCCTTCCACTTCTTGCGTTGCCAGGTGCATCATCGGGAACATAAAAGTCTGCCCAAGCATGGGCATTTCCTATGCTGAGTGTGCAGCACATCTCAAAAACTTACTGACAGCAGTGGCATCCATTCCTATGCCACTACAACTTCAAAGTCAGGCTAAATATTTTATTGTCTGGCTAATGGGGAAAACCCTAACTTGCTGGGAAGTACCCTTAACTTGAAGAGAAATCCTGATTCACGGAGCCATACAGAAAAAAACCGCCTTGGCTTGGTGGGAAATTCAAGCCTGGTCCTTTTCAGAACATTATCTATGTGGGTTGTATCTGACAGTATGAAATAATTTCTGAATTTTGAGGTTTTTTTATTCAGGTTTTTGTGATATTTAGTAATCAAGCAAATTTCAACCAAAAACACTGAAAAGGGGACAATAGTTAGCAAAGAGAAATAAAGATAAGGAAACAAGATAATGAGATCTACAGCCAAAATCCAGATGTTTTTCGGTATATTATGCTTTTCTATACATTATTACTGTGATTCAAATTAATCTGCTACTAACAAATTGAAAAACAAGGGCAATGGTTAAATATAGAGCCTGAGGATTTGTTAAATTGACAAGAAAGGCTTTTCCCAGTAGAATGATGGAATAGTTCCACACGTATGTAGTTGTAACTACAAGTGTTTCCATGGAATTTCTTCCATTCCTATCTGCTCCTTCCCAATTCCAGACATTATAAGATTCTTGCAGAAACATATATTTAATATTTCTGTCTGAGAACCACATTCTTTTCTTCTCTATGTCAGCAGAAAAATAAGAAAGATTTAGCTACATTTCCATATAATGCACCAAACAAAAAGGATTATTAGTTTACTCCTGTTACTTCTGTCTGGTTAGTATAAATTCCAGGCAAGCAAATATCTAAGGCATAAAAGACCTGGAACTAATAGACACTTGAAAGCATAGTGGAGACTTGGATTCATCTTTATATCCATTTTCTTTCCAAAACCAAGCAAAGATTTGATTTCCATGTGAAACGAAAAATAACTCCTTTAACATCACATCCTCTTTTATTGGGTAAGTAATTTCTGAGTTATGCAAGACAACAAAATATTCATTTATTAGCTCTTTGCACTGTTTGCATATAACTTGGGAAGAATCTAAACTCCACGAGTTTAAAGGCATTAAGTTTTGAAACAAGAACATAAACAATTTAAGACGGATATCCTGAGCCAGAATGCGGCTGAAGACCTCTGGCACTCGGATTACTACTTACTCTAAGAGCAGCTCCCAGCCCCTTCTGCATAGGAGTCACAAAGACAGGCCCAAACATGACCCAGTTTTAATAAGGACAATCACCAGGTGGGATTCAAACAGATGGAGTTAGGCCAAGTTGGAGAGGGATGGTTGTAGTAGCAAATATAGAATAGCCACCATGTGCCAGCTGCCTACCAAGGTCTGGCATGACAGAGGAACCCACTTCTATTGCCCATGGCTCATATTATTATTGCCTATGGCAACAGTAGTGGTGATCACTGCTTCTCTTCACTGACAGATAAAGACAACCCTGTGTGACTGCTCTCCTAATTGGAATAATAATTATCCAAAAGTAGGCAGGACAAATTTAGGACAAGTTATGTTCTTTTTTTTTTTTTCCTTGCTTTTCCCCCTCTCTTTTTTCTTTTTCCTGGGCATTTTTTCATGAGCTGAAGGGGAGATTTAAAGGCAAAATAAATAGAAAGGCAAAAATTTAAAGGCAAAAATAATGGAAAAAAAATAAGACTGCTCATAAAATTTTGTAATTTTGTTGAAGACCCCTCCTGTAAATAAAAGGCAACACAGATAAATACTCTTTTTTTTTTNTTTTTTTGTTAAACTTCAACACAGGACAATTAGAGCATCCAAAGGAGGGCAAAGGAGATAGTAAAGGGTCTGAAGGAGAAGCCGTATGAGGAGCAACTGAGGTCACTTGGTCTTTTCAGACTGCAGGAGACTGAAGGGAAGCCTCATTCCAGTCTACAACTTCCTCATCAAGAGAAGAGGAGAGACAGACTCTGATCTCTTTCCTCTGGTGACCAGTGACAGGACTGGAGGGAAGTTGTGTCACACCTGAAGTTGTGTCAGGGTGGTTTAGATTGGATATTAAAAAAAGATTCTTCACCCAGAGGGTGGCTGGGCACTGAAACAGACTGCCCAGGGAAATGTCACAGCACCAAGCCTGGCAGAGTTCAAGAAGCATTTGGACAACATCGTCAGGCACTTGGTGTGATTATTGTGGATGGTCCTGTACAGGACCAGGGGGTGGGCTCAATGATCCTTGTGGGTCCCTTACAACTAATCTTATTCTGTGATCCTGTGATTAAGTTCAGAATTTTTATCAAAAAGAAGGTGGAAGTGGTTTGGGGAGGAGATTATTTACTCAATGTCTAAGAGATGACAAGCCAGATGGGACTAAGCCTCCAAGAAAGGAATGGAAAGCAGCATACCACTGCAGAAAGTCAAAGAGGTAGCAAGTTATTAAAGCAATCAGTTTGATATTTTTCAAATGAGAAATAGTCAGTTTATTCCAAAATCAAAAAAGGATTGCAAGATATTGCTGTTTGAGAAACAAAAAGGGCTGGCCTTCAGTTTTGAGCAGGGAAAAAGTTCTTTGGGTAAGGACTATGCTTCTGAAAAATTCTAAATGCTTTTCCTAGAAAAAGAAACAAAAAATTATCTCTAAGAAGCTTTCCACACAGATATCGAAACAGGTACTAGAAAACCTGACGGGTCTTAATTATAACGTTTATGAGAGAAGCTGAGGCCACAAAAGGTGTACAAGCAGTTTCCTGTAGTCACAGAAGGTGCCAGAGCCTCAGAGTGATTTTTTTTTTTCTTTTTGTATGAACTTCTACTCAAACTGCATTTTGATATAGAGCTTAAGGACTTCCTAACATTGCTGATGGAAGGAGTCGGGGGAAACACCTAACCCTTCTAAACTAAATACAAAAGAAATATTTGCACAGGCCCTTCTTGAGGAGATGTAGTTGATCTCCAGACAGGTTTATTTAAAACATAGGCAGCTTTTACAGACAGGTATCATTCCCATTCGTTAAAGCAGCAGTTCAAATGAAGAACCTGAAGAAGCTATCAGCTGCCATGGAAGAACTGTAAATAAGACCAAGGTCAGAAGCTGTATTAATGAAAAATAAAAGGCTTCTTTTAAGTGTGGAAACATAGAAAGCAACAGTCTTTTCGAACCTACTTGAAATGTAGGTGTAAAAAATAACAAGCACTGTGCTGAAAGCACAAGTGATCACCACACCATTCTGTTTTGAGGAATGTTGCACAACTGTGGAGTAGAAGAATAATGCTAACAGGAAAAAATTTATTTCTCTACCTGTGTGTATCAACCCACATGTTTCAATTCACTGCTATAGCTTGTGTGGCTATTTATGGAACATGACTGAGTACTCATTTTGGTGATATTTGATTTTCCTGAAACAAAAATAATCACACAGTAAATGAGGCCGGACATATTGTTATAAATAGATATCAGAGAACACAACTCTATGTTACTTCCTACTTGGCTGTTATAACTTATGACCAAAATAAATTCTTATGCTGCAGCTTGACCACCTCTTTCTTTTTATGTCCTAGTGGCAAACTGGATTATTATCAAATTTATCCATTTCAGTCAAAGTTCATCACTTGTCATTTCTTGATCTTTAAGATGCAATATTTTAGTAAACAGTATCTTGCCTAAATTTACATTTTATTGTATTCTTTATGACTTAATCTGTCACTCTTGATTAAAAAAAAATGTAGGGTTTTTTTAAACAGTTGCAATTAGCAAGAAAGACCTTGAGAAGCATTATTAGTATTAGAACATTCCAGTACTTACCAAGTAGTACTAAAATGGAAGCAAAAAGGCTGAAAAAGGACAAGTTTCTCTCAAAAATGTCTTGAATCTGAGGAAATAATATCAGAAAGGATAGTAGTAGTTATAGATAGATAGGCTGTAGTTATATTATTGAAAACACAGGGCCCTGAAAATAACATTTGACAAACTTCTTATGCCCCAATGCTTCCTATGCATATAAATCCATTTTTATGTGTCAATAATTAATGGTTAGATATAAAGGTTTTAATAATGCAAAAATCCAAGAAGGATAATTGCATTTTTTATTCATAGTGAAAGAGCAGTGTGACTCATAGAATTAATCTCTGGACATCTGTAATCCAACCTCCCACTTGAAGAGAAACTACTGAAAACTAGATCAATACAGCTGTGGGTTTCTGTACTTATTGTTCGTAGTAATTTTGTTCTGTCCCCTTAATTTTTCCAGTACCATAGCAGAAAATATCACAGCAAATATCAGATGAGTTAAAGCTCTACAAGACAAAAAAACCACAAACTGCATGGAAATGGATTTGGTTCATTTGGCCAAGTGCCTTAAACACATGTACAGCTCTTACTAATGAAACAAATCTGTTCCTATTTCAAAGCAAAAGATCCAAATATAGCATTTTATTTGTAATGAACAATAATTAATTCTCTTGCATCTTTCACCAATGTAGATCAAGATTAACCGTGTTATAAAATCAGTCATTAAATAGATAGTAGGTAAATAGTAGAATAGCTGAGTACATCTAATTGCTCTTCTTTTTTGAAGAGCACATATTTTGAGGTAGAAGCTCTTCTGGACAAACTTCTGAGGTCTATGATGGAAAGTACCAGCTAATTTGTTGGATTAGCACTGTCCAGTCTCTCATATTCTTATGGTTTAGTGAAGCTAGAATTACTGGCTTCACTATTCAAATTGGTTTAGACTGTTTTTTATGGAACCATGTCTGAATTTTTTTTCCTCAAAAAGCATTGTTCTGCTATGATCCCATTCAAAACCAGATTATATTCCTGTGTCTTGCTCTGCATATCCTGGCATCTTATGTCAAGAGAAGAGCTTTTTCCTTGTTCATTTCTGTTGGAAAATTCACATACAAAGGCACATTTTGTTCCAAAAGAGAACATTTTAACATCCCTGCTGCATCCCTGTGTCTTAGTCTCTATTTAAAACAAAACTTTGATTCGTCATTAATTTAAATAGATGTGAGGTCACATTATACTGACTGAATCATATTGAATTCTACTTCTGCTATATGATATTATTAGGGAACTTCAGCTTCCCTAAGCTCAGTGATTTCATGCTTGCGCACTCTGAAAAACAATCCCCCTGAACAAATCACTAAGGGTTGTTTTTTTTATTTATATCCAGTGCAGAGATGTATAGCCGTTATATTATTTTTCTAAAAAAAGTTGCTAAAATGCAAAGAAGTAAAATGAAGGCTGGCATAACCCTGAAATAAAAAAACCTCCTAGCTATATTGTAAAGAGAAATGTCAGCTTCACAAAGCATATGAAATCGATCCTATGAGATGGAAGTAAATATTTTTAAGTGAGTAACTGAATCAGGAAAAATATGGTCCCTTTCGTTAATTCTCACATTAAGTTGGTGTTAACCCCCTCCCACCACAGTTTGTGTTTCTGCTGACTTTTATTAGACATTGACTGCCAATTATTGCTTGAGTTCTGTCACATTCTAGAAGCTCTGCTATCTTCACACTAATTTTGTTCCCTCTTCAAACTAATAAAATTTCCAGGAAACTCTAGACTCAAGAGTGATACTTATAGCAGAAGAGTCAAAAGTTAAGTTTTAACTATTAATCATGAGTATTTAATATAAGTGCATTTTAAACAATTTTAATGAGTGAATTCATTAAAGTGTATCCATGGATTGACATTTTACTGATCAAAGGCCACACTTAACTACTGCTTTCTTTTTTTTACTTATTTCCTCATAATAAAAGGATGGTCAACCAGCATAAATATTTCCTGTATTCTATAGCTTCCTAGGGTCAGCAGAAGGAAGCTCAGAATAGTACATGTGCACACTGCCCACCAAAATTTTGACTTGTTTTCTTCTTTTTTGCCACTGTAAATTAAAGCCACCACCAAGTTAGCAATGCTATTTACAGAGGCACCTTTCAGGTTAAGCTTCTGAAGACTGGCTATGCCTGAATATGAATATGCTGGAAGAACTAATGAAGAACTATGCAAATAGTGGAAAAGCTTTAATTAAAGCAGAATAAAAAAGAAAAGTAAAATTTTATTCAGTGTTCTCATGGTGTGATAGCAAAGAAACTTGATTATGTGAACTATAAAGCAGTTTCAAAAGTTCCATAAATTTAAATGCTTTCTCAATTCTCTTTCAGTTAGAAAGTACATAAATGTATTTTGGTCAGTTTGGTGTTTTGAAATTCTTCCTCTTTTTTTCATTAGTCCAAAGTGGAAACATAACAAAAAAAATGGAGATGGTAGAAAGATTTTTTTACCTCAATTTGCCTAAAAAAGTTTTTTATTCAAGGAAATGTAATTAGAAAAAAAAGTGGGGTTTTTGTTCCTGGTTTGGGGTTGGGGTTGTTTTGGCTTTTTCCATGGGAGAGGGAAATATTTTCAGTCTGGAAACCATTATGAAAAGATCTGATTAAATGAAGTAATGTTTCTTGCAAGTCCATGAATTTTCCTTTGTAAATAAAAGACATGGTAGGTCCATTTGCTGTGCAAATACTTCATTGGCTTTATGAGCTCCCTCAGAGATGTTTAGCAGGCATATCTCTGCTTTGTGGGATTCCTGGTAAATTTGAGTTCACCCTTTATACCCAGTGTTACCAGCGATGGTGGAAGGTGTAGATTAGTGGAGGCACTGAGCAGTAGGATTGTATTGCATGCCTGCATAGTTGTGCTGGTTTGGTGTGCCAGTTTCTCTCACACCAAGGGATTCTAACAATTTTGCATCAGAGGACGGCTGTTAACCCTTCAAATTTCCTCATTAACCTGTATGAACCCTCTTCAGCCCTTTTGACTGAAGTCACTACAATGCAAAGATGATCTCACAATTTGCCATTTACTTCCACTATGATCTACCAGTAACACGAACAAGAATATGCAAATCTCTGCCTACACAGGATTTAGGCAACGGGGCTGAATCTCAGTCTCAGTTTGTCAAATTGATTGAATACTCAAAAAAAAAAAAATCCACACCTATTTACTGAAACCAAAATGCAAATTTACTTTCCTACTTAGAACTCTTTGTTCTTGTTTTCAAAAAGTGGATATCTATTTGCATAAATGTTTCCTAAAGGAGTCATGAATATTCATGTGTGCATATGCCTCTATCTTGAAAGTTCTTGGGAGGCTGAGGGAGGAGGAAAAATTATTCAGCCTGAGACAAAAAATAATCACGTTGGTCTGGTCATGAGTCAGAAACTTACCAGGCACATGTCGGATTTTAGCCTTTTTCTGACCCAGAGATGGGGCAACTGAGAGGCGTTTTAAAAACCTCTTCTTCTATTTTTCAGTCTCATATGAAGGGTGAGACAATACAGACGTTACAATTTACGCCATCACAATCAGAAGCTGACTATTTCTTAATTACAAGACACTATAAGCACTTCTTGGCCTATCAGCTTTTTGCCACACCATGCTGTAAATGCCTTAAAGTCAATCATCTGAAACTACCTCTCGTGGGTGCTCTTACTTTCATAGTTCTATTTCTCTAAAGTATCTAGTTTTATTTGCAAGTCCATCTTTCAAAACTTTTTTCCAGCTCCATTTCTCTCTCAACAATATCCATCTTATTCCATGGTATTTCTAAGTTAGCATTTCTTATCTCAAAGTTTGCATACAGATCCATACTGTGTGGGCCTTCTGTCAGGCCCTGAGAGCCTTCTACAAATCCATTTCCCACAGACACAAACGGCCAAAACGGTGGTGGGAGCTTCTTTGGGAAGCTGAAATTTCTTCTATGTCATTCATCACCTTCAGAAAAGTGAAGTTTATCTGTAATCCTGAACAAAGGTAACAGCAAATTTAAAGCAGTAAGCTCCCACTTCTGACAATTTTCTGGCTCTTTAGTGTTGGAATCCAGGGCACAGAGAATGTTTCTCTGCCTGTTTTAGGAAGCCCCAACCCTCAGCAGAACACTGCTTTTAACCTCTGTCCCAGGGAAAAAATTGCCAAGGCTTTGGGAGTTGGAGCATACAGGTGTGAACTAGGTAGTAGTACGTAGTAGTAGTTTGTCACAGGGTGAAGAATTTAGGGTTTTAGGATTTTAATACAAGAGTGAATAGGAGACAAGATGGAGGATTTTGGGCATTGTCTCATCTCCTTCTTGTTCTTCTTCTGCGCCATTTTCTGTAGTACTAGTGGCACAAAGTTATTGGTTAGAGAAAGCAGTGGCATAGGTGCTACGTGAGTAGGTTAATAGAAGTTATTGGTAGAAAAGTAAAAACAAGATACGTGTTAGAAAGTAATCGGCCTAATTAGCTTTAAAAGGCCTTGGATTTGGGTGTCTGCACTCCATTTTGTGCTTTGTTTCTTGTACGCTAAGTCTGGTGTGCAGATGGCGTATCTAACACAGGAGAAGAATAAACAATAGACCAAAGACAGAGAAAATTGAGAGTCTTGCTTGTTCTTCATCCCTGGCAAAGAACTCATGAGAAGGAAGCTCCTCCAAGGGCCCAGGGGGTAGGTTCCCAGCCGTGCTGGGTCCGCGGGAAACCCCAAAAAACCGAGACACTTGGCTGGATGGAAAAGTGCTGAATACCCATAGCAGGCTTAAAGCTGACCTTTCTCACACAGCTCTCAGCACGGCTTCTCCAGAAACCAAAGGAATATCCCTGGGGATCCGCCACCGGTGTCGGGCCCATTCACATGCTCAGGCCTGGGCAGCCACGGGGTGTGAGCAAGTCTCACTCTAGAAACAATGTGATCATACACATGTCCGTGTGCTCAAGTGAAGCACCCAGCTGCTTAGATTACTGCACATCTGAGCTAATAATAGAATCCTGGAATGGCCTGGGTCAGAAGGAACCTTAAAGACAATCCAGTTCCAAGCTCCCTACCATGGGCAGGGATACCTTCCTCTAGACCAAGTTGCTCAGAGTCCCACCCAACCTAGCTTTGAACACTGGCAGGGATGGGGTGCCCACAACTTCTCTGAGAAACATGTTTCAGTGCCTCACCTCCCTCACAGTAAAGAATTTATTCCTAATATCTAATCTAAACCTAGACTCCCTCAGTTTGAACAAATTCTCCCTTGTCTTGTCACTAAATGCTCTTGAAATCTGTAAAGTAGTTGAGTTTCAGTCCATTCATTCAATTCAATTTTCTTCGCCAGTTTATTTTTCACTGGCTTTGTGACAATGTTAGGAAACATTTCAAAAGTCATGAATAAAGGAGGGCTGATTTACCAACAGAATACTTACATATTCCAAACTTTTCTTAGTAAACATATTAGAATTGAAAAAAAGCAACTTCTGAAACAGACTATTTTCTTTCCTTGCCACGAATTAAAAAAAAAATGCATAAAAAAAGTAAATTTGCATTTTGTCTTTTTTCTGAAAAAGAAGCTATGTGCCATTACGTGAACCTTCCCTAACTTCTCGCATGAAAAATTTAAAACCTATTTCTATATAAAACATTTCTCTAGGGAGAGTTTTATACACTTTGAAGCTTATTAATCATGGATATCATGGCAGGGAAAGGAAAAAAGGAATATAAGAACTGTACTTGTCTTAGCTGTGCTTGGCTTTCATATGTTCACAAATTGAGACTCAAACTGAAAAAAGAAAGAAATTGAGCATAAAATTTTTGTTTTACTTCTTTCCACATAAACAGCTCTAAAGGAAAGGTTTCTATCAACAATGCCTGTAAGTTAATATGTTCCTAAACATTCACTAATCATAGGAGTTAGTCTGCTGTCAGTATTCATCCCTTGCATACAAGAGTCATCGTATTTCAGAATATACGGCTACATAGTTGCCTTCTATTGCTTTTGGGTTTTTTTTCTTCTTAATTTTCACCATGATTGACTTGGATAAAGACAATTTAGAACTCATTTTAATTTATCCTTAATCATTAATCTCTTTTTTTCCAGCCTGATTAAAGAGAACTCATTTTTTCTTTCTTAGAATATTTGTCTTAGTTGATAGCCAGAGTCCTGCTATAGTCCCATAGGTTTTAAGAGAGAAGAAAGAGATTATCAAGGACTTTAGGCAATGTTGGCATATCACCTTTCAGTTGATAAATAAAATTGATTAATAACAACTTTGTTTCCTTCTCTCTATGTAAAAGGCAGAAGGGTAGTTTTCTCATTCTTCTGTATTTTGCACAATGAATAGGAAATTTCTCTATGACTTCAAAGACTCCAGGAATCTGGAAATACTTGAGGAGAAGACAAAAGAACTATCTAGGGTTTGGCTAGGTAGGAATGTGCTCTGGAACTGCACACCTGAGATACATGTGGCTTTCATTAGCCCATAAGCTGGACAGAGCATTTACTAGGATTGAAAGAAGCACGAGGGACTGAACATCCCCTGGTACTTAGAGGAACAGAGCAGCATTGGGTCTTGAAGCTAACACTAAACTCTTACACAGCTTTCTGCTTTTGCACAGCCTCATCTGCTTTGCAAATGAGTTTTGGAGAAGCATTTTCATTTTTGTGTAGCATTTGAGCTTGTGATTAGAGGCTTAGAAAATGCAGCTACAGCACAGAGAAGCTTGTTAAAATGGCCCAAATTCACTGTAGATGAACAGAATTTACAAACCTAACAGAGAGTTCCCCATCTCTTCTGTAGAATGCTAGAGGAAAAGCCCACAGCAGGATCCTTGGAGGCATATTTACAGATTATTTTGATAAGGCCACTAAATCTCACAGTTGGTTGTTTTTTGTTTGTTTTTTTCACATGCATTTATAATTTCTCCTTTAAGTGCACACATCAGGGCTCCACATAGGCTGGGGGCTCCCTGGGCCAATGGCCTCCATGAGCCTCCCCACCACAGGTCCAGGGCTCTCCCCAGGTCACAGAACTGGGCTGCCTTGAGGAGCTGAGTGCAGGGGATGCATTCAGGGCCATAACAGCACATTGCCAAAACAGCAAACTCACTTCAGGCTCCGTGGAACAACTTTATAACTAATCTGAAAGAGGGCTGAAATGTCTCAGGGTGCCAAGAGCCAGCCAGCAAAGGCAGAGCCAGCCAGGTCCATGGCTCTCTCCTGTAGAGAGAAACCTCATCAACCTTGAAGATACATTTTAAAACTGAGGATTAAAACTGATAAAAATACAGCTCAGGGCACTACTTTTATAGGTGTTCCACAGTGGGTCACAGTGAAGTTATAAGACCGTGGTGACAGTAACGCCTCTGTGTGGATAACTCAAGAAGAGCTTCGTCACAGGAACATTTGGTTAAGTATTTGCAATATATCATAGTCCCTACCACAGGGGACAGTTATGGCATTGATTTGTGTGAATTATCCCTGAATGTAGTAAAAACCCCATCAAATTACTTGTCTCACAGATTCCTGTTGTGCCTTGGGGAGAGTGTAGGCAGTTACAAATTAAAGTGGGGCTCTCTGTGCATCAAAGAAGATTGACATTTATAATTTCAGAGGCTTTAAAATTTACTCATGGGTTAAAAGTGTGTAGTTATGCAATGAAACCTGTTTGTGCAGCAGTACAGATAAATAGCTGGTGACCAGTCACTGCCTGAAAGGAGAGAACTCACACAAGGGCTGTGGACTTATTCGTATTTTCACAACCTTCATCCTGAATTTTTTCAGGATCCTACAAAACTTCTGTTGGCCTTATCATTCCAAGGGACAGGATTTGTGCCCACATTCACACAGAGGAAACAACAGACTGTTTTCTTCATAGCCCACAATCCTGCCAGAGCACCTAAGGAGCCTGGTAAGTGAAAAACTAGTGAAAGAAAGACTGGTTCCTTGTTTTGGCTGAAAAGTACCCTGCTATCGCCTTCTGTTTCATGACAGCATGTTTCCAGCAAAGGTGTGCTGCCAGAATTGACTTAGGTATGTGGTTCCTGGTGTCCTTCCTCTACTAGCTCTTGCAGTGCAGATGAACTTTTAAAAATAACAGAATGTGAAGATAAGACCTTTACTGGAGATTTGCTTTATGGTTTGTAAAGAAAAGGCTAGAAAAAGAGTAAACACCTTAACTCCAGGTAGAGAACAAAACCAAGGAAAGAGACGATTAGACTTTTATCTCTGCTTTTAGGATACTTTTGAATTTTCTCAGAAGATTTTTAAAGCTGAAATCAGTGGTTTTGTAAGTTTTAAAAGCTTGTACAACTGATAGTTCACAAGGACCATCTTGCAATCAGAAGTCAAGTCACTGATAATATCCAGGGAATACTTGAGTTAATTTATTATTATATTGATTGCAATCCCTAAAGTAAACTGGAACAATAAGCAGTCTGTTATATGTGCTTATGCTGCAGCATTTGGAAAATTCTTCTCCCTTTCCAAGCAAAAAGTTAAACATAGATATGCATTTGCTACCATATGTGTAAACCACCCACTTTTTGCTCTCAGAGATATTTTGGGACTTAGTTAAATATTTTTGTCCTTGTTTTTGCAGGCTGTTCAAGTATAAACCGGTGCTTTAAAAATATCATTAATCAGCACTAGGAGTTGGTGATGCCCCATGGGCACATTGACTTGAGTGGAAAAGATTTTGAGTATCTACCATAGACACAACGTGTGGTCTTGGATAACAGTTTTCAATTTTTTTGTCTTTGAAACTGGGGAAATACTTATCTCCTCACAAGAATGCCATTTAGAAAAACTTCTTTTTTTCTAATTGTTGCTGCGATATTAGGCTTGCTTTCAGACATAATTACTTGATAATGTTATTGTTGTATGAAAAGTGTCTTTAAACCATTTGCATCCAGGTAAAACACTTTCAAAGGAGGAAAATTTCTTTAGAAATTTAATTCTAAAATTTCAGCAACAGGGGGAGGGTTTTCCCTTATAAAAATCTATGGCTTTAACAGATGATAGTGCTTTTGCTAGGAATGTTACTTAGGTTAGGAGCAAAAGCTGTTGTATCTATATTGGGTAAAGATTAAATGGGAAAAGAGGTGCAGAAACCCAAAGTCCTAGTTGAACAGCAAGAGCAGAATATACCAAAAGAAAGAAATAAGACTTCAAGCAAAGTCAAGCAGGACATATGCTGCAGTGATTTAAAACAAACATTGTTTCCACAGGCATTTATAAAGGCAGAGAGAATGCCCTGACAGAACAAGCATGAAAATACTGCCCAATGTTTTTGGCTGTAAGAGAGCAGATAGATGAGCAATGGGAAGAGTTTAGGGTGGAGCTACTCCTGGTTTGGTCAGGTCTCTTCTCAGTATAATCAGCAGCCTAATTGCATCATTCTTACTTTAAATGAGCCTTTCTAAGTCTTTTGACAGAAAAGTGATATCCTTCCATATCAGTCTTCCCTCCATGGATTTAGTTCTTTTTCTTTGTAGGGCAGATTTTAGGTCCATTCAAAACTGAAGAGCTTTTCCTTTGGGCACATTGCTTAGAGCAATTTTACAGATATTTTATTGAATCATATTACTTAGCACATTATAAAAATAAAAACATTGAGTAGTATTCCATTCTGTGCAATGCTTTCCCCAGTTACACATTCTTTGGATGCAATGAGAGGTTGATCAAAGCTGGACCGAGCCATCTGTTGTTGCTGTTATTTCTTCCTTTTTTGGTGAGAGTTACCTTGACAAAATCTAGAAGAGTTAATTTTCTTTAGACTGTTTGTTGACCACTTCATACTTATACTCTAGCTTGATCTAGGGTTTGCAGGTAGTTTTGCTGTGTATTTTTCATTACAAAGTCCTGAGTAAAACCAAAGTCTTTCTCAAGACATCCACAGCGAACTGTTCATGGTTAAAGTTGCAAGTAATTGGGCATTCTACATTTAAATACAACTAAATTACCTCTCAAACTTAATAAAGCTTATATATTTTTGAGATTTATAAATATATATAGGATTAATAAAGTTTTAAAATTTGCACTGGTTTAGGTACTTCAGAGGTTTTGGTATACCCCAGATATTCCAGATACCCAATCTGAACATATGGAAAAGCTTTGAAATTCTTAAGTTGATATTGTACTCTGGCTGTGGAAAATGCAAAATAAAACTGCTGGGGGAGCTATTAAAACTAAACATTAGATTTATTCCTTGTTTCAGGACCTCTAGATACCTAGCTTTCTGGGAAACTAAGGAAGTACATATTGTGTCACAGAATTTATCTCCCAAAGCCTTCATCTTGAATAGAGCTGGAGGGCAACCTCCTGGGAACAGTTTTCCTTTGGAGTGTGTTGAGATGCTGCATTCAAAACTGTCAGCTGAGAGCTCAGCTGGTGAAGGCTTTTCCAGGAGTATCCCAGGAAGGAGCATTTGGAGGTACCTGACGTATGGATGCAGGAGGCTGAGGCTGAAGAGATCTGTGTACTGGTGGAGAAGAGCTACAGCTGAAAATGACGCTTTCCCTCACTGCATGAAAAATGCCAAGAGAGAAAATTGCTTCAGATAAGGGGTTTGGATGTGGAATAGAAGATCTGAGTGGGATTGTTTAGACCCCAAATTTGAGAACTAATTCAGAGTTCAGTAACACATCCAAGAGCCAACGTACTGTCTGCTCTCTGTAGCTACTCTCCTCCAAGACAGAATTTGCAGGCCAGAAAAGAAGGAATTCATATCCTTTGAGGGTTAACTCTGGGCATTTAGTTATCCATCACACCTGTGTGTTTTGTTTGTGTCCCACTACAGCCCCCTTCCCAAACCTGTGCTCCTCACAGGGGTTGTGAATTCACTTTGCTACCTGTGAGCTTGGTCTCATCTTCAGCAATTAAGTTAAATTTATGCAAGGATATGAGTGACTGAAGAGATGCTTTCATTAATTGTGTCAACTTTAAATGACCTAGAAGCCCTCCCAAAGGCCTGCAAACTGGTGTCTTCCAGATGGTTTGAATTCCTCATATGGCCAAACAGATGGCTAAAAATTTCTTATAGACAGTATATCATGGAATAAACAATATTTGGGACTCTACTTCCTCCTAGTTTAACACAGCTTCAGTCAGTAAGACTGAGGATCTAAATTCAGAAGTTTTCAATTAAAAAAGGAACTCCAGATGCAGATACAGATGTACATGGACATACTCATTTACCAGCTTTGCAAGACTGTACCAGAAATAATACTTTTATAACCTTAAAGTTATTCAACATTTTGAGGGCCTTTTTTTATTATTTTGTTCTCAAGTTATGAAAATAATTTTCAGAAAATTCATTGGTCTGTGGCAGATAAAGTTTATAAAGTATAGAAAATACCATTACAAATTGATAAACAGCTGAGTAAATAAATGCATTTTCCATGAAACAATCCTTCTTATGACAACATCAGGGACCCTAAATAGTTTTTTTAGTTGTTTTAATAATTTATTATTTTTAAAATCAGAAAATTATGGAAGAAAATATCAATGCTTGTTTAAACCAAAAGAATAAGACATTGGAAGGATTTTTTTAAACTTAAAATCTTAGACTCAGGTAGTAGCATGTTAGACAACAATATCAAATGCTTTGTAATGGAAGCAATTTCCACCATGAGGGCTGTATCCTTTATGATACCATGCTGCTGATTCAGGGGACCCATGAACATTGCAGATGAATTATGTTCTCTTCATAATCCACATACAGAAAAGCATTTCCAAATGTAAATTCGTGAAACCTTTTGAGAAAGATAATTGATACTGGAAATCTCACACCAACTACCCCAATATCATCAAGAAGAGGTAAAAAAATCTGTATAGAAACTTCAAGAAAATGGTATCCCTTATATTTGTTATACAGTTGCTCATATTCAGTATTTGCCTTTGACTGCAATGTTTACATTTAGACTTCACAGGTATATTAAAGAAGGTACTAGCATTGGTGTTTTTTGATTGCCTAGAAATACTTGCCAAATCAAATACAGTTATTTTGCATGTACTGTTGTTCTTGCTGTACAAAAGCAGCATCTCAGCATTGCTTCAACATTTCTTCAAAACTCTAATTAGAGTAATTTCCTGCAGGCTTCTCAGCATGCTGAGCTTTCCTTGTACCAAATTAGGCACAGAGGTTTTTAGGATGTATAAATTGGAAATCAATGGAACCTCCTGACCTAATTACTTTCTAAGATATGGACCTGGGAGTTTTCGGGGGGGTTCATGACAGGATGTTCATTCTCAGTTCTCTCTGGGTGGATGCCAGTTTTAGAGGCAACATTTCCTTCTACAAACTGTATCTGTTTCAGAACAGCAATCATTTACCCTTGTTTCGCTCTTACTAGACTTTCCACCATTACTTTGTCTATCTCTCTCACCATTTTTCTAACATTTTTTGCTGTGCTATTTAAGTATTTTTAGCCTCAAAATGTCACACCTCAATAGGGCAGAGATAAGCTTTGAAAAATGTGTGAAGCAAAAACATTGAATTGTTTTTTAAGTATCATCTAGTTCTTATGTATTTTTTACCTTGAAATAAGTTATTTTTGTATGAAATATGTGCTTTGGGTGGGATCCCTAACTCTCCTATTTAAAGCTTGCTGTTATGTCATGAAAACTCTTCCAAGACGATCTGCAGAGGTAATTGAGCTAAGCCAGCCTCCACTTTGCTTCTACAGCCCAGGCAAACAGGCATTTGGGAAATGAAAGGTGAGTGCAGGCACAGTACACATGGATTGCAGGAGTACCACCCATGTGACAGCATGCCATGGCCTGTCCCAAACTCTTTGTCAACACGTCTTGGACCTTGGCAGAGGCTCTTGCTAAAATCCTGGAGACAAAAGAGGAGTGTGATAATAGTAGGGCACAGAGAAGAGATGGAGGCTGAGCATGCTGCAATGTCTCGATGCTCATATGAGGGAAAGAATGAGGGAATGCAAGGTTAGAACGTTACAAATTTAAACCTTAACCTCCTAGAAACACAAGTCGCCATGTGTGTATCTCCTCTGCTCTTCCTTGTACTCACTTCCCAGGGACCAAGTGTCCACTTTGTCAAACCATCCCCCTAGGTTTACCTAAACTGAGGTCCCTGAATTCCTTTTTCTATCCTTCCTGTCCACAAATTATGAAGCAAGGACTGACAATGAATCAATACCAAAACAGAGGAGGAAAGAGAGGAATAGATGAAAGATCATCTCATGGCATTTTTTTTTCTGTAAAAGATTTCTCTATCAAAAGTAAGTAGAGTTTTGTGAAGAGAGAGTTGTTCTCTAGTGAGCATTTAAAGACTTGGACTGCTTTTACTCCAAGACTGCTCATGGATCCAATAAATCCCAATTCATCATGCTAATAAAAGGAACTATGCCAAATAAAGAGGTTTTTAAATATAGCAAAACCATTATATTATATCATATTAATAAAGTCCTCAGGTTTATTTATCCTGAACAGTTTATCCAATTTTCTGTCGATTGACTCTTAAGGCTCATTTACCTTTAAAATCTTAAGAGAGGTTGCATGCTTACTGCCTCTGGCCATGCACAGTACAAACTGGCCTTTGGTCCTGTGGAGATAAGATAGTCCTGCTGCCTGACATATTGCCAGTTTGAACACAGAGAGACTAAAGGCTGTTTGGTCATGACTGATTTTCAGAAGCTGTTGAAGCATCTTGTTTCACCAATTCCAAACCAAATTAATGACATAAAATTGAATAGTGCATCAGAGATTGAAATAAATTGAAAACTATTCCTAGAGTTTTGGCCTCACATAAGATATTGATTACTTACAAAAGGTCTCATTGTGTGCATTAAATCTCCTACAGAAGATCTCAAGTGCAGTGTTTATAAAAATAATAAGTTTATTGATTATTTTTGCTTGGCGATCAATGAAATGAAATGCTTTGCTGAATTCTTTTCCTTCATAGTGATTAAATACAAAAAATACAAAAAATATTTTCTTGGGAGAGGCAGGATCAAAGGCCAGTGACACTTGTGAAAAGTTTCCTCATCTAAGTGGGGTTTCACAGGGTGTGTCTGTGTGTGTGTAACCACAATATGATACTTCCTCTGGCAACATCCTGTTAACATTACTGAGAGCTTGCTTGAAGAAAAATCAATGTATTTGTCTCTTGGTGTTTTGCCATTTTGACATATAATCACTAATCAAGCAGAAATTACCTGCCTCCTTTCAGTGGTACGGTTGTCTGGTCTTGCTCTAGGAGGCAAAGAAATACAAATCCTTGATAAATCATAACCATACTGAAAGAAGCAATTTGTTACTGCTTGAGTAGCTACTTCTTCTTATGTAGGCAAATGCAGTTTGAACTGACTGTTTAATCTGACTTTAAATTTACTATAACATTTCCAGTTCATATCCAAAACAGAATTTTTCATGCATTTGCATAAATAACTGTTATTCTTCTTTTAATGCCATTACAAACTAGCTTTATAATATTAAATTCTAGCAAATTCGAATTTATTCAGTCTCTTGGTAACAATCATGGTGGGGGTGTTTGGTTTGAATGTGGTCAGTAGCGTAATTTATGTGTAAATAGATTTTACATTTTACGATGCATTGAATATAGTAAACAGAAAGGGTTCATAAAGAGCATAAAGAGAAGGACAAATGATTGTATTACTGTAAAGCCTTGTTCCAACTAGGAATAAGGTGATTTCATTCTCCCCTATTCAGAAAGACCATGTTCCCTTTCCTATGTAATATCTTCAAACATTTCAAACACTTGTAGTATTTATTATTTATTCAACCATCTGACACTCTTGAAGCAGCAGGAAAACAGAAAGAAACTAGGGAAGGAGCAGTGCACTCACTGCTGCTGCACCCTCCCCAAGTGCAGACTGGGCTGGTGAGGAGCCCCTCTGACAGCTGTGTTCAGTGCTAGGTGCTCAAGGGCAAGAGCAAGAAGAGAAAACCCACACCAAAGTTTTGAGATCTCCTGGGAGAACTGTCAAAGTCAGTGTCACAGCCCACCCACCCCACTCACAGATTCAGGAGGTGATGGGGATGAGGGAACTCCAGAGTGAAAAAGGCAGGGTCTATTCTCAAGATACATCCCCACACAGGTTAATGAGGACAAGGAACCATTTATCTCTCATTTTATACAGTCTATTTAGTTCACTGGAGGGCAGTAAAACTGCACAGCTACATTAGAAAAAAAAAAAAAGTGGGAAAAAAATCAGAAAGCCGTTCATTTAATGGAAAATTATTCCTTTCAGGATTTTCTTGGGGTTTGGTGATAAATTTAGTCCTTCCCATCATCAGGAATCCCACTGGTTATTTGGTGTGGGGATCATGGCTCCACACTCTGGAGCTACAGGATATTGCTAAGAAGAAATAGGTTGAGGGAGCAGGGGGAAGAACACAGTGCCCTCCTGCCACTTGCCTGATGGGAAGAAAGGATGAAATCCCGGTAAGAAATATCCACCCTTTCCAGTTCTGGCAGCTGACATAAAAACGGAGGAATGAGTGAGTGATTACAAACATACTAATTTTCAGCCCATTCTGTCCAGCAAAGACTTCTACTAAAGAATGCTTTAACGAACTCCTCTTTCCTCATATATCTGAGTGATTTATTATGAGTTTTTCTTTAACTGTGGAGTCTTGGATATAAGTTGAACAGACAAATTCTGAAGCATATATGAATTTCAGAAGACTCCAGTGGAAGTGTGTGTTTATCTAATCTAATGTGTGTTTACCAAGGGCAGATCAAAACATTTTCTAAACAACCAGGTGTTAAATTAGTGTTTCCTAGCAGACCTTTGTACATAAAGATACAACAGAAACTGGATGAGATATAATTTTTTTTACAATGAGTGCGTTAGGAGTCCAGCGTGTAGGAGAGGCACAGAGTTCCCAAAGGCCTTGGCAGCACCATTGGAAAAGTGGGGTTGTGAGGTTGGCTGCTTCCTGCAATTTTCTTCCAGTTCCTTATACCAAAATATGCTTTAAATATATAGTTTATTTCCCCTCTTTGTTTCACTGGGGGTTTTTTGTTTCGTTGGGTTTTTTGTTTGTTTTGCTTTGTTTTCTTCACACACAACTTTTGTGGTTATTAGACAGCAAACACCATGAGGTTATTTAAATGCAAAGTCACTAACTGCAAGATCTTGAGCTTCTCTTGCAACAGTTCTTTTGATGCTGGATATATGTATTTAAACATTAGGAACTCAAGAAAAAAATTCACACACATGGCTGTACAAATGGATGTACAGAGATCACACACATGACTGTACAGAGAGGATGAAATTATGTCACTGAACAATGTCATATTTAGGATACCTACAAATTATATGAAGTGAGAGAAATAAAAAGAAGTTTACAAAAATAGAAATTAACATATTTACAAGAGAATGTTTATAATAATACATCCCAGTTATTGTTCACCACTGGCATAGCTATGAAGATGTGGTGGTGCAGACTTACATGGTAATTAGCATGTCAGATCAGTCTAGAGAAGATTCACACTTATCACAGCGCCTCACAAACAGCTAAAATTGCATGGGTGCTCTAAACACCTACTCAGCAAAATTATTGAAGTTAGTAGTGGTCTGTGGTAGTTACAGTCTGTGCATGTTTATTGCATTTTTAAAGTGGGTATAAGATACAAATTTAAAGTGAAAAGGAATAAAAAATTGGCATGGTGGAAAAAAGAAAACATGACTGAAAAGGTAGATTCTTGTAAAAATCCCACTAAGTTACAATGTCTGAGCCAGATATTTAACAAGCTGCTTCTTATTTACCTGGAGCTCATAACTGAAATCCTGCTGCTTTTTTGTATGCTGAACTAACATTCTTTCATTCCATTGCAGAGGAAAGACAGAAGGCAAAAGACATAGCACTTCATTATTGCAATTGACTGTTCCTTCCCATTATCATTCTCTTTCATTTTTCTAAATAGAAACAATGGAAGAGTTACATAATGGAGAAATTTAGCAAGTATCAGATTAAAGATCAAATTAGCAATTATTTCCTGACATTTATAAAGCAGGCAACAGCTCCCAAGACATCTGAATTAGATCAATAGGGTACTATTAAATTGGATGAACAGTTTAGTACATACTTATCAGCAAATTATGAGAGACTGAATGGATGATTGTAGCTGTTAATGTGCAGTGATTTCAGAATATAAAATATTTTTTAAATTACATCTTAATAGATCTTGGTAGAAGCAGTGATTCACTTCAGAAAAATTATAAATATGGACATGGCTAGTCTGCAGTTAAATATTTGCAGTCAACTTGGCTTTACTGCAGGCTTTGGTATGAGAGAATAACTTGTATGTTAATTTACAGTTTTATTTGCTCCTTTGCCACCTCATAATATCAAGGTAGTCTTCATTAATTCATAAAGAATTAAATTACTCTTATCCTGAAAAATTAGTAATGTCTCAAATCCATCATGAAGAAGAGCCTGGCTAGCTCCTCACCAAGAAAATTAGGGAGAATATGTAACAGATTAATAGTTGTGTAAACAGAAATAAAGCAAATTACTACAAATAATTTGATTTGGCATTTTGTACTTTTATACTTTAGAATTTCCCATGGAAGATGATTCCCATGTGCAATATTTAGTTGTACTGATCAGAACATATGCTAAATACATGAAATATTATTCATTTTCAAAATCAAAGTAATTAAAAAAATAATTTACTGTAGATCAGTATGTGCAGCACGTGTCTGCACACTGGAGAACCTATTACCATTTGTGCTTTTGGATCTAATGTATTGTTTGTTTACCAAGGGCAGATCAAGACTCAGAGCACTAACATCTACACCAAGTTTTACTCTTTCAGCTGCAGGAGGGACAAATGGTTTAACACATTAATATTTTTTCTTTCAAAATGTTGAATTTTACTACCTCACATGCAACCTTCCTATTTTTTGTTTTTACTGTATTTAATGTGTATGTATATATATGTATATATACATAGTCAGACTGTCACAAATTGTTAAGAAACTTTTTTTAAAAGGAGACTTTTGCCTCTAAGCCTAGAGAAACTAGGTTGCTTCATTCTGCTCATTAATAGATTCATGGAATCATTTAGGTTGGGAAAGACCTGTGAAAGATCATTGTGTCCAATTGTTAATCCAGCACTGCTGAGTCAACCTGCCAATGCAGATAAAAGAATAGTGCTGGCACATCCATATTATACTTAGTCACTCAGTGGGACTTCTTTGTGCTCAACACCTCTGTAAAAGTGCCTCTTAGGCACCAAAAATAGTAGACACCAGGCAGTTTTAAAATGCAAACCTATGTCCTATGGTATTGCCAGGCCTCTAAAGGAAATATGCTTATTTTCCACTCTGATTGTTTGCTGCCAGCTTTAAAACCGTCTGATGTTTTGGGGCAAGGAGACAGAGCCCTGCCCTCTGCCAGGCTGGGGATGTCTCTCTGTGGGCGTGAGTAACATTCCTGCTACTGATGGAGCAGGGCTAGGGGAGCTCAGCCTGCCACAACTCAGCAACAAACTGTCCTTGCAGAAATGTCAGTGAGAAAACCATGCTGGGAAGGGAAGCTACAGAAACTTTACCCGCCCACACGTTAATGCCACCAAATGTGGTGTGTGCTTTTGTCACCCTACAAGAAGAGGCTGCCCAGACACTTCCCCTCACCCCAGTCAATGTAGAACATCCACAGGTGACTCTAGACAACCATTTCCATTTTCCCACATATCTGTTCTTCAAGACTTTGTAAAACTGTCCAGGAACATAGAATCAGCTGGGATGCACAGTTTGGGTAGACACTACAAATGAGTGGATTGACAAATCTCTTAAACATTTGTGCTGCATGTGATTGCACCTTATTAGGGGAAATACTTTTTTCATTAACTCAAAATAAGTAATTGTAGCTGGAATCTGTAACTAGTCTTATCTGTAAGCTAAAGAGTTGTTATTTGCATGTTTTTTAACTTTGGTAAAAAATTCAAACAGGAATTAAGTGTTATATGTAACAAAACTGTTCAAGTAAAAGTATCAGACAGGACTGGAGGCTCCTGAGCTCTGAAGAGGTAAGAGACTGTGATAGAGGATGACAATCAAAATATGGTTCAGGAAGAACCTTACTTAACACTTGAATAGGTTTTCATCCTTTGAGGGTGCTGGTCGGTGATGGGGAGTGAATCATTCCCTTCTATCTTCAGTGCTCTGTGGCAGGTTTAGGCAAATTTCTGTGGATTTACAGATTTTCTTTTGATCACATATAATTTCCAAAAATGGTGCTGAATTGAATTTAATTGTTATTAAATTATATTTAGTATTATTGTAAAAGCTTCTTATTACTAATTTCTGACAGACTTGACCCCATGTGTACCCAAATTTGTTGACAGAATATTCACTGACTTTAGGAGCAGCAGAAATGAACACAGTTCTTTGTTTATATCTGTAGGATGAAGGCAAAAACTGTGGAAACACTTGCCCTATTAAAATGACTTCTGCTGGTGTCTCATCATGTGTGACATGTATGACATCATTAAACAGCTCCCACATGCAATATTCAATTTTAATGGCCATTCATTGAAAGTCACATATGGGTCATGTAAGAATAGTTAACAAAGAGAGCAGAAATAGATCTTTTACTATTCCTACTCTTATATCAATTATTTAACAAGTTTTTTACTACCTGTGCTGTGAAGGCTGATGCTTTTGGAGAACATGGCTCATGACATTTAAAATCAAGTGCCAGCTCACAAATTCAAGATAGGTACTGTGCTAATTGCCAGTGTATTACATAAACACACATGTTGCTTTCTGGATGATGATATTTTATGAGATATCTGTATATGGCATGTCAATGCATATTATTTCTTCAGAGGACTCATGTGATATACATAATCTGATTTTTTTTTTTTTTACATTTAAAGCATAATTATGCTCTGGGCATGGTTCATTTCCACTCGATGTGCAAAATTAAATCTTTCAAAAGATTGTTTTTCCACGTTCATGCAATTCAAGTCATCAAGAAACATATTGCAATGAAGACGGGAAAAAAGGGCACAATACTTAGAAAGTTATTTGGACAGTACAACTTTTAAAGGCATGTCAGTTCCATGCAGTTACTAATAAGACCACAGCAATATTCCTTCAATTTAAATCTAACCATATACTATAAAAACTCTATGTGAACTAGGAATCAATATGCCATGCTTACACCATGAGAAAACATAGGTATTTTTTCTATAGAAAATAAGTAAATAACAACACCCTTGAAGTCAAGGATTTTTTGGTAGGTGCATGAGTAACAAAAGTTGGAATTCTGCTGGGGAGTCTTACATCTCATAAAAAAAGATAGCTGCAAAAATATGAATTCTAAACAAAAGTCAGTGAATATTTGAAAACTAAAATATGTACTTGCTTTCTTTTCTTCATTTAATTATTTAACTTCAAACATTGTTAGGATAATTCATGCATTCAAGGAAGTTAAAATTCTGAAAACTCAGAAATCTTCAAGGGCGAAAAATAAGGTTATGCTAAAATGGGAAACTTGGAATATTGCGGGTTTTTTCAGACAAATTAGTTATCATATTCAAAAGTATTGTTACTCTGGGTCAAGCCTATCTGCTTGCTTCAATAGCAACCATGCTAATTGCCTCCTGGCAACTGTTTCAAATATGCCCTGTAGGGTTTTGACAAATAATTTTTTCCTTGGTACCTGGCTTTGTTCATTGAGGTTTTTTCCTTAATGTCACTCCTCTGACTTTGTGAGAATTGTGTGTTTTCCATAAAGACCACACAAGTCCTTTATATCTAAATTTAATTTACTTACTGGAGGTGTTTTATTTCACCTGAGGTATTGAATAATCAGTAAAGTTCCATGCACCATCATACAGAGCTGAATACAGCAGGTAAGGCTTACCTTTTTTAAACATTCCTGTCAAAGTGTTCTAAATTATCCCAGACACCAATGTGCCACCAGTATCCATCAATCACAAAAGATAAAAATATCTTTATACACCCTTTGTCACACATCCTTCCCTCTGAATCATAGAGAGAGCAATGGGAACATTGCCCAGTGCCTGGAGAAACATTTTGCTTTTATGCTCTGATATTTACCACAGCGAATCCTTCTGGCATTTTCTTTCCTTACCAAAGAAGGTGCCAAATATTTTGCTAGGAAGAAGTCTTGTGTTCTTAAAACCTACAGAAAAAGGGTGACTTTTATTCTTTGGCCAGCTTGTGCTGAGTCACACCAGGAGGTCCTTGCTTTAAGTTCTACAAGCAACCTGGGCATCGGTGATTTGGGCTTTGCTCTGAGAAACCCAGTGCTGGTTCATGGCTCCACACAGGGTGTAGGGGTGTCACAGCAAAGCTGTCCAGGTGCTGTAGAGTGCACAGGGTTCACTGGCCACAACTATTCATGTGCTCAAATATGCTCAGATCTTTGGGAAGATCAGTGTCCCTAAAGCATGACAGCAATGACACTTCAGAAATCACACTGCCAGCTGGTGCTGAAGCCATACAATTTTTGCATGTTGGAATGACAAAGAGTCCACAGTGAAGGTAAACAAGAGGCTAACTGCTTTTTTATCAGCTCTTTGATTGGGAAAATAACAGGAAGAGTATCTTTTTAGTTGACCACAAGATTACCAGATTACCCAGACTTCCAACTACAGCTTTGCTTATCCAGCACTAAAAAGCCAGTCAGAAGATAGACTTGGATGCTGAAAATTGCCTGATGTGTTTTCCATAGTTCTGTTCTACATAATGATATCATTAATACCTACATTTAGTCTTTTCACACTTATGCCCTGATGTAAGAACACTTTTCTTTGCTGTTTTACTTCAGTTAAGGGAAAAAGAGCATCACTTTCTGCTCTGCCTAATGCAAATTAAATGCCCATTCTGAACATTTTGTCACCTATAGATCAAGGGTTTGCTGGCAGCACTAAAAAAGAACAAACTGTGTAAGAAAACCAAATTTAATCTATCAGATTTAAGACACATGATGAATATTCAGACAGGACTTGAGGAGCAAACAATACATGATCCTCCATCAAAGCATGCCTAAGACAAACAGATCCAGGAGAAAAAAAATCACCCCAACAGTGGAGGCAACAGAAATTGGTGTAAGAACCATTGAGACAAGGGTTTCTAGGAATAAGAAAAATTGGACAGTGATGGTGCCTGAAACAACAGGAAAGGAGACCAAAACTAGAAACACTGAAGACAACTGGATGCTGCAAGAGGCCTCATGAATTTGTAGACTCTGATGTAAGTGGTGTCTACAGTGAAACTCTGTCTACCAGCAGGTGGAGATGCTGCTGGGGGTTGTGGAAGAGCTCAGCTGGTGCTTTTAGAGTCATGTCATGGAAGAGAGGAAATGGTGCACGCACAACTCTGAAGTTTCTGACCCCAAAAAAAGTTTTATGAACAGTAATATCTGTAGAAATGTGTAATAATTTAAAAAAGATGCTGATATAATTAATTGAAACTCAGCGTACAAAATATCATCTCATATTGTTGTGCTGCAGAAATAGTATTTGAAGAAATATTATTAGAGAAAAATAGCCTGTATTTTTTACTTTATGAATTACATGACTTCTGTATAAAGTCTCACCTGGTTAGACAACCCAGTGCCATGAAAGCATATTAAAGACTGAAAGACTGTCAGCCACCTTTAGAGAATTCAAATCTTTCTGTTAAAGTTCCAGTCCTTTTACCTTTATCCATTTTAGGTAGTGCATTTGGAGCAAGTAATTACAGACATTCTTGGAAATGCTTACAGAGCAAGGTTCTTCTAAAGGTATGTAAATGTACTGTTCAATTCAAATTAGCATATAAGGATATCTTGAGAATAAAACTCCCAGCCTTAAGAAGGATATTAATTAAGTTTGCATTATCTTAACATGTTAAAAAAAAAAAAATGGTCCTGGAAATGGTCCCAGTAGTTTTTTAGTATTTTCCAGGGACCTGAGCATTGCAGTTTCCCACTCAATGCTCAGTATTTTTACTTGTAAGAATGCTGTGAAATGTCTGTATGTGCCACCTGAAGGTCATGTCCTTCCACTGCTAATAACTTGTAGTATTTCTGCCATCTTCCTATTAGTAGACTTTATAATTGCAAAGTAACTGGAATAAAGTTTGCAGGGAGGAGGCAGAAATGTTTATACAATCCCATTTCCACTACAATAAATTGTCAATTTGCTGTCATATATGACCATTAATGAGGAAAATAAACAAATAAATATATAAGCCCCCAAAACAAATTGTCATGATTTAGCCTTGATAATTACTGCAAAATAAGGAGACTCTCAAGAAAACAAAGAAAGTAATGCATAAATTGTTTTGTGAAGACATGAAAGAGCATATCAACTGGATGAAGCATGTGGATTCAGGGAGACATTTAAACAGGAAAATACACGGTGCAGAAAATGTTGCCATTTATTGATAAATAATTATGTGTTTGGCTGCTTGACAGGATACTGGAAATAAATCCACTAGGAACATTCAAAGCTGGAAGTGATTATGTAACAGAGACATGCATAAAGAAAATATTACCCTCATCTCTTTTCAAAGATGTGAAAAATCTTTGGACACATTTCTGAATTATTTGCAGCACTGGTACCTTAGTTCAGACACCTGACCTAGAATAATCTAAGTTCTTGTGATTCCATCTGACAAAGTTTCTTTGTTCTCCCATATTGTGGTGGCACAACTGGCACCTGCCACTGGGACAAGGATGTAGCTTGCATTTGCTGGAAGATGGAGAGGTGCAGATTTAGCTGATTTCAGCACAGGCTACAAATGATCTGCGTGCCATTCCCAGGAAACATACTTCTTTCTGGCAAAATGGAGAAAACAGTAACATTTATTCCATCTTTATCTATTTTGATTGTAATCTTTGCATACCAAGGGACTGCCATTTGGTACTGACATGCAGAAAAGCTGGGCCATCACTTCCCTAATGGCTTTGAGGTACTATCATGGTTTAAGCCCAGCTGGCAACTGAGCCCCACAGAGCTGCTTGCTTACTCATCCCCAGGTCAGATGGGGTACAGAATCAGAAGGGTGAAAGTGAGAAAACTCCTGTTTGGGATAAAGACATTTTAATAGGTAAAGCAAAAGCTGTGCAAGCAAACAAAGCAAGAAAAAGAATTCATTCACTACTTCCCATGGTCAGGCAGAGGATCAGCTATGTCCACAACATCAGGGGGTGACCTTTAGAACACAAATTCCACCACTCCAAACATTCCCCTCCTTCTTCCACAGGTTCATATGTTAAAAATGATGCCATATGGTCCAGGATACCTCTTGGGTCAATTTGGGTCAGTTGTCCTGGCTGTGCTCTCCCCCAGCTCCCCCTGCACCCCCATCCCACCTGCTGCTGTGGCAGTGTGAGAAGCAGAACAGACCTTGACGCTGTGCAAGTGCTGCTCAGCAATAGCTGAAACATGGCTGGATTATCAACACTGTTTCCAGCACAAATACAAAACAGCCACACACCAACTATGGTAGAGAAGACTCACTGTATCCCTGCCAAAACCAGCTCAGGTACAACAGCAGTTATCAGCTATAGGTTATCAGTTATAGGGCTGCCTTGTTTGTCATTGGCTCTGACTTACCAGCGCTGCAGTTCCCACTCTCAATTTTTTAGGAGTTTGCCACTTCCTAGCAGAGTAAAAAGAACAAGTGGGGAAAGACTCCATTTATATCATCAGTCTACAGCACAGATGATGCTGGGAATGTTTTCTCCTAAAAGAATTAATACTTGTCTATCCATGAAAGTCAACCAAAGGTCTGCAGTGTTGCACACATGGGCTTCATTCCTTCAGCTAAGCTGAACCTTGGCAAGACCACATCCCAGAGCAGCAGCCTGCACTGTGTCTTGTGTTTTTCCTGCTTACTGAGCAGAGAAATTAAGACAGAAAAGGCTTTTTTCCTGTTTTGAATTCAAAGAAAGAGAATTAGTGAAGGTTAGGAGAAGTGATTGCCTACAAAAGCCACAAGAGTATTCATCAAAGTGAGGCATCATTCTTATTCTGTCCTTAATGCTCTAATGATTCATTTATGGATATAACTCTCATTTCCCAGGACTGTCCTCCCTCCCCATCAGAATTCAGTCTTGTGTCCAAAGAAATTATTTTTCTCTGGAAAAAAAGAAATTGCCTATATATAGGATAGCAAATACTATTGAGACTTCTTCTTTAAATAAAAATGTATAAATTCTAATGATACAACTTGCCACTATTTGGAACTCTGTATCATCACCATTTTGGGGAAATTTGTTGATAAACACTATATATTTATATATTAAATCAAACTTATTACTGGCCAAACCATTAATGGATTTTAGCTTGTGTGAAGTTGAAGTTTTTGTAGAGAAACTAGACTGAGTTGATTTGGCCACTTCAGAGAGCAAAAGTTGAGTGAGGACCCCTGTTTCTGACTGAGGTGGTACAGAGGAGAGGTGTTGGGCCTCTTCAGGTGGGAAAATGTACCTGGGCTGCCTGCCTATTTCCCCTGGGAGAATATTATTTTTTTAAATCTCTGCTACTTGAGAGAATCTGTTACTTATAAAAGATAAGCCATTCACTCCTTAAAAATACTGTAGAAGCCTCACCTAAGAACTTTCTCAGAGGAGTGCTCCCAACTCTATCTTTGCTTTGGAAGAGGCGCCATCCATACCTTCTCCTCAGTGAATTTTTAGCAAGCTCTGATTTTAGAAGTCAAGGGCTGGCCTTTCCAGTGTTCAGCAATACATTACATCTGCAAATTTATGGCACTGATGTCAACATTCCTATTTTTTTTCACTGACTCTTTCCTACAAAAGCCACAGGACTTCAGACTGTGGTGTTGTTCTTTGGGATTTCTGCCAAAGGACATTGTGTGAATCTGACAAGTCTTTCAGCCACCCAAACTAGAAGAGTCAGAATATTGGTAATTCACTTATCCTTTCAAAAGTGCTGACAATTTTTCATATTGCCCTTTCAATACTTGCAAAGATTCAGAGAGGGGTTGGAGAAATCTTATGAGAATCTGTCTCATAAAAGTGCTGTATAAATGGAAAAAATTTTGATGAGCACACGGAAAAAATTGAAATGAGATGACATATGGATGGTCTTGGCCACAACAACACTAAGTCAAGAAGAAAATGGCATCTGAGGCTAAAGAAGAGGAGAGCAAAATTCTTTAGGACAGGAAAGGGAAAAACTGAGCAAAACAATATAGTTGACCCAGCAGAGTAAGAAGAGTAAAATGGAAGGGTCTAAACAGAGGAATTTAGCTGAGCTCCTCCCTATGGGTGGAAATGGACAGGCTTACTGATAATTTTGCACAAAACTTTTGCTTTGGGAGAAAGGAGATAGACTGAGAATACTCAAATACATATTTCTGACAATTAACATTTCTTTCCCAGTTCTCCAGCTGAACTGTGACTTGATCAATTCCTCCCCTAGAATATACTTCAAAATTCAGTGAATGAATTGAATTCTTTTCAGTTTCTGTATTTCTACTTGTCTCACTTATAGGCTGAATACAGGAAAGCTCTGATTTTTGAACACACTCTTTATTCTATCAGCATTTGATCTGAAAAGATTAAATGGCTCATCAGCCATCTCATAGTCAGCAACTCTAGCTAAGCAAATATTTTAAACATTATTGTTGTTAACACAGGTTTTTCTTTAAGTAGTCTGAGCTTAACTACCAAATAGATCTAAAGAACTATGACAAACAAAATAAAACTAGAATTCTATGAATGAAGGCAAATGAGAGTCATCAATGAATGCATTCTCTTTTTTGAACTGCTCAGTAGGCATTGCTTATATAGGTTGAGACATGGACAAGTAAGATGCCATGAGATCACTATCTGCATCACCTGAGGCCTTCTGAATCAGGCCATGTTAATGGGATATTTTCACCCCAGCCTACCAGGAAATATGCCTAAAAGTAAGGTCTGGCTAATTATGGCTCTTTTCATCTAAGCACATAAAAACAGCACAGTGTGACACGAATAACATGCAGCTTATTGTCAAAAGTGATGTTTCTTCTGTGTGATATTAGTACTCATCTAAAATAAAAATAAAAGACAATACAAAAACAAAAAAAGGAAGAGAACAATTGCAAAACAGTTCGTGAATACAAATACATTCTTAGTCACCTCAGCAATAAAATAGATTTTAACATGTTGCCAGGTCTGAAAATTGAGTGTTTTTCAAAGGGGGGGTTTTGCACCCAACAACCTGGATGGAAAGACTGATCTGTGTTTTGACCTGACCTCAATAACTTGATAAGGATGTTGTGTTATAGCAGCAGGGGCAGTAGCCCGATGGCTTTCTTTAGTGTTTTCCTAAAGAAAAGTAGTTGACTTTGTTGATGGCTTCCTCTCCAGAAGTTTAGGCACACCTTGAGCCAATCAATATCTTTACTGAGGGAAATGAAGGTTCCAATTGCAGATAGCAAAACAGAAAAATAAAAAGCATCAATACACTGTAAGTCAGGATCTTATCTTGTGCATTTGGTTCAACATATGAACTACACATCTGCACCCATTGGAAAACACATAGTAACAAACAAACTTCCACTGCTGAAAAGGTTTAATTTCTTTTAAGAGTTTAGGTTCTACTGTTCTACCACTGTACTCTTCTTGTTGTGAGATATAAGAAAAAGATTCTTCATCGTGAGAGTAATTTAACATTGGAATAGGTTACCCATAGAACTTGTGAAATGTCCCTCATTAAAAACATAAAATACTTGTATTGACAGGGCCCTAGATAACCTGATCTAAGGGCTCCAGGTGGACCTAAAAGAAGCTCATGGAGCAGCAGGCAGAGTGTGGTAGGATGTTGTCAATGAGGCTGGTCAAGGCCATTAAGGCCTTTTGGTGGCCTTGGGGTCCTGACAGATTCTGTAATGTGTTACACTCCTAATAAAAATCTGCCTTTTCAACTGTGAATAACATATCACTAAAGATGCTGGTTTTAAACTGATTATTGCTTTAAGATTTATCCTGAAAACTAGAAAAAAATTATGCAGACCTGTACGAACACATAAAGTTTTGGGTTTTTTTGTTTGAGATTGAGTTATGACTATATTCTCCAGCCAAGCCCTCTGCAATAGTGCCAGTGAATCCTTTACATAGCAAAAAGGAAGACTACCTAGATTCTGCCTTGATTCAGCCCTCACAACTTTATGTGTTTAGTCAGGACACTTAAATATAACACTTCCCCCTCTATAACTGACTGAGAAAAAGATGCCTCTCTAAAGGGGATTTCAGTCCACCCAAGCTTTGGATGCCCCAAGGTAAATTTGGAACACATCCAGACCGTGTGTTCTGTGTGGATTTCTTTATGTCTTGTGCATGACCCTGAGCTGTCTTCTTGTCAGGTATTAGCTTTCAAACACAGAAATTCAAGCAGTTGCTGGTGTATCAATCAATATATCTGATACATAAGTCAGGGTGGAGGCCAGCTGTGTCATGTACTCATTCTCCTGCTCTCTAGCTGATTCTTGAATTAGAGGGCCACAGGCTAAACTAGTAATGTTCTTGTTATATCACCAGTTGCAGTAAGATAACAACTAGTGAGCAATCCCTTCTTGGCATTCCTTAGCATTTTATGCTTTGCAAGCCTTAAGGGAACATCTGGGTACTAATTTACTTCTGTGTACTTCCATAGCCATTTAACAACTTCTAAAGTGTACTAGTGACACTCCAGAATGAATATTGCCTGAGGGAAAATGTGTTTAGAATAGAATCATAGAATAGTTTGGGTTGGAAGGGCCCTTTACAGGTCACCTAGTCCAACCCCTCTGCGATCAGCAGGGACATTTCAGGCTAGGCCAGGGTGCCCTGAGCCCCACCCAATCTGACTTGTTTTCAGTGTTTAGCAGAGGATCAGGAGAAGGTCATAGCAAAATCAGCCCAGAAAGTGGCAGAAACAATCTTCAGGTAGAATAAGGTTAACCATTCTTACATTACTGCAGTCATTTTATATAAAGTACCTAAACACAGGCTGGATTGACTCAGTGTCTGTTCCAGGGTCAATCCATGGTCAGGCAAAGGGCCTCAATTTAAGGCTTTTCAGCTTAAATGCAAGCTGCTTTAGAAGGTAAACCCTAACTTTTGCCCCCTGTATAACACACAGTGTGAATGGTGTGAGTCTTACGGTGGTCTCGTGCAAGGCCTGCAACCTTGTGGCTCCCTTCCAACCCAGGAGGTTTCATGATTCTGTGATTCTGTGACAATAAAAAAGAATGGGGTGTCACTGTTCCTCAGTCTGATGGAATAACTCTTGGCCCATGTCAGCAGATGGCAAGTATATCTGGGACTGCTTTCCTGGTGACAACCTGGGGTCTAAATATCATTTGTGTAAAGATCAGTGCATAAGGCATCTTTGACACTTCATCTAAATCTTCAGATATCTAAGAGTTTATAAATTTGTCTTGAGATGATATTCTGAAACATATTATTCACAGCCAGTGTTCGGAAGTTTAGGAATAGAAAATTACTTCAAAGTGTCAATAAGTTGAAATAATATGCAATTCAAATTCTTTTTCAAGTCACTAAGCTTTCTTTTTCTGTGTTTTGAAAACCCTCAAGCAACCTCTCGTATTCATGTGGGTGTGCATCTTGTGGGCTATAACTGCACTGATTTTTCTTTGGAGTAAGCTGTTGCCTGGAAGCAGTAGAGGAGGAAGATTTGGTACTTAAGCTTGAAGCTTCTTAGCTGGAGAAGACAGCCCACACTTTATAATTCAGGACCAAGAGGATTCCAGACTTAGTCAGGTAGAAAGAGTTGAGATAAAATGCTATGCTCATTTTATTTTGTTCCAGAAAACACCACAAGCACAAGTGTACATTTAGTAAGCCTCAAACTCAGAAAACACTTGAAAATTTTGAGCTGTGCCACAAGGACCACCATAAAGCAGGAAAAAACCCTTAGCTTTAAATGCAGGTAGGTATGATTTCTACCCAGCTGCTGTTGCAGCCAGAGGTTGTCCCTGCATCCAGGTCTGTACTGGCTGGCCAATGTGTTATATTTCTAACCAAAGATTTATCACTGAGGTGGCAACATGTCCCTAACCAGCTTCTGCCAAGACTCCCAAATGTCACATGCACGCAGCAAGGACAGCTGCACTCTACAGCTCTCTCCAGATCTGTCCTACCACAAGGAGTCCTGGGTGATGTTTAGTCTAAGGGTGGTTATCTCAAAGCAGGAAGTAACTAATTCCAGTTAGTATTAAATAACAAAGTGATTGGTGGTTTGTGTTTGTACTGTGGTCATATATCATCACATCATGAAATAAAGAAGCGTTTCCAAACAAGAGGATTTCTGAACAGTTATGGAGAAAAATTTAGAACCTTTGGAACAAAACACTTTGAGGAAACAAAACCTGAGAAACAGTTGGAGTGAGTTTCACTCAATCTAAAGCTTATTTATTTTCCATTTATCCTGAAATTAAAACTCAAATTTAAAAGTTAGGGTATTTATTCTGAGTTTTCTCATCACCCAGTCAGTTTGGGTGACTAAAAAAATTTATAACGCCATCAGAGGTGAAAAATTGACCCTAAAGAAAAGCTTTTTTTCCCCTTCTACTAGCCTAATTCTTTTTCTATTTCAAATCTCCTCTCAGCCTAACCTTTACTTGAAAAATGCTGTTCTTGTGAGTCAGCACACTCTGCTGGTAGACCAAGATAATGTGACGGACAGAGCAAAAAAAAAAAAATATCCAAAAATAATGCAGGCATGCAATTAAAAGGTAACCAGTTGTATATTCTGAGAAAAGGAAACAAATCACAATAATATGTAACTCACAACTCTCCAACACAGCAGAGTTAATTCATTAATACAGTTTGATTCATGTCACTATACCAAAAAGGAGTTGGTTCGTAGCCTTAAGTCTGTATTGAAGGCCACAGCTGTTTCGGAAGGAATTATTTAGAGCACAGAATGTACAGTGCTCCAGCAGGCCTAGGTCCAGCTATCATCGTCTCATGCTTGAAAAAAGATAAAGGAGCCTGAAACACATCTTCAGATCCTGTCCTTGAATGCAAGGGGTTGGGAACAAGAGAAAACTCCCTGAGCCCAGCTGTGACCATGGGGCTCTAGTTCTACTTCTGATCTCTAGTCAGCTGCACAAGGAAGAAGCCTTTGGGAGCTGATGACCACTGCTGTTCTTTGTGCTCTGTGTTCAACAGACCTTGGTGCAGTGGAGCACCAACCATTGTCGAACCCAATCAGGAAGAGCTGAGAATTTACATGATGAAATTCTGGGTAAATATTTGTTATTACCATGATGCTGTTTATTTTAGAAGTTGATAATAGTTGCACAAAGCATTATCTCTGAAATTGCCAGAGATTTCTATAAAGCCTCCTTGAGTTTCCTGCCAAGAAGTTTGACCAAGAAGCCCCTGAACCCAAATTATTTTTGGTCTTATTTGCTGCTAGAGATTACTTACACATACCACACTTTGCTCTACTTTTGGAAAAGCTAATTCAGTGATATTAACCTATACTGAAAATGGCTTTGGAAGAGGCAATAGGGGAGAAGGACAACAACTGGGAAGATGAGTTGTGCATGTGTTGTAGATAGTCAGAAATTCTTCTCTTATATATGCTATTTTACATTTTGAAATTCATTTGCAATACTCTATCCAGAGAAAACCACCACAAATTCTGTTTACTGTGGATATAATAGAACAAAGTTTCTTATTCGTATGCGTCTGCCCTAAGCCCTAGCACACATCCTTTCCACTTAATTCATCTCCTTCCCATTTTCTCTATGCCCTTCATGACACTTCAGATTCCTCTTCTTACTTTATTGCTGAATTCAAAAAGTGGTGGTGCCCACTCCTGCCTGTCCCAAGGGGTGACTTGCTGCCTGACCAGGCTGTGCACATAAGCCTGGTGACCTCACATGGCTTTCAAAGTGTAAACAATACCTATTTTCACCTTTAGGAACAAGATTATCCTTCTGCCACAACTAGTTGAAAATGGCCAGCAGGTTCAAAAGATTTCACCAAAAAAAAATGTACAGGAGCTGATGGACACACAAATTACTAAAAGAATATCCATATTATGCAGGTGGAAATAATGACACAAATTGAAATTATTAGGCAAGGAATGCTTTCCTTAATTTCCATCATCAAATAATGCAGTATGCTTTTGATTAGAATTATTCTGTTAAGATGTAAAAGAACTTTGGGCTATGAGAAGGAATTAGCAACTGATTTTAAAATGCAATAACTTTAATGTTGATTTTAAGTGCATGAACCAGTTTTCTAAGCAGCATCAATGTTCAATTATGTTTAGCGCACAGCCAGTCATTGTAACCATTAACATTTTCCTGCTCAATCACACTGTCTGTAACCAGCTACTAATAAGAATTAATGAGACAAATCTGCCTTGATTTAGTTTCAAGGAACCTGCAGGAGTTCTGTCTCTTGGGAGAATTTCATTTATTCACCACCTGTATCCTAAATGTGTTTTCTCAATTTTGGAAAACCCAGAAAATCTGCCAGTCTCTTTGCTCCATTGTTCCTGTTCCTTCATCAAACTTTGCATTTCTCAGGGGCTTTCCTGTTAAATCCTCCTTGTGTATGCAAAATATTTCTGAGAGGCAGACCCAGCTTCTTAAATCCCATGGACTCTGGAGGTCACATATGCTGTACGCATCCTCTAGAGTGAATAATCTTTGGCATCTGCTGGAACTTGCCAAATGGGTTCAACTTCTTCCAGCCAGACAGTGTGGCGACAGTGAAGAGATGTAGAGCCAGAGGTAACTGCAGAAGTATGTGTGGAGAAGAAGGTATTCCAACAGAAAAGGAAGCAAGGTTACCTCAAAAGATGATTCTGCTTTCGTAATCCTTCAAATAAACTATGGAGTCTCTTCATCAGTTTCATTCATTGTTAGTACCGTTTCAGATTTTTTTTTTTTTTGTTTATATAGATATCTTCTTTCATCTTGCACATATCACTTTAGGAGCTAAGAAAAGATACAACAATACTACAGATTTCTGTGCTGGTGAGAGTGCCCCTTGCTTGACTGTGGCAATGATTTCTGCTGTAATTCAGCTGTTTAGGCTTCATTGTCCTAATCAGGACCAGAAAACTGTATCATCATGTTTGTACTAAAGTGCCAAATTAACTGCAAAGGTGTCTGTCTTGTTAAGGTCACAAAGTTTCTCAACTAGATGAAATACTGAAACTGGAAATAATAAAACATTAATTGGAAGATGGTTTATTTGCCTCTACTAGGGAAAGCTTACTTTTGAGTGTTACAGTCTCCTTACTCTTCAATATAACAGAGTAAATAACACTAATACTCAGAAGAGAAGAACGCAGGAAAGAATGCCGTTTTCCCTGAAGTACATGATAGCTCCTGGATGTGCTAATTGTATTTACATGTACATTCAGAGACAGCTGTATTCCATGAACTAGAAAACAAATGGTCAAGGGTGTATTTAACAAAAAATTCACTATTACCATTCATCTTATATGCACTGTTTACAAAATGTCAAGTATGTTTACATTTTCTTAAGCTAGAAGACATAAAATAACGAAGAATTGAAGAAGAAAATTTAAAAAAATAGCAATCAATGAATTGGAAAAGCCATAAGAGATATTAGAAAGTAACAAAGAGATGTTTTGAAAGAAGCAACCTTGTGCTATGATAGGGACCACTCAGTTAAAACTGATCAGGAAAGCCTTTTCCCAGCACTTTTGGACAGATTTTTACTTTGTATCGAATCTTTTAGTGGTAGGAAACAAACCATAAAACTACTCTCTGAAATTGTGAAGGGAAAGAACTGCTTCCATGCTGCATTTCACTTTCATCTTTTTTGGTGAGGAGGGAAGATAAATAAAGAGAAGTAAAATGGAATAGACTACTGCTATTCACAGTCATGCTGTATTGCAAATAAAATTAAAAAACAAAGGTGTCATAGAGCAATCACACCAATTCTCCAGATAGCTTTTTGCAAAATTTGTGATGATAAATGGAATTCTTATTTTTAGGGTTTTGTTGCCAAGTACCGAAATACCTCAGCAGCTGAAATAAACTTCTGCAGCAAGAGAATTAAATTGCAGCTTTCATACTTTTAGAAGAAAGCTGAAGGCAGCTGTTAAATAAGAAAGAAGCTTGAATTTTTATGATCCATAACAATTCATATGTGAAGGACTTCTCTTTCCATTACAATAACTTCCAAGAATTTCATTTCAACTACATTCTTATTTTGAAATAACTAAAATCTTATTGCAAATACATTCTTCCTTGAAGTCAGTAATAATTTTAAATATGTGTACCTTCAATGCTTGCATGTAAATATGAAAATATAGTAAAATACAGTGTGTATGTAGTAAAGGGCTATAGCATACATTATTATCAAATGGATGTCATTCCTTCCTGAGCAATCACTCTGAAAATAGCATCATTATAGATCATAAAATATCCAGATGATAATTTTATTTACAGCTGTGCACCCTTGATATCTGTTCTCAAAATTGCAAATCTGATCCCATCAGTCAGGCTTCATAGGAAGCTGTGGCAATTAATTTCATACATTTTCCTCTTCCAGTACACCACTCCTCTTCACTTGGTAACCCCCTGTACTGCATCTTAAATTTAATTAGCCATGAAGTCTTTTCTAAGGTAAGACTGAATCTTGCATCTGACAGGTTATACAACCTTGAACATAAGCCCACATTTCCTCTCTGTGTATCTAGTGAATGATTAGCACATGCTGATCTTCATCAGTATGCTGTTAAGGGTCCCACGCTGCCTTCTAATGCTAATATTCCTACATTATAATGTGGTACTGTCTGTTTGCCTCTGGCTTTTAATTTCTTTAATAAAATTCTAATGCGTCATGCTTTAATATTGTGGTTGTATAATTGTCTCAGGATATGACTAGCAATTTCTTGACTGTGAATTTTTTCATAGCAAAATGTACATTTACTGAAAACGAAATTGTTCCTGAGAATCCTGTAACAAAAAAAAAAAAGAAGAAAACATCAGAATTTAATGTATTGACACTTTTTCAAGGGAAAGTTCTTGTTTTCCACTTAAAAATGACTTGCCTCTACAGCACAGTTGATTTATCGTTAAAAAGCTACATTTTAAACCTATTGAAATAAGTTGCTTTAATACCAGTGATTTGGAAATATAGTTCTAGTAAACAGAAAAACATTTATCTCAGGAATATCTTCAATATTTTAATTTTTTGTTCCAGCTGATGGATGGTAAACCTCAAACACTGCTGAATGGGGAGCTCTCTTTCTCAGCCACCATGTGTCCTTACACTTCAAGTGTTTGGTGTGTTTAATGTCATCCTTTACCATTGCTGTGCAAAGCCTGGTGATGTCTTTAGTGTGAGTGCCATGTCTGACTGTTGCCATCCTGTGCTTGGATTACAGAACACTCCTGAATTTTTATCAGCTTGACTTGATGTCCAAGCACCACCACTACCATCACCACCCCTCTTCATCTGACCCCAGCAGAGACCACAGGGATCTATGGTCTTCCAGATGCTCTGAGTGCTTTAATTTGTATGGATAGCATCACTGGAATGTGTAACTCTGACTTCTTTACATGAGAACATACGCGTGTGAGCCTCAGATGTTAAAAACTGTTTTTTCTCCCTGGGTTGCAAGATGGAGCTGTAGTGTGTGCTCTTCACCAGTGGTTATCATGGAGCTGGCCTGTACTGCAGAGACAGAATCACAGGGTCACAGAATGGGTCAGGTTGGAAGGGACCACAGTGGCCCAGCCTCCTGGCTCAGACAGGACCATCCCAGCACACATCCCACAGATTTGTGTCCAGATGATTCTTCAGTATCTCCAGTGAGGGGGACCACTCCCTCTCTGGACAGTCTGTTGCGGTGCTTGGTCACCCACACAGAAAAGGAGTTCACCTTCATATTCTGGAGGAACTTCCTGTGCATCAGTTTCTCCTCATTGCCTCTTGTCCTATTGCTTGGCACCATCAAGGAGAGCCTGGTCCATCCTCTTGGCACCCTCCCTTCTGATACTGACAGACATGGATGAGGTCCCCTCTCAGTCATCTCTTCTTGATACTTAACATGCCTTTCCTCGTGAGAAAGATGCTCCAGTCCCTTAATCATCTTTGTAGCTCTTCGCTAGATGTGCTCCACACTTCAGGCACAGCCTAAAACTGAGTAGAGGGGCAGGATAACCTCCTTCATCTTGCTATTGCACCCCAGGATACCATTGGCCTTCTTGGCCACAAGGGCACTGCTAGCTCGTTGTCCACCAGGACCCCCAGGTCCTTCTCCACAGAGCTGCTTTCCAGCAGGTCCACCCCTAGCCTGTGCTGGTGCCTCAGGTACACTGTCTGGAAAAGTTTCAGATCAGGAAGGAGGTGAGAAGAATAACAAGAATACTAATTGCAACACTAAGTCTGAGGTCTGAGTCATAGGTCTGTCAGAGAAAAGTGCCCTGATTTCAGTCTACCTCAGCAAATGCATAAAATCACTGAATGACATAACCCTTGCCCCTTCCCCCAGACTTCACCATGTCCTCTAGCTTATTTTGCCTTTCAGAATCTGTCTGACTCTGTGTCCTAGTAGCCAAACCCTCACTGTGACTGCTTATGTTGAACATCTAGAAGTAACCCTGAAAAATACAGAGGTAGGAATTGCAAGAATTTGTTGCAAATTTAGGTGGATTTATTCAAAAGAAATTAATCTGCTGGAGAATCAGAGCTGTTCTGACCCGCAAGACTCACACTCTCCAATGTGAGGTACCTAAGCCTTCCCAGTACTTGTTCTATTATCTGCATTTACAGATACATTTAACATTGTATTTAACATGTATTTAACATTTCCAGTGTGAACTTCTTTAAGTATGACCCCTCATTCCCTGCGATAAAAATCTGTGCGCAAAATCCACAGAAATTTAGAAGTCTGAAATTGCTTGGTACCTCCTCAGGGCACATATATGAATGCTAGTTGATTTGAGGAATAAAGGACAAAATGCTATTAGGATACAGCTGACTGATTCCATAGTCAAAATCTAGTGGTTTACAATATGCTTATGTTTCTAAATCAGTATTGCTGTCAGCGAGGAATAGCCATTTCAGCACTCAGTATGATTTAAAGATGATAAAGGACTTTTCTTTGATGCTGTGGTTTCACTATGCCATTTTTAGGAAGCAGTTGCATTTCTGATTGTCCTTTTTTCCCTTGATGAGGCAGGGCTATTTCTGCTGCACTTAGAAACCCTGGTATTTTAGCTGTGGTTGGGCCTAATGCTTAACAACACAGTCCTCACAAAAATCCTGAGACCAAATTCCATTCCACCTGCAAACTCACCATCTGAAATTGCAAAACATTTTGCTATTTCTGGACTCTTGCAAGCCTCTCAATTTTCTGTGGGACTGGTGTGAGAAAACTCCATCAAGTTACCCAAAGGAGAACATTATGGAGTACCGGGCTGCAAATGGACCACCAGGAGATCCCTTTCATTTAGGAGTCTCACCAGGAGACAAGTCACCTCGAGGAGGGATCATGCTGTTGTCTTCTCAATCATGAGTGGCTGATTAATAATTATTTGTGAAATTAAGCATCCTCACCACACTAGTTGTCAAGGCAATGCCTTCATCAGTAATGAGAGGAATATTCATGGAAGCTCAAAGCTAGGCATGGAAAGATTCTTGCCTTGGTATCCCTGCTCAGCCAGTATAGTCAATTGCTAGAAACTCCTCAGCATATCCAATACTCACTCAGAAACCCAAAACAACAACAACAACCACAGCTGCCCCAGTTCCTGGGGCTTGGGAAGAAGTCCCAGAGCAGGGTCACAGCCCTGGCAAATATGGCCTCAACATCTCCCTCCCTTCAGAAATAACCAAGAGTCCCACTGCTGCTTACAGAGGCTTTTCTGGTTCTCTCAAACTTTGGAGCCTTTTTCTTCTGCAATTGAGATATTTTGCAAAGTCATCTCCTCCTCCACCAAACATATCCCTACAACTTCAAGGGAGAGTGCTAAAGACAAAAAGCCTCAAGCAAGATGAGCATACAAAGAGTGCTGACTTTGTCAAAATAGAGCAGAACATGATAGGAACAAAAAATGGCTTCAGTGGGAGTGTAAGGAACTGGGTTATTTAGGGTAGAATCACTGTGAAACTCAAACTCCAGGCTGGAGGCAGGAGAGTAGTGTTGGAGGGAGATTAATAAAATGAAACACGATTGCTCCAAGGCTTAGAAGGTGAATAATACATTAGGTAATTAATTATAAAATTAATCTCACACATGAAACAAGAAAAAACAGAAGCCACTGGATAATACTGAGAGTTAATAACAAAGCTATCTGAAGCAGTTACATGAAGGGGTCAGAGAAGATGATAAATAGTCGTCGGAACTTCCTTCCCATTTCACAGGAGCACTTCAGGTTTTCCTAAAACATTGTCCATCATTTATGTTGGTGAGATGAACTAACAACTAATTTTTGATGAGGATGGCTGTGGTGTGGATGAGCTGGTGGTACATTAAGCTGCCTGGGCAGCAGCCAGCCCTGGAGCTGCAGAGAGAGGCCACCTGCTGAACACAGCCACAGGATCCACATTGAACAAGGAGCTTTCCTTCTTCGGGCACTGTGCATGGAGGCAGTTTGCCTCCTGCTCAGGGGCACTTTGCAGTTGCATGGCCAGATAAAAGCCCTTCCTTCTGTATTTGAAGCTCCTCATTCCTGGACCCTTACTGCCTCCTCAGTCATATCCAGTCGCCTTTCTCTGTGAACCCCTTCCTGAACCAGACTTTCACATGATGCTGTTTAAATAGAAGGAAAACATGGATGGGATGTCAGAGAACCAAACAGGTGTATAAGCACACACAGCACAGGGGAAGGCAACCTCCAGAGGGGAAAACTGCCTGGAGGAGTCAGGAGGTGACTAGGATGAACCTCTTTCTATCTGCACTTCCAAGGCACCTAGGCAACTAGTTGACTCTGCTGTCCAGACGCTCCCACTGGACTGGTGCTCTACACTCTAAGACCAATAGAGTCCTGCTCCCAAAGTACTGCCAGCTGGAAAAAAAAATTATCTCCAAAATTCCAAAGCAAACCTGATGCTTTTTTAATATGTGAGTCAGAACAATAGGGCATTACTTGTGGTCATGATCATTTTTAGGTATGGCAGTGACTAGACTTTAACACCTATTTTATGAATGCCTATGTTATTAACACCTGTTCATAACACCTATTTGCTCTTCAAGCTCCATTAACAGTATGGATATCTCTCTTTATAGCAAACACATTAACAAAGGATCCAGTAGCTGCTAGCCCGTCTGGTTCAAATTTCCCCTATTTTCTTATACAAAAATCATAAAGTATTGATTAGGGATGATAACGATGCTGTAACAGAGTGCAGAGGGCCATAGTCTTTTGTATTCCTGACTTCACTTTCACAAAGTAGTCTTGCAGGCAACTTTCAGTCTTAGGACTCATATCTGTTATATAAAAAGTACTATTTTTTGTGTACAATTCATCGTTGCAGATGCTGACAGTACACAGCTTGACTTGCTGCTTTCTTCATTACCTGTTTTGTTGCTAGGAAACTTTTGAACAAGAGCCAATACACCATTCAGCTTGTTCTTTCACTGCAATTGTATGGAAGAGGACCTAGGCTGATCTTTACTTAAACAATGCCCTCCAGCTGTAGGTTTTTTTACATGGCATTCCTAGATGCAGGGGATGTGTGCTTTACAATAACATTGGTTATGTGTATGAACAGATGTCCCAAAGTGGAAGAAGAAAGGCAGGATTCACATCCAGTTTGGATTTTTTGCACAGTAATCTCATTCACCTGGAGAGTGAAATTGTATCTGCATTGCTCTTGGCCTCTTCATTTGGGCAGCACTATACATTTTCTATTTCCATTGTTTGGACTACAGTTTGAGGCATGGCTCCAACCAGAATGATTCCTCCAGTGTGTGACAGTGCCCCTGCTTCGAAGAGCTTATAGTCTGACACCGTGTTAACTTTTATTGGAAAATTATGCCTTTCTCTCCTTTCACCGACCTACTGAACAGAACTTGTCTGTTGGTTAGGGAATACAATAAACCATTGCTAACAAGGAGGCTGTCACACTCCATAGACCAGAGCACTCTGGATACTAACCCTCAGCTGCATTGTAATTTCCCAGTGGCATTGCTCCTGTGCTTTTCAGCCTGAGTCGCTTAAACTAGCAGGAAAATGGTCATGCTGAAAAGCCAGATACCCAAAACTCACAGGGGGTAACAATTAGGAAGACCTCTGTTCCCCTGTTCCTGATTGTGGTCACTGAGAAAGGCAATAGCTTTATTGGAGAATTCACACAAACTCATAAATATAGCTAAAACTATCTGTACCCTTCTGTACGTCAAATATTGGCAGTGATTTTGTTATATTCCTTCACATTTCCTGAAGCTAATTTAAATACTTGGCATATGACTTGTGCTGTGAAACAACTTTCATAAATAGCTTTCAAAAAAGATAGATTTTTCCCTCGGGTCACATATTCAGTGATGGCCCAGAAGCCATAAAAGCGACCTCATAAAAGAGCAGTACTTAGTTTTACTAAGTACTGCTCCACAGATGTGCAGAGGTCCTGAAGATTCTACTCTTTAACTTTTGGGTGAGCCAGATAAATTCAGAGAGGCAGGATGGTGTACATTGGTGGGATGATTTGGGAAAGGCTTCCTAACTCCACCATGCCTTCCTTTTCCAGCACAAATCTTCTGATAGGTCACTAGATGTGGTGAGTACTGAAGCTGCCAGTCTCAGCTGTGTGGATCTGCTTATTTTGGACCAGATTTAGAGTACAGGATGTTTTCTGTTCCCACCTACCTTTTGCTAGGCCAGTTCCAGGTCTTCCACTCCATAGAGTTGTCTGCCATTTCATTGGAAGTCCTTAAACATGCAGCTCAGAATATCCAAGTTTTTCAGCATCTATCCTGAGGTGCTCACCTACCCACAGGGGCTCTTTAAAATGCTGAAGCTCATTGCATATGGTGGTTATGGATAAATATATCCTTTACTTTTTTTCTCTCACTTTTAAATTTCATGCCATCATAACTGTAACATCAATGTTCATCATACATAAATTACATAAACATTGAAATAGCATCATCAGCAATGTTTCTTTAATGTTTTGTGTTTCACTCTGTGTACTCAAAATTCTTCTGAAACAGATGTTGTTGGATATTTTTTATGTTTTATGTCTCTGTTTAAATATTCATGTTGCACTGCCCTTTACATTTGTCAGAATTTGTATGTGTCTTCCTCTCAGGGAGTGTGATATTCCATTATCTTAATACATAATAAGATATTACCATTACAGCAACATCTCTATAGCAACATAACTTTCCTTCATGCTTTGTAAACCAGTAGTGTTTACTACAAAGCCTTGCAAAGTAAGATAATGCAAAAAAAGGAGGAATAAAACACAAACATTAACACAACAACCAGATGCTGAAACCCACTGTTCCAGAGCTACTAATCAGGCAAGGTGAAGACTAACCTGAAGATATTGGTTCTATTCCATATCAGCTTTTCAAAACTGCTCTTTTATGCTGAGTTGAATTTAGAATAAAATAGAAACAGAATTTTGATGAAAAATCTATTCTGGCATTAAAAAAATAAGATTTTTGTGGACATGAAAACCTGATATTACAGACCAGCTTGTGAAAGCATTTCAGGTGTTTTACACTAGGTCCAGTGAAGGCAGGGCAGCAAAAGTGAGGATGTGATGTACAATATATACATATATACAGTATAACATATACACATATGCAATAACAGAAGTATTGATTGGAGAGGGTTTTAACTCAAATTTTGACACGAATCAGGACCATTGCCAACACAGGGTAAGATAATTTCCCTCAATCTTCACACCACCATTCTTTTATGCAGCCCATATCAGTATACAAGTACTCCATAAAGGGTCTCACACCCCATTATCTCTGCAGCAAATTAACACTGTCAGGGAAAAAAAAACTTAACATTGTAGGCAGTTTCAGAGAACTTGCTTTTAATGGTTCAGTAAATACATCACAGTTTTATGTTTCTCTGTGCTTTGTTTCCCTTTTCTTTGATTTTCTTCTTGGTGGCAAATTGCATTTTCAATGTTACATTTTAATAAGCTGGTTTTTACAAATGAATAACTTCAGGTTCCTCTGTGTTAGAGAAAAAGACAAAACCACAGAGATAAAACCATAGGTGTTTGAGGTGATTCATTTATTCTGAAGAAGTTTTTTCACCTGCTTAGATTGTTCACATTTTAGCTTTAAAAAAAGGTGACTAGTGGTGGATGTCAATAACATAATGAAGAGCATTGAATGTTCATTTTCTAAAAGAAACAAAATTTAGTCTGTAAACATAGGCAAATTTTTAATTCTGGCTTTACAAATCTAAAGGAGCACTTTGGATGGTTGGTTGGAGAGCAGGATACAGGGAGCTGGGGCATTACTTCCCCCTAAGTTCCATGTGCGAAACATCTGAGATATGAAAGGCAACTCTGCAGCCTCTTAAATTGTAATCTGGATAACAAATGCTTCCAGTCCTGAATTCTGACGTTACTCTGTCAGGATGCTCTATCAGGTTACCCACAATCTGGGTTCAGTAGAACACGTGGTCCCACAGTTTGGTGTGGTGACACAGCTGTGTTGGGATGAAAGGCCGTGAGTGATCCCAGCTGACAGTTTGAAGGGCAGCATCATTCTTCTTTGAGCAGCAAGACTGAAAAGAGAGGACAAGGCAGCAAGATCACTATCTGTTCTTTAGCTGTAGTTAAGGAAATTTCTTTACATAAGTCATTGGCATAAATCACTGTCAACATAGTAATTAATTTCCTTCACATATGAAACATATTGTTAAATATCTCACCATTATCTTCTAATTGCTTATTAGAAGGCAAAAATTATGATTCCTGCTTTGAATCCTTCAGATTAACAAACCCTATCATTTTCTAGGTTGCACACATAATTAGTGTAGCTTGGTTTCATCTTGTCCTACAGGAAGATCAAACAAATGACATTGGGCAACATAACTCCTCCAGAATGGTCTATATATACCTTACTGGAAATAAAATCAATGTAGAGCTTTTGTGACTTTTGCAGTGTGTGAGAAACTTCAAATCATTGTGGTCTGGAATATTAAATACGCTATGCACAGGAGAGCAGACATTATGCTAACTGAACAAAACACATTCAGCACATTACATTTCTAACAAAAACTAAGTAACAGCAGCTTCCAGTGCAAAAAGATTTAGCATATTAATTTCACTTAAATATGTCAGGAAAGGAAAGTGACAACTGAGAGAGTGCAGAAAAAGTTGGTGTTGTACAAGGCCACTTTCCAGGGTTAGTTGAGCGCACTGGTGAGGCACATGCACTGCATGGGGTCTCTTCTAGATTGGATTACTGTTCCCTGGAAAGAATGACAGCATGTCCCTGCTTCTGCTGTGATTCTTGTTAAGTATTCTTATTAAATATTCACATTTGAATATTATTGTGAAAACTATCCTCACCTCAGATACTTCAGTGGCCCTCATATTTAGTGGGGAGATCTGCAGGTGAAAATGAGCTGAGCTCCAACCACTAGTACAAAAATCTTCAAATTATTTAAGCATTTTACTCAAAGTACCACATGAGACCAGCCCTCACAACATAACCTCCAGAAAGAAGATCGCTTGCTTAATTAGGACCTACGTGGATGCTACAAACTGAAGGATGCAATTAACTTGTCTCTTCTCTCAACCTGCATAATTTGTTTCTTTCATATTAAAATGTCTTATGCATTCCAGCTAGTGGCAGACAAAAGTAGAGTCATAGAATTGCTTAGAATTGAAAGGACCTCTAAGATCATCAAGCAAACTTAACACTGCCAAGTCCACAAATAAGCCATGTCCCTAGGTGCCACATCTACACATCTCTGAAATACCTCCAGGGATGGTGATTCCACTATTTCCCTGAGCAGCTTGTTCTGGTGCCTAACAACCCTTTCCAAGAAGAAATCTTTCCTAACATTCAATCTAAACCTCCCCTCATGCAACTTGAGGCTATTTCCTCTTGTACTACCACTTTTTACTTGGGACAAGAGACCAACCGCTACCTTGCAACAATGTCCGTCACAGGGATAAGGTCACCCTTGACACTCCTGTTCTCCAGACCAGTTTCTCCAGGAGAAAGCTGTGGGAGATGGTGTCAAAGCTTTTACAGAAGTCCAAGTAGACATAGAATTTCCCTCATCCACTAAGATGGTCACCTTGGCATAGAAGAAGAGGTTGGTCTAGCAGGACCTAGCTTTCACAAACCCACGCTGGCTGGGCCTGATCCCCTACTTCTCCTGTACATCCCATGTGAAAGCACTCAAGATGATCTGCTCCATGACCTTTCCCAGAGGTGAAGTCAGGCTGAGAGGCCAGTAGCTTCCTGGATCCTTCTTCTCACCCCTCTTGTAGATGGATGTCATGGGACCTCCCAGGTTAGCCAGGATTGCTGGTAAATGATGGAAAGTGGCTCAGTGAGCGCTTCTGCCAGCTCCCTCAGCATCCTTGGGTGGATCCCATCCAGCTCCATAGGCTTCTGGGTGTGTCTACATGTTGCAGCATGTCTCTGACCATTTCCCCTTGGATTCTGGGAGCTCCATTCTTCTACCCATTCCTGTCTTTCAGCTCAGGAAGAGTTCTAGCTCAAATTCTCTGTTCGGCTGGGCTGGGCTTTTTCCCTGATGACTCAACTTTCAACAGATGGGGTCAGTCTGCTCCTGTGCTTTTATAATTTCCTTCTTGAAGAATGTCCAGCTTTCCAGGACTCTTATGCCCCTCAGGACTCAGAACCAAGGTCTGAGTCCCTAGCAGGCCAATCTGTCTCCCCAGCAGCCCAAGGTCTGCCAAAATCCACTTCATTTCCCCTCTTCCAGAGGGGTAAAGGCTTGCAATTCTCACTGAAATCATGTGTTCAACACGTCACAAAATCAAGCCAGTGATACATCTTTGTTTCTTACAGAACTTGTCTGAGATTCATGTGAGAAAAAAAATTCTGTGGCAAGAGTAGAGAAAACTCTCATCAATAAAAGTGCCAATTATTCAATTAAAAATATGTATGTTGGTGGTATTTATGATATAAATAATGTTCACTGGAAAAAAACCCATACAAATAGTTCAAGGAACAGCTATGCATCATGAAACAGAGATAATGTGCTGGTATTGCTATCATGCAACATGAAGAATCCATTTGACTGCATGATGCCTGTCTACTGTGAAATTTTTTGGCTATAGGTACAAATTTTCAAGATGGCTTGAGAAAAATTTAACATTTTAGTTATGAATATAATTTATTCTGTTACATTTTACAACAAGGGTAAGATATAACTCATGATGGGACTTAAGAAAAGCTAGAGCAAAAGACAAAAACTTCAGAAGTGTTGGAGTGCAGCAGCACAACCTAGAGTCTGAGGTCCTGGTGCTGTTGCATTAAGAAGGCTGAAAAAAACCAGCAAAATAGGTTAAAAATTCAAAAGCAAAATATTAATTTCTACTTCAAAACACGTAGGTTTGTTTTTAATATTTACTTCATAGGAGAGAGCTATTTTGTCATTTAATATCACATGTGGCAATTAATGATTATATCTATTAGTTGGTTTTTTTAATGAATATTTATAGAGGTATGACATGGTAGCTAGTCTGAAGTGGATTTCCAAGTGATATATCCTAGAAATAAATGTAAAACCCACCAGGAACCAGAATGGAGTTTGAAATTCACTGTGGGTGTGGGATCCTGTGGTTCACTGCAATAGGTGTCAGATGGTAAGGTTTTTGTAAAGAAACAAAACACATACATGTCCATGGAGAAGACAGCTGGTCACCCTGAGGCACATATCAGTATCTCATGGGCAAAATGATCAACAGGAGGACATCAAAAATGTGCCATAGAATAGTTCCACTGCCAGCTTATTCACATCAGGATCTTCTGGGGAAAGAGTGTCTTCTGGAAAGAAGGAACCAAAGCAAAATTTCCCTCACCCAAGAGGAGCCCTTTCAAAATGAAAAAAAAAAAAAACCTTTTTTAGCCCATGATTAAAGAAAAATGCAGGCAATAGTGGCAGAAGAATCATTTTTCAGACACCTATGGCTAAATTTGTGGTGCCTGTGGATTTCATTGCTTCGTACAAAACTGCTGAACTTTTTTCTTGAGATGTCTCCCAAAGCATCCTGGGCTAAAGCTGGTTTTCAGAGGACTAGACGACAAAGACAGTAGGGGAAGGGGAAGGAAGGGAAGGTTCTTGAGGCAAAATGTGAGCTGTTATGTAGAGAGGATCAATGCTTCCCCCACAGCATCCTTAAAATGCTCCCACATCCAAGGGCAAGCTCAGACCAAGCTGCAGGATAAAAATCAAGCACAAACCAATATGGAGCTGATTAAGCAATCTCGGGGACAACATTAAGATCTGCTAGAAAGTGGGAAAGATTGTAAACACCTGGAGTGTATGCAGCTTAAATAAATTGAGTCAGTTATGGGTTACACCAGGACCAAAAGATCCCAACCTGCTGACTGGAGTACCTTGAATTCTTCTTAATGCAGTCATTTTTATTTTGCCTCACAAAGTTTAAATTACTATGCTAATCCACTTGGCTACTTTTTGATGGAGCCAATCTTTACTCTGAGGCGTTCTGAAGTGTAGGTTACTCTACTTTTAGCTCTTCATGGTTCAAACAGAGCATATCCTGTACAAGCAAGGTAAAGTCCTGATAAAAGTCAATCTTACAATTAGGAAGGTAGTTAAACGTAAAACTCTCATAAAACTGTGAGTTACATCCAGTCACTTTGTAGTTAAATTTCCCAAGTGATCCAGATTTGAGCACTGTAACAATAAGAGGAGTCTTTCTGCTGACTGCATTGTATTCTCCAATATCCTGAAAGATTTGCTTATACACAAAATTATGCATTTTAACCATGTATCTTAAATATGTGTTTTGTACCTGTAAATTAATCTAATTTAAAATTTTAAGAAATAGCTATAAACAATTTCTGAATCACTATGATGGTGACAATGAGCAATGAATTCTGAACAACCTTGTAGTTAGTAATTTTGAAATTGCTTTGTTCCTCACAGCATTATTTTAAAATCCTGGGAAGAGTGCTGCCAGCAGAGTGTGCCATCTTTCCATTCAAGCTGTGTGAAAACGGGTCCCAAGCAAAGTTCCATCAGTGTATATTTGCCTTTAGAAAGTAGAGTGATACCATTCAAGCAGAAATGTAAGAGGAATGTTCATAAAATATGAAAGTTAAAAATACCCTGATATTATTTTGCCACTGTGCTGTTTTATATGAGACCTTCATTTAATTCAACAATTAAAAGGCTCATGAATTTATGGAAAATATACCATGCTTAATGTAGTGTGATATACACCAGACTGCAAATTTTACAGCAGGTTCATTCAGCTCTGAAAAGTAGTGAGATTGTATTGGCATAAACAACGGACTACACATAACACATAGAAAAATCAAGAGATATAAGCCAGCTCCTTTTGATTTCTTTGAGCACAGTGTTGATTTTTTTAAAATTTATTGCTTTCATTTTATATAAGAATAGAAATGGACTTTATTTTCTTTGTTGTACCTCTGGAAACAGAGTGCAAACAAAACACTTCCAAGCTGCATAACTGATTTGGGGTGGGCATATAATTATCTTGATGTTCCTGGATTCAAGATCTGTTTCCATTACTGAGAACTTCAGAGTCCTTACCAAAACAAGGATTTGGGCATCATCTCAGTCTGAAAACGTTGTTCTTTTCCCTTTCCTTTCCTTTCCTTTCCTTTCCTNCCTCTCCTCTCCTCTCCTCTCCTCTCCTCTCCTCCCCACCAAACACCCCAGTCAGCCAATGGCTTGGTACATACCATGTCTGTCATCATAAAGGACACTGGCCTACTCTTTAATTTCAACTCTTGAAAATACTTTGAAGACTAAAAGTCTCCCTAGAAAGGCAGTGGAGTGTGACAGGAAGAACTTAGTAGCTTGACTTTTGTGGAATTTTTTAGTAAAGCTTTATTGTCAGTGATTTCTTTTCTTATTATAATTCTCCTCATAACTATTTTCACACCATTCCAAAATCAAGCTTTCAGCTGTGAATCTGTTGTGGGTGGCTGATTAAATAATCTCTTTTTACAAAACTTTGATAATAAATCTTGAATCTTTATCGTCCAGGTACCAGAGAAGGATCCCCAAAAGACAGAAAAACCCCAAAAGAAAATGTGTATCTTAAAAGGATCAGCAAGAAAATCATTCAACCACCAACTCACTAATAAAACAAATACTTTTATTATTATTCATGAAGAAGCAAAAAAATCCTGCTGTAAATCTGCAGACCTTGCTCTGCATCTCTTAGCATGGATTGAGAGGATATACATGCTATTTATAAGGAATTAAGAATGGAAGGATCAGGTTTCACTTTATTTTGATCCCTTACTTATAATTTAAATGATTGCACATCTCAAATAGACTTGCACAGGACTTAAATAATGTGCTAACTATCCATGCAAATAATTTGTCCATTAAGTGCAAGTGTAATGCCAAATGAGGGGTGCATTTCTTTTTGAATAACAGTTATACCAAGAGTCTTCTTAAACAGGGGAAGTGCGTAAACATGGTTAAAGTGCCAACACAAATCAGAAATGTAGAGGAGAATTAGGATACCAAACCACGACTTGGAACAGAGACTGAGCCAAAATCTAACATGGGATTAAGATAGATATTTTGTAACAGGCTTTCAGCCTGAGTCAGCTGCTCCTGCTTTCCTGCAGGTTTAGTCATTTGTGCCTGAACTTGTGCATGGCCATGGCTTGGCAGAGAATCAGTGAGATGACCTGTGTGAACAAATATCATTCCACAAGGGAATAACTTGTTCAGCAATTAGACACAAGGCAAAATGGAAGCAAACTTTGCCCTTTAAATCAAGAACAGATACAAATGCTTTGATTTAGTCGTTAGTGCGTTCTGCTGAAAGTTTCTCAGTGATGATTAACAAAGAGAAAAATAGAGACTTCATGATGCTGATGAGCACATAAATACCATATGCATGAAGGTGTTTTTTGCAAGCTCTTAGAGAAACACCCCTCATGTTACACATTGACATTAGTGGATTTCACTCAGATACAAACTGGACATGCAGTACAGACTTTCCATCCAGCTCATGAAGGGTAGCTCATGATCAATAGGTGAAGAGAGCAGCTTGAAGGGATGGTTTGTCAGGTACGATTCTGATAAAGAGCAGAAAATTCGTCTCTCAAAGTAGAAGGTAACTGAGGTGAGAATGGCCATTAAATGATGAAGTTCATGATCATTAGGGTAGAAGAAATAAAAGAAGAGCCCAAGTTACAAATTTCAGAAAAGAAAACACCATTAAACTCCGAGGATTTCTTTATAACACCTTCTCTCAGTGTTAAAGGAGAAAGTTAGAAGGGAACAAGAATAATAAATAATTATGACTAAGGGGAGGTGTTAATTACCAAGATGTGGAGGGGCATAGGAAGTATGGTATAAGATAATTTTGACAAAAAAATTAGCAATCATGTAGTTCAGTTATAAGGCAAAAACAAAAAGAAAGGCTGAGCTACCAGGCACTGATACAGAGTTATAGCACAACTGCTTGGAAAGGCAAGGAATAGAACGAGCTGCAAATAACACAAAGCACATTAAAAAAAAAAAAGTTAAAGGGAAGAAAAAGATAATGGTTTTCGCTAAGATATTCTTCATTAAAAGTGAGGTAGCATAATTTATATGTGGCAGGAAGGAAAGACCTCATCTTCAAGTGTTTAACATACTTGATTCATCCTGGTTCTGATGACTTCATCCCACGATACCTAAAAATGGTTGGATAATTCTCTGCACGGCTAAGAATTATTTTTAGTGGTATTCATCAGCATAAAACATGCTTATATTAATAAAATTAAAAAGGAAGAGCCAGGTATCAAAACTTCAGTTAACCTGAAAAAAAAGCCAGACATGAGCCAACAAACTGTTTGTAAATATCTAGGGGAAAAAACCCACAAAAACAAAAATAAAAACAAAAAAAAAACCAAAATGCAAACAAAAAACAAACCAGGAAACAAATTGCAATCAGCATTAACTAATCCACCATCATACTAGGTAAGAATAGCCTAGATTAAATTATTGGAGAGTAAGTGGGAAGTCATCCCCTGAGAGCGACTGTGGGTGATTAACTGTAAGAAGGGAAGACTGCACTGAGTGAAGTCCTGCAGAGATCTCAGCTGCATTCAGATATCTTTAATATCATCACAAGTGCTCAGGATCTGAAGACATGACCACTTTGAGAATAGCACCAGTCTTTCTGAATCCTTGAAATTTGGAGATTATGCTCTGGCAAGTCATGGTGCAGGGACAACGATGTACTTCATTTGATCAAGAAAAATTAATGGGACAAGAAACAAATTTTTTTCTGTTACAGAAAAGAACAGAAAGGAGATTTTTTATAAGTGGAAAGGTGAATAAAAATGAAAAATATTAAGGAATAACAAATACAACCCTAAGATGAAACATATAATTTGAGCCAGCAAAGAACAAAAGTAATTATTCCTGCTCTGCTCACAGCTGGTAAAGTCTCCTTTGAGGAATTGAGTTCAGTCTGAGGCACTGTACTTCAAGAAAGATGTGGACCAATTGGACAAAATTCACAGGAGCATAGTGAAAGAGTAAAGGAAAGATTTGGTCTCAAAGTCCATAGTGATGAGACATTGAGCAAGAAAGGCTGAGTTTAAAAAAAAAAAAATTAACTCCATTGCTAATTCTAGTGAAACTCTGGAAGAAATTCCTTGAAGAGGTAGGGAAATCTTACTTTTGCTTCTTCTTCTCTCATCATTCGTGTGTTTTTTTCAAATACTTGCCAAGATTGACATACACACAACTGCAGTACCAGACAACCCTTTGAGATCCCTCCAAGCTCTATCTTTCCATGTTTCTAGGTTCTCATCCCTGGGCACTTTTCTATAATGCACCTGTTAGAAAGCAGCAAATGTATTACTTTCACTATTTTCTCCCTCTTTTTCACTATGTGAGTGTGGTCAGGTTTCCAAAAAAAAAAAAAATCCACAGCTAAAATATTTCAAGCTGTATTTCATATGAATTCTTTTCTTTAGCACTACAGACACCATGTGGTGCTGCTGATAACTACACAAACTCTCATAGCACTTTGCTGTTAGGAATACGTTACAGCAAGACTAAAACTGGTGAAGCTGTGCAGGTATATTTTATGTACATCTCTGCATGTCAGGAAAGGGAATTCTTCCAGCAAACATGTAAGGCTGGAAAGAGAATCAAAGGTAGGAATAATTATGTTTGCCAGGAAAGTTAAGTAAGTACTCTTTGGGATTACTTTGAGTTTCATTAGTTACCTGGCCAGAGGTTCAGTCAGTCCTTTCTTTTACAAAATGCATTTTTCTCTAACATTTAAGCTCTAAAACCAGCAGAGTTTCACATACATCATTTCCTTAAATGTTTTGCAAAGAGCAAAGTCACAGAGGAAAACTATGTATTTTTACAACAAAAGAGTATTCTATAATTTTCATTACTGCAAGTGCTTATAACTCTATCATTATAACTTGACGATGGATAATATCTAGATCTTCATAATATGACTTAAAATCTGGAATAACTCCCTTGATTTGTGTTAAATAATTCATGTGTGAAGATAAACGGGAAAATATTCCAGTATGAAATATCTGCTGTAACTAGTTCCTTATTTAAATCCCTGTGATTTTCACTAGTCCATTACCTGTGAGATTGATGCTTTGTACTTCACTCTGCTGATATTCATCATTTACAGAGGAAAACCATATGCTTCATTCTCATTTATCACAATTTTATATGATTAAAAGGAAAAAATTACAAAATTTATAAGAAAAACAGAAAAACAAACATTAATAGAGACCTTAATGTGTGTGATTGTTTTTTCTTCTTGAAGATAGACAGATTGGTTGCCTTTGAAGGTACATTAAGGTACCAGCAGTCACAGCTACAAAACATTGTGTATGTTTATAAAAAACAGTCTTAGAATATATACATCCCAACAGCAGCTATGCTAATAGGAAAGTTGTGAGTTTTAAAGCACAGCAGTTTGGACTTCAGTTCCATTGAAGTCTGAAAATAGAGAAAAAAAATCTCTGCTAGGAAATACTTACTAGTCCAGTTACTTCAAATCTAGCCTTTGGAAGTTTTCTGTCTTGGAAAGTTAAGGAACAGCAGCTCTGAAAGACAAATTTTTTTTGTATTTGTTATCTAGTTAATCAGAAAGTCTCATCTCATCTGTGGTTACAATCAATACAGGCTGAAGAGGGCTGCTGCCCTGGCCTTCAGGGGCACAGTGCAAGCATTCCCTCGTAGCTCAGAAGGCAATACTGCAGCAAAAGTGCACACAGGCAGCAGGAGCTGTATCCAACCTCCTTTTAGCAGAGCTCCCCTCCTCAAGATGCATCCCTACTCCTTTCTTCCTCCTTCAACACAGGCTGCAGAGATGTTCCTAAAGTGTCACAGCGGTCTGACATGAACGGAGGTGTCTGAACTTCATACTCCAGAAATGCCCCTCGTGCCATGTTACTAAAGAATCCAAGTTATTTGGTCTGGCAGCTCTTTTTAAATAAAGTCAGGCTAATTAGAGAGCCCTAACCCAGCACACCACATGCTTGTTTTCAGCTTTCACACCTCTGTCGCCTTGTTCACATGAGCTACATGAGTGCTGGTGCCAGCAAAGAAAAGGAGGAGGAGGAGGTGAGAAATCATAGAATCATAGAACTGTTTAGGTTGGAAAAGACCTCGAAGATCATTGAGTCCAACAGTTTAACCCAAAACTGCCAAGTCCACCATTACTCCATGTCCCCAGGTGCCACATCTACACATCTTTTAAATACCTCCAGCAATGGTGACTCAGCCACCTCTTTGGGTGGCCCGTTCCAGAGCTTGACAACCCTTTTTGAAGAAATATTTCCTAAGATCCAATCTAAAACTCTCCTGGTGCAACCTGAGGCTGTTTCCTTTTGTCCTATCATTTGTTACTTGAGAGAAGAGACAGACTCCCACCTAATACAACCCACTTTCAGGTAATTGTAGAGAGCTCTGGGCAAAGAGCAGGTTTACACTGAACAAAAGTGACTGTGGGATCCAGACATCAACACAGTGTGCCAGAGCATTTGGACATCTGCAGTGGGTTTACCCTCACATCCATCCTAGACCTGTTTTCCTTAAACTGTGACTTTGTGCAATGGCTTTTTCCATGTGACTAAGTCTACCCCCAATAACTCCTGAACTGGTAACAAATCTCTGCAGGATCTGAAGGAATAGCAGCTATGTCAGAGGGACAGTTCCTGAAAACACCAGATAAAGCACCTGGAGGAAGAAGACTTAAATTAGTACCTTCATAAAGGTATTTACCTCAGGAGAGCCAGTCAACACAGGCTACCCTTTATGAAGGCTACTTTGCTTCTTGCTGATAAAAGATGTGGAGGCAGAGTTGTTGTGGTGTTGAAAGAGGGAGGGCATGGACAGAGATCGAGTGAACAGAACACAGTCACACCTATTCATTATAATGTGATGGATGCACACCAGCTCAAAACCAACAGTAGATGGCCTATCAGTGCCAAGTACAGCAAAACCTAAAGTCATAATTTAAGAAATGAAGTAACTTTAAGAAGAAAGTTAAGTCAATTCAAAATACTTCACCAGAGAAATCATTTTTAGCTATTAAAATGACTCTCCAAATAAGTTTGCTGTTCATTCTAAAGAAAAGTAATTTAGAATGGTTTTGGATGGAAGAGACCTTAAAGATAATTTAGTTCCAGCCCCTCTGACATGGGCAGGCACACCTTTCACTAGACAAGGTTACTCAGATCCCCGTCCAACCTGGCCTCGAACACTTCCAGACATAGGGCATCCCCAACTTCTCTGGGCAGACAGCTCCAGTGCCTCACCACCCTCACAGTAGAGAATATTTTCCTAATATCTAATCTAAACCTCCTTTCCTTCAGCCTAATGCCATTTCCCCTTGTCCTATCTACTCTATGTGCCTTTCTGAATAGTCCCTCTTCAGCTCTCTTGTGGGACCTTTTAGGTACTGGAAGGCTGCTTGTAGAGTGTCTCCAGGACTTTGTCTTCTCCAGGATGAAAAGCCCTAACTCTCAGCCTGTCTGAGAAGCCTCTCCAGCCCTTCTCTGGACTCACTCCAACAGACCCATGCTTTTCTTGTGTTGGGGACACCAGAGCTGTATCCAGCTCTGCAGGTGGGGACTCACAAGAGCAGAGAGGCAGGATCCCTTCCCTTGACCTGCTGGCCATTCCTCTCTTGATGCAGCCCAGGATGCAGTTGGCCTTCTGTGCTGCAGGCACACACTGACAAGTCATAATTTACTTTTTTGTGCACAGACATCCTCAGGTCTTTCTCCTCAGGGATCCAGTCTCAATCCAGCCTCCTCCCAGCCTGTATTTCTGCTTGGCATTGCCTCTCCCCAGGTGCAGGACCTTGCACTTGGCCTTGTTGAACTTTATGAGACTCACACGAGCCACCTCTCAAGCCCACGAAAGTCCCTCTGGGTGGCATCCCTTCCCTCCAGTGTGTCAGCTGAGCCACACAGCTGGGTGTGGTCAGTGAACACACTGGGAGTGCTCTCAATCCCACTGTCCGTGTCCATGTTGTCAACAAAAATGTTAAACTGTGCCAGTTCCAACAGCAGGGATGTTGTTGTTGTTGTTGTTGTTGTTGTGCCCATCCCAACATGGGTTTTTTTTTAACTTTTTTACTTTACATTTTACTGAAGTTCCTTTAATTTTCCCCATTTTTTTCTATGCCTTGGGAAAAAAAAGCTGATTTTCCCAGCTTTTTTTAAAAAGAACTCTCAAGTTTTTCTGTTAGCCCACACATGACTAAGGGGGTTTCATTCATTTTTGTGCTGTAATTAAAGATCATCATTTGTGGCTTGCTAAATGCATATAGTGGAGACACTGACAATGCAGTGTCAATTGTACAGTAACAATATATATCACACCTTAATGTGTTTACTGTTTAATTTAATACAATATATTTCCTGCCCTGCTCATGATTATGGAACACAAACATTTTGACTAGGAATGAAAGTTGTGTCTTAATCTCAATTAATTAGAGTAGGTTTCCCAGTTCAGGAGCATGTGCTGGCATGGTGAAGATTCAGTGAAGTTCAATTTCACAAAGCTAAACTAAAAGAATAGACTTTGAATATTCTGGCAAGATTTTAACACTTAAAAAAAAATGTTAAACTATTCCTTATACTGTTCCATATCACACAGGAAAAATATCATGCCTTGCTGTCCTATTCCATGGAGACTCTTTTACAGCAATTCACAGATTTCTTCCCACTTCGGGCTCTCTTATTACCTGTGGGTTTTTAGGACATGTCCAGGCTTTCATTCTGTCAGAGAATCAACACATGAACAGGGCTTACATCTAGTCCAGGAAGATGAGGTGCAAGTATAGGTGTATAAGATGAAAAATACTGCATAAAATTCCTCTTCATTTGAACAAATATTTGGATTAATATGAAATAAAATATTTATTTAGGTCTTGGACATTTTTAAAATTCCTTTAAAATGAATAATGTTGATGTACAGGTGGAAATACATTATTAAATACATTTTGTTTTGAATTACTGATTTTTTTTTCAATTTTCTCAGATGTTCTGCCAGTTCTTTCTTCCTTTTTTTGGCAGGCTGAACCTTTTTGAGAAACAAAATGCTTTCACAAACTTTTTTGATTGTGCAAAGTCTTCTTGTTTAGTGAAAAAAATCACCCAAATTAATTGCTGTGCAGAAGAATCCCCATTAATCAGAACTGTGGGGAGTGTGTTCCTTTTTTCCCTCCCCCTCTCCCTTCCTCCATTGCCTCTGGATGTTCTTTTAAGGAATTTCTTATCTGCAAACTAAAATAGAGTGAATGCCTCTATTTCCTTAAGGCCCTCTGCCCCTTATTTTTCTTTTCAAGTGGGATGAAATAGCCCTGGGATTCTGACAAGTTGTCACAATTCATTAAAGCCTTCTGTCCCATTTACCTTTTAAATTCTGGAAATGGTCGAGTGTCCAAACATGGAAAGTGACACTTCTGCACTTCTGCCTGGGATCAAGACACAGATGATGATTATATTCTTAGAACAGGTATTATTCCCAAACTTGCTGTCCTCTGCAAAAGCCTGGCACTCTGAAGGGCCAAATTTCTGTCTGTAAAAGGAGAGTGGCAGAGGAAAGGCAGCACCTGTGGTGGATGGGAAGGGCAGCAGGATATGCTTAACCCTGGCTGGTGTGGGTGGGAATGAGGTTTGTAGCAAGCACAGCTTTGATACCCTCAGCCCTGCTTCACTGCTTCAGTCCCATCCTCATTTTCCCTTGCAGGAGCACAGCTAGAGCCCAGATATGCTCCCCTCATCTCTACTCCAGCATGTTGGAAATCCTCTCTCTCCTCCATCCCTCAGCTGACCCAGGAGCATCCTAATTCTCTATTTTGTCACTCCTAAACCTCATGGCAATCCCATGTCTCTCCCACTGGTGTCCAGTTCAGCTTTCTGTCACTGCATGGCCTGATCCTCATGCCCAGGCATCTCAGCTGCTGCTGTCCAAGCACCTTGTGCAGAGTGGAGCTTGGGCTGTGGTGCCTCATGGTGAATGCATGCAAGATGAAAACTTTGGACTTTCTAAATCCAGATTATTTTGTCCTTTCCACCCTCAACATCTTTTCTACTTTGCTTTTAAAAAAAATATTAGCTGAAAAATAGGGATAGATTCTCTGTGAATATGTTGAAAAACACAGCTTTCATTTTATTTAGAGCAGAACACCTAAAAAGACCACTCAAAAGTACTTTTCTCATTTTCTCAGTTAGAACAGCTGAAAACTAGCTGTGCTGACCTATAGTATTCAAGTGGTATTTGATTTCTTTCTCTGAAATATTAGACATTTAATCCAGCAGACTGCAGAACGTTAACATCTGTGTTATGCAGCTACAAGGCACTGCTACTGTGGTGGTGCAGGCTGAGAACACTAGATGGTCCCTGTGATCCAGTTTTACACTTCAGAGCCTCCACAGTTTGCTCAGCAAGTACAACCATGCCATATCCTTGCAGCCAAGGGGAAAAAAAAACAATGTTGGCCATCGGAAGTTACCACCCAGAACCACATCAAGAACTGCAAAAGTAACCATGATGGTTTTCTCAGCCTTTATAACTAGGGAGCGACGTGGCACTCTCAGTCTCCCAACCAGAGCAGCGCAGTCCTTCGGAAAGTTCCTCAAAAACAACTGGCCAGAGGTTTTCCCTGAATTTGGATACACCCTGTAATACAGAGCAGCAGTTAGACTGAAAAAGACTAGATGAAAAAAGAGAATATAAAAATACAATCGAGAGGTTTTGAAAGTAATGGTATGTGGGTTTCTTTCCCACTCTCATATGAGTAAGTTTGAGGCTGTGCAGCACAAGGTAAGAATTTAATTTAAAAAGCAGCAGTTGCCCATCCTGTTTTCAGAATTAAAGCCATGGAATGAATAAAAAATCAGTTGAACCTAATTTTTTGTACAAATGATCTTTTGGCCATGTTTTCAAGGCAGATTTATTTGCGGAGATCCCACTCAAGATTTAAAATACTTTTTTTCTGATATTACCTGTTTTTTGCCACGTGAGAAGTCCTAAAAGATTGTTATTTTTCAGAGCTATAGTCCTTGTAACAATCAGATATAATTTCCATTCAAAGTCAGTCTTGATCTCAGTTGTACTATATGTTCAGACACTTTAAGTGTCTTTCAAAGGTTAATGAGGAATAGGTATCCTAAGTCAACCCTTACTGAAATTTTCCAGATATACCAAAATGGGTTTTGTTAAATGGGTCACCATCAAATTTAACAGAAATAGCCAGGCAGGAGGAGCCTGGAAAAAGGTGAAAAAGCCTGCTGCCTTGCTACTGTGAAAGCAAAGGAGCCAGACTGATGTTATTGATGAAAAAATGACTGGCTATGAAAGCAAGTGTCCCCCCCCTTAGCTTGCTTGGGAGCGAGAGGAGTCAGAAAATGTAAGGAATTACTTCTATTTCCATGTGTTGTGAGTTTCAAAACTCACGGAGGATGGTGAACCCTGCATCAGTTCCTGCAGCCTGTCCCCTCTCCTGTTTTTCTACCTCCCTGTCAGCCACATTCCTCCTGCTTGAAACCAGCCCCACACACCATAGACACGCTGCTGCTCCTCTGCCTGAAAGGGAGGAGGGCTGGGCACCAGCTCCAAGAGCCGTCTCCAGAATTTTGGATTTCCTCTGGCACAGGCTGTGGCCAGCGTGGATGAATTTGACGTGAGCACCACAGACAGGGAAAAAATCTCGCCTGGAAAGAGCTGCACCCTTTTGCCACAGCATCCACAGCCTCACTGACTGTCACCACAGTGATCCCAGGTGCAGCACCCACACCCCACCCAAAGCTGATGAGTACCTTGAACTGTATAAGCACCAGCAACAGCTGAGATTTCCTCACAAAGAGCAGGGATGTCCCTTTGAACTTGGGAAAGGAGAAATTGCCTTGATCAGCATTATGTCTCTGAGTCCAGAGAACTGGAAAATATAGGCTATATCCTGCCACCCCTTTTATGATCCATCTTCACAAAAAGCTCAGTCAGAAAGTATAGCCTACATCTGGGAGATCTCCAGTTAACAGTTTTAGTCATATTATATGCAGAATTTTTTTATGTTACAATCCTAAAATTGTGACCTGTTTCTTCCTTGGCCCATGTCACTCTTCCTCTGATTATTTCCTCTCACATTACCTGAAAGCCTTGTCTGCTTAAGACCTCTCCCTACACACTGCTCATGCCTCCTGCCAGTTCATTGCTCTCCTTTCCTAATGAGTTGTCTGTGACACCTTCATTCCCTGAATTGTGCCTCCATCATCTTACCCTGCTAAGGGTAATCCTTGACCCTCCAGGTGTGTTGATTTTTGTTGGGTTCTCCCACCTGCCTTGCCCTAGTCCTGACTGCCCTGGCATTGAACATCTCTGGTTTCTCTGAGCAGCTGGGAGGCACAGCACTCTGCACATCCTGCCTGAGGATGCTTTGGTTGGTCTGTAGGTTGTCTGCATTGCTTGTTGGGTAAGAGCTTGGGAGGGCCAGGGAGAAGACACATAAGCTGCATATCTCAGGTCCAGTACAAGAATTTCAGGTGGGGCATAGGATAATGAACCATAGTGGAAGCTCAGATGGTGCATAGCATTTCAGAAAGAACACAAGAGCTGAACCACCATTAATATTTCTTATAGTTGCCAGATAGTCACATATTCACATCAAGTCCTTATCCTCTAAATCTACATTTGGTTCATAAGTGCATCACCACTTGCATCTGTTTAGGACACAAATGCTACCATGCAAATACACTTTCCCATACATGGTGCTTAAGAAAACAAGGATGCTTTTTTGTGTATCTATAGATATTTTTTTCTCTGACAGGGAAATTGCTAGAGTATCATTAATAACAAAAAAAAAAAAAAAGCACTTCTAGGCTAAATTTTAGAGATTTTGTTCACACACAGTAGAGTAGGTGTAGTCTCAAACATCTTTCCAGAGGTGTTCAGCTCTTTGCCTCTTGTGTACATACAAACATGCACCACACACTCACGGACACACACATGCAGGCATATGCCAACACACTTCATACAAAATTTAGACAGCCACATTTCGGGGGTAAAAGCTTCCCATTTAGTCAGACATGACCTCAAATCTGTCTGTATGTAGCTATTAAGTCCTGACATTGTTGTTGCAACCCAGGTGGCTGCTGGACCCTCATCACCAGGACCTAGGAAATGGAGGGAGCAGAAAAGACTGGCTCAGTCATCCAAGGAGATGCTCAGGCATCACAGGGCTTGCCACAGATTTCACAACCTGAGCTCAGGTGCTGCCTCCAGCTGAGCACTCCCTCAGGACATTACAGCTACTAGTCCTCAGAAGACACACACCTGCACCTCTGTATTGCAATGTCCTGGTTTTAAAGGCATGTTCTTTTTGCCAGCTCTATTTTCTCTGGAAATGATTGTGTGGATGTTCAACAGGAACCTGTTGAATGCTGAAAGTCCTCATGGTTTTAATACTGTAACACTTGCAGAATGTTATCCAGAGGACCTAGAGAGGACCCAGTGCACTAAACCATTCTGTTGGTCCTACCAGATGATTGTCTCAAGTTTACAAGGTATTAAAACAAGAAATAAATAAAAAATTAGTCTAAGAATCAGCTGATGGGTCCATGTTGAAAATCAGGAAAAGTTTCAAGATACTTAAAAATAAACACAAATAAAATTTACTTTCTGGTTTGTGGCAATTACTTGACTCAAAACTTATTTAAATAATAATATTTCTATTTTTTCAGCAGTATGCTAGAAATTTCAAAATGCTTTACGAATGTGTCCCTGGATTTATAGATTAAGAAAATTTAGGCACAGAAAATGATGTCCTAGATGACATCCTGTTTTTCCATTCTGACTTGCCCCAAAGCTCACAGCAATAAAATAGTACAGGTCTTCAGGCTACAAAGCTGTATTTGCAGAGTATAACTCAGACATCTGCAGACTCTGAATCATTTCACCAGGGTTACCCCTCTGTGGGCCAATTTTCTCTTTAATGTTCTTCAACCCTTGCAGGTAAAACTTGAATGGAAATGAGCAGGATCTTCTAAGGAAGAAAAGCTGTGGTCCTGAAAAATAAACAAATTTACGTGATTTCTTTGACTTCTCAAAGGTCAGAAAAATTGTTATAAAAATAAAGGTAAAAATTTGAAGCAGGGCTGCTATGAGAAAAGCAATAACAAGAGTTTGGGGGCATGGGTGCACTCTCAAAGTGCTATTGAAGCAGAAAGAAAAGTAAATACTAGGGATAATTTGGGGTTAATGAAAGCCATCAGGCTTTACCGGAAAGAAGATGGAAATGTCTCAGTCTCCAACCAGTATCTTCCATCCTGGCACAGTTCAGGGAACTGATTTGCTGGTATCCAATCATATCTGAGTTGATGCTCCCTTACCACTGGTTCAGCTCATTAACTGGGTGCTGTGTGAGGCCTCAGCACTGTTTTACAGTCAGAGAGAAAGCTGAAGACTCCTACAGAGATACTCTGGCTGACTTCCCAGGAGCAGCTCTGTAATGTAACTGGTCTTCCCCAATACTGGCCTCTGCATTTTTCCAGCATTTTCCCTTCCCTTCCCTTCCCTTCCACCGCCTACTCTTCTCAGTTTGAGTTCTGTTATCTCTATTATGTGCTCTCGCACTCTCTTTCCTCAAAAATTTATTTGATTATAGCCTTTATTTATCAGCTACTCAGGGAATTTCATCCAGTCCTCCCTCCCCTCTCCTCATAGGAAACTAAGGTGGGTAGGAACTTTGCAAGGACTGGATCCATTTGGTGTCGGTGTCCCACTTCCCCAGTGGGAAAGGCAGCAGTTGTTTTAAAGGGGAATGCTCCCTGAGGTAGCTTACCCCAGCTGCAAAGAGACTTGACCTGGGATAAGGATGGAGGGACAGCTGCAGGAGGAATGTGGAGCAAGAAGTCCACATAATTCCACCAACAATATTGGTTAGGAATATTTTAAGAAAATTAGATGGCCCTAAATCCTGAGGTACCTCCAGTTCAAGGAACAAATGCTAATTATATTAGAATAAAATTGGTCCCTGACAAAGATACTTTCTTGCTTTTACTTTCTCATAAAAAACAGAGCAGCCATGGTGACAGGGCTGAGTGCTTCTTATTTTCATTACTGCAGGGATGTCCAACAGAGGCAGAGAATTTAATGTTTTAAAGCATCTTTCTTTCCCTCTACTTGCTTTTGCCTTTTCTCAGAATTTCTGAGAAACTTCTGCTGTTATTTTTTTCACAGATTCTGGTGTTATTCACAGAGTTATGCCAAAAGGCCCCTGCATCTGATAGCACATTATCTATTCTCTCTGTGTTATTTGCCAAACCATTACATTGTTCTTCCTTCTTGGCACCTTCTTAAATATTTCATCAAACATCCTGAAGGCAATAACCCCCCTTGTGACAAGTGTTCAGCAGACTGGAGGGCTCTGTTGGTCTTCCACACCACCCCATCACAGATTCGTGCCCCAATGCCCCACAATCATCCACAGACCACTCCCACTCTTACTCTGCTGTTCCAAGCACAGTTTCCAAGCCCCCTGAGACTCCTATGCACATTACATGCTTTTCTTACCTCAGCATGCAGCACATATATTTTTTTGGTGATGAGACTAAGACAAAAGGACAGTAACAATTAAAAGTGCTTTTAGTGCAACACAATATCTACATAAAAACTTCCACAGTGTTTTGTGTGTGTGTTTATAATTAAGGCCATGCTGATTCCCAAGACTGATTCCCAATCTCTCACCTAGGGTAAAGTGAACTATATCAAGCTATGTATCAAATAACCAGCAGGGTTTTTCAGCACTGGGATAAGAAAATGTTCCTGCCATACAGTCAAACTGAAATTAACTGAGTCTGAAGATGTGGGAAATCACTGGAGCTTCAGTGTGATTTGCATTAATCCTTAAATTTGAATCCTTAAATTCTCTTTCTTTTCTGGGTAAATGCAGAGCTGCAAGAAGAATTGCTAGATCTGAGATAGTTTTTTGAAAAGGGAGAAGAGCTCTGACAGAGGACGTGTCTTTCTGTGTCCCTTGCCCTGGCTCTGCTCCACAGTGTCCACGTAGTCAGCGGGCTGCACACCAACATAAAGAAAGGGGAAGGAGGGAGAAGGAAGGATGGACCGAGGGAGGAGCACAACTAGGCAGTTACTTAGATGCATAATTTTTCTTCACCCCATTCTAAGGACAGGGAAAACAATTCAAGAAAAGCTGCATGAAGCAGGACTAATTCCTCTCAGTCATCCTCACTTCTCTCCAGTCACCGTTCTATCAGCAGGCCAGACAGCAGCACCAGCGTGGCCACAGGCTCTGCTGAGCAATCCCAGCCCCTGGGAGCAAGACAGCCTGGAAGCAGGAGAGGAATCGGGGTATGGATAGCTAGGAAAACAGTTCCAAACTCTGCTTCCAGAGCTCTGGCTTTATCTTTTTGTTTGTTTGGTTTTTTTTGGGTTTGTTTTGTTTTTTTTTTTTTTTTTTGGTGCCCTGTAGGAATGGTGCTATCGATACAGCTCCTGGGCTTTTGGATTAGCTTCTCATTCTCATTGTCTGGAATGATGACTGACTGCAAAGAGCCTCATGATTTTTATCTTAGTAAAAGGGAAAAAAGAATGACTGCATGTTGCTGTTGTGACAAACTACTTCCATAGACACACAGCCAGCACTCTCCTGCTGCATGAAACAAAAATGTTTGAAAGAATGGAGCACACACAGTTGTAGTTAAAGGAAAAGCTGCAAAAAGAAAAATCTGGAGGAATTCCTTTCTCCCCCTGCTTCCTCAGCCATGTACTCACTTGCAAGTGACTACAGGCTTGCAGCAGAGAGGTATTTTCATTGGGAAACATCCCAGTAGGCTGATTGGGTGGGCCATTGCCCTTTGAATAAATGCCAAATCCAGCAGTCTAGGAAGAAGGAAACTTTAAAAAAAAAATTCTGCTTCAGGCCTAAATCAACAAAAACTGGAATACACATCCTGGAGGTGGAATTGTTGAGGTTCAGGCAGGAAGGCAGGTGTAACCAAGATTTCTCTCCACTCCCCTACTCATCTGAAAGCTCTTTTTTCCTATTAAAGTCAAAACTGTTCTGCAGAGGTCTGTTTCTTTTGCATTCAGCAACATTTTTTCCCAGTAGAACCTGTACAATGCAGTTTTCTAGAGTCTGGTAGCAGTGCATGTGGCACCCACTCCTTCTGCAACCCTCCTGCCACTGCAGCTCACCTCAAAGCAGCCCTCAGACCTCTCTGCTCTGTGCCTCTTGCTAGGGAACGTGAAAAGAAAATATGAGTGGACAAGTAAGCAGCAGCTGAGGAGTCTTGGAAGGAAAACACTGACCACATATTCAAAATGTGGTAAATTGAAACAACTGGCAGCAAAATTATCTTTAACTTAATGATCTAGTCTGATTCTAGATAGTCTCATAGCACAGGAAATGTTCTGGAAACTGAATTGATCTCTTTCTGGTGCAGTCATTATTTCAACCTGGAATAGTTTGTTTGGGCTACATGGCCTTCCTGCTTCTTGCCTTGTCAACTGATTTTGGATGGACAGGAAACCCCTTCATGATTCTTCAAGGTTCAAGTGTTTGCTATCAAGGATGCTGTTCTTTTTCCAACATCTTTAAATACAGTCACCTATGGAAAAGAGGCTGTTCCATAGTCATAATCAGTAGGGACTGGCACAAAGCAGACATGCCTCCAAATAATTATAATAATAATAGGTAGGGACACACATGTATTTATAGGACCATGCAAATACCTAGGACACGCTCTCACAAAAATTGTGTTTCTCCGTTGTTTTTTCTTAGCACTTTAGACAAAGGTCATTCTAACTGAGAGAACATAGTTGTTGGAATATGGGCCAAAATAGCAGAAATAACTGACATAAAAAATCTGCAAGTTAAGTTCAAGGACGGCATGTAAGCCATATAGCCTTATAACCAAGGTCAAAGGGACTCAGTGCTTGATCCTTCCTTGTGTTGAAAGAGAAATCTGTTCTCTACCCTAGATTTCATGGCATTGGACTAAGAAGTAGCCACTTCTTAGAAAAAGGAAGGCAGAGGAGCAGGAAGAAGAGCTATCATTGTCTTTTATACTTTTCCAGATTCCCGATAATTTTAGTTTCTTTCTAGCAGAGAAGCTGGAGGAGAATACACTGTTCTTAAAGTCTGTTTCAATTAGATTCAACTGCTTTATTACAATTTCTTTTGCTTTCCACCTATTTTTATTGTTCATACAAATCCTCACATAAAGCTCACATAAAACCTTTAATCTTTAAATTATATTTAAATTATTTGAATGTGTATTCTCCACATGGAGAAAGATAAAACTGAAAGACTGATGTACTGAGCTTTTTAAAAAAATACTGATAAAATGAGCAAGTCTGCCCTCCTTATTATAATTTGTGACTAATTACCTGATATTTTATTCATGAAAGGAAACTGATCTTGCTGCAGAAGTTGTGCAGCAGAGGATCTGGTATAAATCCTTGGTGTGGACTTAGTGGGTGCATAGCAGGTACATACCACACTGGCTGCTGAGGAATTAAAAAGCAGTAACTCCTTAGGGCTTTTAGCAAACCAGCTACAAGAGACTGTTATGACACAGGGGCTGCATAAAAATCAATGGTCCCACCTTGCTGCATGAGTGAAGCAAAGGGTGTAGGAAGGTGGATTGAGTGAATAAAACGAGCCCCTTACCCACAGATGGACTAAGGAAGGTTTGGAGGAGAGGGAGCTCCCCACTGCTGCCGTTCTTTGGTGAGTCTAATTGCCATGCCTGGCACTGTGGTCCAGTGGGATCCAAGCAGACTCTCCAGAGTCTATCTGGAATTTCCACTCTATCATTTAGAAGAGCTGTATTTGGCATGCAGAGGCTGAGGCCTGAACTCCTCTGGTCAATCCTAAATAGCTGTTTCTACTGACAGCCATGTCACGTCTCCTACCTCAGCCTGCATTTTTCAATTTCAGAAAATTCCCTGTCATCTTCATCCCACAGATCATTGCCTTGCTTCAGCAAAGCACTTAGGAAATATTTTCCTTGTAGGTCTGTTAGGAAATATTTTCCTTGTAGGTCTGTTTGCATTAGAGAAAGTCACATCTCTACATTAGATATTAGCTTGATTTTGCAGTTGGTTTTGCTTTAAAGGCACTGCAATAACTTCTGTTCTAAACAGCTTATAGTCTAAACTAGGCTAGCATGGAAGGCAGACTGTTCTGGAGCTGCTTTGGGAAGAACTGATATGCACAATGAATGTATACACAACAGGAGATGAATGATCCTCCCAGGCTAAAATTAAAGGGCTTTTAAAGCTGTGAAATTCGAAGCTATTGCCTAGACTTTCAAAGTGGTCCTTTGCAAAAGGTTAAATTTTCAGTATAGCACTCTCAGTTATTCTGGCAGCATTACACTTTCTATACTTCTGCCAATAGCTGAATTTAATTACTGTTGCACTTATGGAAATACTTACCAAACTGGAAGAGCTGCACATGAATTCCATCAGTTTCATATAAAGTGAAGCAAATGCAGAGATGTTGGCCTTTGGAGAGAGTGTGGAGAACTTTAACACAGAGCTTTGCATAACTGCTTCTAAGTTTCATTTCTTCCCCTCTCTGATTCAATGAATTTTAGCATGCATGAAAAAATGCAAGGAAATTTGGAGAAAAGCAAAAAATTGGGGAAAATAAACTCGGTTCTGTCTATTGCAGTAGAGTCAGCAGTCCCTCCCATGTTGTAAGAGGTGAAGTCACTCGGGGACAAAAGGGTGCTGAAGTTTTCAAAAGCAACAAGGGTGAGCTGTACCACCCTCTTACAGTAGTTTTGTGCAAAAAGTACTAAGAGCAGGCATCTTGATCATTCATCTTTAATCCAAATACCAGCTGCATCATCTCATTTTCCCTCCCATTCAGAAGGCGAAATGGCTTGTGCAGAGCTCCACAGTCACAGTCCTACAACCTAAAGAGTGAGGCTCCTAAAAACTTCTTTCTGTTAAGGTCATATTTCTGTAGATTCCTTTTTGTTCTCTGCTCATCTGATATCCACAGTCTGTCCTACAGCCGAGTGTCTGACTTTTTATTGGTCTCCAGGCACACCCTGTGCTTGACACATACAGTGATGCAGTTACCACCAGGGAAGGGGATCAGGCAAATAAAAGCACTTCCATTTCATTTCATTTCATTTTCAGTTGTTAGTGCTCTAAAGAATAGTTACTTGATAAAGAAAAACCTAATGAAGATGCATTTCTCTGTGGATTTAGGGTAGGATAGATTGTACTTCCTTGACATTTAAAATGTCAGAGGAACTAAGGTAGACTGATAACACAATTAAAAATATGATTTTCATTGCTGGCTTGAGTTATACATATCATGGATCAATTATTTTAGGTACTGAGTCAATAGAAACATGGGAAAGTTAATTTCTTAACATTTATTTTAGCTGGATTTAAATCAACCTTCTAAGCTAGGACTTCATTCTAGAGTGCAACTCAATCACTCTACGAGAAAAATTTGTCTTCCAGGAGCAGTAGATTTTTTTTTTTTTTTTTTGCAATGCTACAATTACTTCTTTCTGTAAGAACTTAGAGCTTGTGACTGAAGCAGTAGAATAAAATCACTGAGTGCTACTATCAGTAGATGTGAAAGTGCTTCGTGGCAGCAAGAGGTTAACAAAGAATTCAAGAGAGGTTTTTGGCACCGTTAGGAAAAGTAGTGACTGGAAATTATTTTATTTTAAATCTGAGAGCCATTACAAACAAAATAAAACAACAAAACAAAACAAAACAAGAGGGAAACAAACAAACAAACAAACCCAAACAAAAAAGAAAGAAAGTAATAGAGAAAAGGCTGTACTGAGGTGTAATAGAAAAATGTACAGGATTGAACTGTAAGTGATGATACTGCTATGGGAACATACTAATGAAATATTTTTACTGAATGATTTAGGTATTAAAATATTATCTCTAATCTCTAATTAGAGATTTTAATCTCTAATTAAAATATTATCTCTAATTTGATTGATTGTTTAGAACATTCAAGATGACTCATAAGTGTCAAGCTGACAAGCAAGTTCTCATTCCTCAGGTCCCAGATAGGAATAAAAATTATTTCCACCTTATAATATTGAACAAAATTCTTCTGTTGTCAGAAAGGCTGCAGGTAACTGTACATATGTTAATTTCAATCAGGCTGAATTTTAATGTGTGAAAATTCTACAAATTGTCATTATAAAAAATAATGTAGCCTCAGGGTATTATTGTCACTTTAAACAGAGTCTGCTGGTAACTATTGGGATGGAGAGAATTCCAAGCATCCCTGATAACTTTTTCTTCTTGGTTTTTCCAGTGTTTCTACTTCAAAATTTCAAGTGAGGCTGACAGCTTTGCATTCCTTATATCTAAAAGTATTGTTATGCAGCCATCTATGAAGTAAGGCTTATAGAAGAGTTAATATCTTTTATTAGCATATCCATGGTAAATATAGGTTGGGAAATGTTAATTTAATCAATTAGACAATTTGACAAAAGAAGGATAACTGCTACCTATGGAGAAAGAGGATGTTATCATGAGATGAAATAGGAATCTTTTACCTACATATATGTGGAGTACTGAGAGGAAAAGGTAATTGTGTATCAATGAACAGTTAAATGTATGTGAAAGATAAGAAAAATTATAACATGCTGCAAAGTCAATATCTCTGCCAGAGTTCTTGAATATGACAGACAACACCCTCACAGACTGCATTTCCCAGACTTGTGTTTCAAAGAGATTTTTGTAAACCTTCCCATCAGCCCCTCTCAATGATCAAATCTGATAGGTCAAAAATAGATCGCCTGCATTTTGAAAGTACTCTCCCACTGGCTGATGTATGTTCCTGTACTTGCTTTTCTGAGTTCATACTATTTAATGTACAGCACTAGCTTGGTGTCTGGGACAATGCTCTGTAAGGACATTTAGGGAACCAGAAAAAGTACATAATTCTCTAGGGAACTGCATGTGTTTCACCTTTGTGTTTGTCATCAAAGGCATTTTATGTGTTCCATGTTTCCATTGTTACTGGCACAGAGCCACAAATCCCCTCTCCTTTGCAGCACTCAGGTATGGTAGATGCACAGCCATGCACTGCTCTTTACTGCAGTCTGACAAAGGAAGGCAGCAAACCCACACAGCAGGGTGCTCACAACCAAATTCAAAACTCATGATTCCTGTTGGATAAGCAAGATCCAACAGCATCCATATTTCTTTTTAAAGTGAATTAATGAGGCAGTTTTGCCAGCAACAGAGAATTCCCAGTCACGTACCAAAACTGATGTTCTTTAAATGTGCCCCACGAGGCAAGCACACCCATCTGCCCATGGGAGTAAGAGAAGGTGTGATCTACACAGATTTATATCCTAAGCCTAAATGTCCTGGAGGAATTGCAAAGAGCAAAGATCACTTCTACTGCCACAGATCTGTAACAGTACACCTGTTGCAATGGTTGCCTTCAGGAAGTAGTCCCTGAACAAAATTTCTTTCTTGACACTTCTGTTGAATTATAAACTTGGTCTTAAATATAGAGTTTGTCCAATATTTGGTCAATATTTGGCCAATACTGAAAATCAATTATACTTTGGAAATATAATAATATTTCCTTCTACTCTACAAAAGAAAACACTTTGCTAAAAAGACAAAAAACGGCTAGAACCATCTCAGCTAATGTGGCAACCTGTTGATGTGCCTCTCTTCCAGTCCCTGTCTCTACAATTTTTGCTTAAGGAGCCCTTGTCTCTATATTCCTTTTCTGATGTCTTGGATCAGAATGTTCTAAGACCTATTTTGTTTTTTACTAGCTATGACATTCACTTTGTCAATGTGCAGACAATTCTGAAGCCACTGCAGATGTAGTCCTGTCATAGTTCATACTCTGATTCTGACTGATGATGTACTGATAACATGCTGCAGTGAAATTTCAAAATACCAGCCCCAGATGACTGTTTGGATCTCCTATCATAGCTGGAGGTTTACTTCAGGCACAAATTCCTTTGTTGTTGACATCTACCTTTAGAGAAACACACTCTACCCTGGGAATTCCAAATCAGAAAATGTGCTGAGTTTTATATAGGGAAACAGAGCATAGGAAGGGATCATCAGGTTCAATGAGCCCAGCTGCCAAACATGAATTACAGTGTAGTAGATTTCTATTTCACAAAGATCTGCAGAACAATCACCTCACATGACCCTTCTAAGGAAAGTATTTCCTATTGAATTTTCAGGGTTTTTTGACTACTGAAAGTATCTTTCCCTATGTCAAAAGCAATACAGTTGACAAGTATATATGTGATAGTCCTAAAAATAAATAAATTTAATTTCTTGTCTTAGTTTTGTTGATGAAAATCACACATCACTTAGTTTTGTGATGAAAATTTCACACACATGATGAAAATATGCACTCCTGTGCATATTTACCTTGTGAGGCTTTGAAATGGCAGTTCTATCTGCAACTTAATTCTGTTATCCCAGCTATGGTACTGAAAGAAGACTCATATTCTGAGACTTCTTTATTTGCAACCTGGTTGGATCCATCTTCGGCAGCTTCTTCTTGTTATGTCTCATGGAGTTGCACAAAAGCTGCAGCTCTCCTCAAGTCCCTCTGTAATAACATGTTGCAGGTAATTATTGGTTTCTTGGAATGCACTACCCTCTACTTCAAGCCATAATTAAAGGAATCAAACTTCAGAGCAGTCTCTGGAAATCCGAAAATAGGAGTTTAATTTACAATGTTAGGGCGGAATGGGAAATGAGTGAGCCAAAATCAGCATACTACAATGCTTATTTGCAATTCTCTCAACAAGACATCCCTTTCGTTCTGCCCACCAAGGCTTATCCAAGGAGTCTGGTATATATATTTGGGGTGGTGAGAGCAACAGCAGGTCCTCTCCAGAAAGAGCAGAGTGCATTTATTACCAAGACAGAAAGACATTGCTCAAAATTACATGAAAGTCTACTGTCAAAGGGAGAATGTTGCCATAGGGAGAACAAATTGTTACAGCCAAGGCCTCTTATTCCTGTTCATCAGTGTTGCCTACACACTGCGTGCTGAAGTCCATATTTTAAATGAGGATCTGGGGATATGTTTTGTTTCAAACAAGTGGACACCTTCAGGGATGTGAAAGGGTTATGTGAAAGGATGAGGCTTCTGTTGTGCTTTCTGTATCTATGCCACCTTTATGTTAAATGGCTGATTTCAGAAAACTCTCAAAACTTTGTTAACAGACTCCTGGCTAAATCCAGGTTATTGTTCATCAAGTGTATTTTTAACCCTTTTTCCAAAGTTCTTCATTTATGGTCTATGAATATTTCTTCCTTATCAAGTGCTGGGTTATATTCAATTCCAATAAAATATTGGCAGCAGTTTTATGGGATGGTCTGTACAGATCTGGGAAGCTTCACTATGAGATTAGGTGTCATGAAAAGATAGGCCCAGAAAATTAAACAGTGCAAGTAACCTGAATTTTATTCATTTCTTGGAGTTTTGTTGGGTTTTTTCAGGTTTTAGTATCACTGTGAAATTTTCACAAATTCTCAGCAAATAAAAACATGACCTTCTTAACCAAAAATGGAGCAAAGTACTTACCTAGACAGTGACTTACAAGTAATTCTCTGCCTTTCACATTCTTTCATCTCTTTCTCACTCTTTACTAGCTCATTTCCTCTTTTGTGCCACCATCTCTCAATTGTATAGTTGGAGGACCTTTTCCCAGTTTTTTAGGATCTAACTCATTTTCTCTTTCCCCTTCCATTCCACTCCTCTCAGCACTTTTAGGTCTTCTTTGAGGTTCAAATTAGAAACCTTGTGACATCATGATTTCCCTAGATCTCTCTCTTGCAGTTTTAAATAAAGTGCTTTAACTTAAAGATTCTTCAGATATGTCTCAAAGGTTTTTTTTCTTCCAGTTCATTCATTATATGGAAGATGAAGTATTCATTTTTGTCCCTTCCATTTTCCTACCCCTTCTTTACAGGATAAAAGTTACTTTTTTGGATAACATTTTTATCCATAAAGTCTCTTACTAACATCTAGGATGAAACATCTTCTCCTGTGCATAAAGCATCTTCCCATACTCTAGAATTTCTCCCAATACCTTTCTGTAAAAATATTTTTAGTTAGGGTTATATTTGTAATAGAAACATGCACAGAAGAGAAAATTTCTCTCACTTTGTCTCAACATCTTGATTTTCTTTTCCCCTATTTCCTGTATCCTGTGACAGGAGGGAAGGTTAAGGGCTGATCACTGGCTGATTCCCTAATCTGCCATTTCCTTCTGAAAAGGGATGATTTAACAGAGGAAAACAAGAATTTGGGGTGATGGATTCCAATATCCAACTCTTTGTTTTGACCCTGGGCAAGAATCTAGGTCTTTGTTTCCCACATCACTTTGACACCTGGACATTTAGCTAAATGTCCAACTCCACAGAATTATTTTGGATTGCACCTCTATTCCTGCATCACCTTTTTCCATTTCTCTCTCCCACTTTTGGTCTGCACACTTTGAAGGGCATGAAACCCCCTGATTTTTCAGGACTGGAAAAGCAGTCCCCACATCCACTGTGCCTCTTTCCTGACATGAAAATCTCACCTCTGTGAAAAAGTGGGTAACCTAGAGTAATTAATTTCTGAACTGATGACAGAACTGCTGGTTATATTGGCAAATAGCCATTGTTTCTTGTGGTTTCCATGTCTGGCCCCAAGGAATTGGATAACTGTGCTCAAATGGAAGAAAATGTGTAGTCATTTGCTTACTTGATCACTGACACCTGATGACAAAGGTCAGGATGATACCAGCAAGGCAATACACATGAAGCTGTTTTAATGTTTTCTATTTCCTCAGAACATATTCCATTTCCTTGGGGAAAGGTCAAAGCACAGAGAATGGGGGAATAAATGAGCACTATGCTAATAAGCTCCCTGGAGCTATCACTTACATTAATTACATGTTTTCTCTGCCTCCTTTGGGTATGCTGACAGAAAGACATGAATTTCACTGGGAATTTCACCTGTGTAAGAACATGAATGTTATATGAGAAAGCCTAGAAAAGAAATTTGGAATAAATAAAATCTCTATAGTTACAGAGCAGCAAAATGGGAGATGTTTATGGTTTTCTTCTAACATCTGACATCCCCACACCCACCTCAGGCTGTAGTTGTCTTATATCAATGTCCAGGAAACCTAGCATTTTCATCTATTATAATTTAAGTGCTACTAATGACTGCTGCTCTTAGAGACTTTACCAAATAACTGAAAACAGGTATTCCTAATTTAGGAAAACTACTCCAATCAGAATAATGATCATTAACATCTGTTTTCCTGTGATTCTCTTTGTCTTGGGAGGCTTACCTCCTTCATCCATTCCCTTGCTCTTCTCACCTAAGTAACTTAGTGATTTCAGTGGAGCTAGTCATGGGAGAGAGGAGTCCAACACTCCAGAAAGGCATCCAGAGCTGGTCCCATGTGGCCAGAGTTAATTTTCTCCCCTGTTTTCAGGCATCTTCCACTGTTGTACCTCTCACATCTCTTCTCATTTGGATTCTTTCACTTGCTTTTTGAGCTTTGTTAGAAAATTAAGAGAAATGCTGCAGAAACAGGCTCTTACAAACCCTTTTCCCAGTGCTATTGCAAGCACTGGGAAATACTGTTTATTTTTCTGCTGCATCTGCACCTGGTTTCAAGCAAAACCTCTTCAGCCCAGATGGTCAATTTTTAACGCTGCTCACAGCAGGAAGCAATAGTTTGACAGCTGACCCCTTGGTGCCATCACTGTTTCTGCATAAAACTGAGAACTCCCAAACAGAAAGAAAATAGTAGGAGAAGAAAATGAGACATAAGCAGCTCCAAAGTTCAAATAAGAAAAGAAGTGGGGGACTGTAAAGTGGAGAGCACTGGTCTTAAGATAAATATATACATTTACATATGGAGATCTCAAGTCCAAAATAATACCTAGGTTAATTCCTGTTAGCAACATTTTACTGACTTGTGTTAAGGCAGTAGGAGGCTGAAAGTACTTGTTTCTCTAACAGAAATGCCAGGCAAAATCCCCATATATGATTTTCCCATACTCCTTGAGGAGATACAGGGTGAAAAGCAGAAGGAACCACGGACAGTGGTCATCTGTGCTCAGGAAATTCCTCTGTGTTGCTGCAGCCACGGGGCAAAGCACATGCTGGTGGCTTGGCTGGTGGCCACAGCCTCCTGTCCTTCTTCACTCTATAGGGCTCCTGCCAGGTGAAATGGCAGAAATTGACATCTTCATATGATTTCCTATTTTCTAATATATAGTTTTAAAGTGTTGTAGGGTACAGGAAAATTAATTACTCCATAAGAAGCACAAAACTATGCTATGGACTGACAGGTAAATTTCAGTGCAGAGTTCCACTTGTATTTATTTGTTCATTATTAATGTTCTGCAATCATTTCAGGCAGCATATGCCTTAGGGGTGTAGCACTCTCATAGCTGTAATATTTATATATCCACACATGCAGCATTTTGGTTTGTGTAAGCCTCATCCAAGTGTTTAAAAAGGACCTTAAAATACCTCTGTGATCTGCTAGATATTTGTGTGACCACAGACACTTGTAGAATGAGGGGCTGAATGTCTGGCCAAGTTGGCAGAACGCAGCCATTACTGACACCAGTAAATGTACTGGTCATTCCACTTTTTCACTGGTTTCCATCTTTTAGATTCAAGAGCATTGAAAACAACATCACCTCTCTTTTTGCAGACAAAGTGGAGCACCACGAGCTTGCCAGCATAGCCCCTCCATCAGCTGAACATCGTATAACCACTGGGTATGAAAATATGAAGGGAGAGGTCTTTTCTTCATGGTCCTTTTACCACTAACAGTGTCTAGTAATTCAGCTACTATCTCCCTGTTTGTGATGATGAAATGGGATCAATTGATGTCTCTGTGTGATGTCACTTATCTTGAAAACTGGTTGAGAAAAGTGGGTTCTCATATTTTTGACTGCAGCTGATTCTAACCTTACAGTACATTAGATTGATTCCCTGCTAGAGACAGTTAAAGATAAAAGGGGATAATGGACTTTAGGCAGAATAGTAAAGGATGAAGTCTTCAGCTTTTTCATCACCAGATATGCTAAGCAGAAGGGGGTCCTAAGAGGGGTTTGCAGCTAGTTAGGGAGGAGCCTGGCTATAATCACTGCATTCAAGGCATAAATGGGCAGAAGCTATTGGGAGGAGACTGTAACAGCCTGGCCCACAGTAGTGATGTCTGCAGGAGGAAAATGGCTATCCACAGGCAAACAGACCTGTCAGGGGAAGAAGTTCAATAGAAGATAGATCTTCATTCATAATTTGATTCTTCTAATTCTCTACAGGGATTTGGGTTTAATGCCAGATTATAGCCCTGAATTTTACAATGCCAGTATAATATTTTAGGAGTTGTTTTTAAGAAAGAAGTTGCTTGTAAGAAAGAAGTTAGAATGTTCCTGTGAGAAGAGTTAGAATGTTCCAGGAAAAATAGGCAGAGCAAAAGTTATTTGAACTCTCCTAAATAGTGCACAGAGGTATTACAGCAGGGTTTATTGGATATGCCTTCAGGAGGGAAATGGGGGGGAAATTTTCTTGGTTGCATATTCATAAGACTTAAAAAGTGTTGGGGTTTGATTGGTTCTACAGTTGTGCTGTGTTTGATTGGCTTAGAAACTGTAACAGGAGAAAAAAAGTAGAAATTCCATCCTGCTTTAATCACTGCCCACTCTGAGCTTCCCTAATGACTTCCAGATGCATTCTTTTTATGGTATTGTTTTGGCACGGTTTCCAGACAACTTTTGGGTCTGTTAACAAAAAAAAAAAAAAAAAAAAAAAAAGAAAGAAAGGAAAAACTCTGCCCTCCCTTCTCTTCTAACATAAAACAGATTTCACTCTGATTATATAAATGTGTGATGAGCTGGAGAATTAAAATGCCTGTTTCTTTCTCTCTTCAATGTCCAGGAAAATTTCTGATATAAAGTGAAAGAAAAATAGAGAAAGAGTTGAAAGCAGATTCTATAGAATCTATTGATATTTATGTAAATACCATGAAGTTGAATAAATAAAAACATTAGCTCTACAAACCTAAATCTCCCCACCACAAAATAATTTTCATGATGTTGTTTGCCTCTGCCCTGTTGAGCCATCTAAAGCAAATAATCTTGCCTCTTAATGCCTCAGTTTCCCACATGTGAAATGCAGACAATGGTGCTTAGCCACAGCATCAAAAATTTCTATGATCTGCAGATGGAAATCACCTTGTAAGGTGGGGCCAAAACATCCTCTAACACACCTAGGGGATGGCACAAGAGTCATGATGCATTTACTAAGCTGGAGAGCAAAACAGCAATCCCCTCTGCAGTGGTGTGTTTGATGCCCATGCAAGGCTGCCAAGTATTGTATTTGTAAGGCGGTTTGTTTCCTTTGGAACAAAATTACATATTAGTGCTAAGAACTGTCTTTGAGAGCCAGCAGACCACTGCCTCCTCCTTAGGCACCTCACCAGCCCTACCTTTTCAGAGGATAAAACTCAGGGTCCATTATTCTATATTTTTTAAGAGAATTCCACCATTCCTTTACTCAGACATTCTTCCCCTAACACTGTTGTTCACATCAAAATGTCCACCCCCATAGCTTCTGTGTCTTCCAGCCCTCCCAGCCATGACAAGGGAAGAAGAGGTATTGCTACACTTTGTGAAGAAGATATATTTTCATCTGTCCTGGACTGCCTCAAGAAGTCTGGGGTTTAGATGCTGGCATCTTCTGCACCAGCAGAAATTCACTGGCTACCAAAAACCCCATGGAGTTTCTGCAATGAACAGGCACATCTTCAACATAGATCAGCTTGCTCAGAGCCCCATCCAGCCTGACCTTGAATGTTCCCAGGGATGGAGCATCCACCACTCCTCTGGGCAACCTGAGGAGTTCCAGTGTTCCTTCACTCTCATCATAAAGAGTTTTTTCCTTCTATCTAATCTGAATGTACTATCTTTTACTTTACAACCGTTATCCCTTCTCCTATCGCTGCAGGCCCTGCTGAAAAGTCTGTCTCCATCTTTTAAACCTCCTTTAAGTACTGGAAGGCCACAATAAGGTCATTCCAGAGCCTTCTCTTGTCCAGGATGAACAATCCCAACTCTTTCAGCCTTTTCTTATAGGAGAGGTGCTCCAGCCCTCTGACCATCTTGTTGGCCTCCTCTGGATCTGCTCCAACAGGTCCATGTCCCTCCTGTGCTGGGACCCCAGAGCTGGGTGCTGTGTTCCATGTGGGATCTCTCTCACCAGAGCAGGGCAGAGCAGAGTGACAAAACCTCCCTGGAGTTGGCCACGCTGCTTTTGGTGCAGCCCAGGACACGTTTGGCTCTCTGGGCTGTGAGTGCCCATGGCCAGGTCATGTCCAGCCTCTCACCCACCAGCACCCCCAGGTCCTTCTGGGCAGGGCTGCTCTCAATCCCTTCATCCCAGCCTGTGTTATTACCTGAAGTTGCCCCAATCCAGGTCCAGCACCTTCACTTGGCCTTGTTGAACTTCATGAAGTTCACATTGGCCCACTCCTCGAGATACATAATTACCCTGAGGCCAATTGGCTTGTGGTTCAGAGATATTGAAGCAGTAGTGGACTAGATGGTCTCCAAGCAGCAATCACTTTTTCAGAATCAACCTTCTCAATTATAAATTCTTGCATAAAATTATTTTATCTAAAAGTAAAACCAGCTTCTCCTGATAAGAAGGGGAGTACTTGGGAAACCTGTCTCTAGAAAACTTTCAGTGTCGGCCAGAATTAGACTGAGCTAAGAAATTTTGCAACCCAATTTTTGCCTAATTTTAAGACTTGTAGTAGAATAGGTGGTTCTGTCTGTTATGAGGTACTATATTCAGTATTCAGCACAGTAACCAAGTGCAAGACCAGTAACTCTCAGCAGGACAACAAAATCAATGGTAACAAAAGCAATTTTGATTGATCTCTTCTTTTTCATCACTTAATGAGTTTATATTAGACAGAGAAGATCTATGACAGTTCTTCATTAAATAAAACATTTACTAATAAAAGCAACATGGGCCAAAAGCAGCCCAGGGACCATTCTGACAATAAAGACCATTTATAGTGCCCAAGGAGACCCCCTGTTTGATTTCACCACTGTGGTCATAGCCAGCATGGCCCAGATGTAAAGGGGGATGAAGGAATTTTGTGCACATCCAAAGCAACACTTGGCAGAAAAGTTTCAAACAGCTTTGAGGCAAAATCAGAAGTTTCACATCAGAAAATCCATACCATGTCCTTTGATGTGTATAGGTATCAAATAATTTTGGACAGATTGTTCTAAAATTCATTCTTCTTTGCCAGATTTTTCAGTCCTTGATCACCAACATTACTCTTGTCATGAAAAGTTCCCAGCTCCTGCCAAGGTTGTGCAATGCTGGGCTCTTCGGGCAGACATTGATATAACTCTTTTAACAGCAAGCCCATTTAAAATTTAAGAAACTCAATCTATTAAATATAACATAAATGTGTGGCTGAGAAATCAAAAAGTCAGCTTAATCCACCTCTTTACTTCTAATCAAGGGCAAATATTTCTAGATTACTCATATTTAATATCCTTTTAAGACATCTAAGGAAATTATTTCTGCCTCAAGAGTGGCAGTAGATAACTACCATTAGCAGAAAGTTTTTCTCTAGCAGATAATTCAAGTTTTTGTCTTCTGAAGAATAAAAAAACTGCTTGTTCTGCCCCAAATGAAAGAACGCCCCATATGCTGAAAGGATGCAGATGATGTGTCCATTCAATCTTAATTTCCTCAAACTTAATTTGTTAAACCTCTTCTCTACTTGTTGAATGACTGCTTGCTCCTTTTCTTGCTCTCACTCTTGGACTCTCCAAATTGTCCCCTATGCATCTCAAGAGTGAAAAAGGCTGAGACCTCATTAGTGTAGAAAAATGCTATTTAACAATTGATCTACTTACACACAACATTTTTATCAATATACTTCTGAATGTGGGCAAAGCTGCAAAGAGGCTGTGCCATTGACAGTTTAACCTCCTTTGTATTCTCCAGGTCCTTCTCTGAGGTGTTATCACCCACTTAGGTTAACTATTCATTGTATATTTGTGTATCTGTTTGCTTTCCTTCCTAAACTTATTTTGCTAGTGTTTTTTTTTATTGAATTCCATGGGTTTGCTCCCTTTCTCCAAGTTGCCAAGATCACTCTGAATCCTAACAATAATGGCTTTCAGCTCCTGTCCCCACAGTGGGGATGTCACCCTTAAATGTTTTCCTGTTCTGTTGAAATATGACCTGAGGATCTCGGGCAGAGCAGAACTCACATAGAGCTCTTTCGACATTAAAAAAAATGCCCTGAATCCAACATTTATAATGAAAGACTATTTATAGGACACCATATGTTTGACATTGTCTAAGACTGTCCCACTGCAAGACTACTTATCCAAACCTAGTATCTAAAACCTGTCTCAAACTTCTTTTTTCTTCATTCTTTATGGATTCTACCTTCAGTGATTTCTCATGAACAGGGTTCCCCCTCGCTAAAACTCCAATAATTAAGTGCAATGACGTAATGTGGACTAGATGTAGAGGGAGAGTAGTTTATTTCATGCAGATTTATTTTTGGCAGATGTTCTTGTAAAATTTTTCTTTTGGGAAGGGCCTAATGAGAAATCTCATCCCAGAGACAAAAAAGGAACATCCCCAGGATATGAGTTACGTTTTCACTCAGCTGACCTGATACAGCATTGGCAACTCTGCTGGTGCAAGCAGGAAATGGAACTAACTGATTTCCAGAGATCTTGATCAATATACCTGACTCTGTGAAGTGGTATTTGCTACTGCTGGAAAGAGTTTTTCAAAATCGTTCATGCAAACTTTTTTGTTACGTAAGTTTTTCCAAATCAGAAAATTTCCCTGATGATTAATCAGTTTTACTGTAATACTGGGTATTTTTAAATGTTTCAGTAATGGTTTTGCTTACAAATTAAAAAAAATATTGTTTATCAACCCCCTCCATGTATCATACTACATATACTGAAAGGTTTTTGTAAAAAAGAGCAATTAAAAATAATATCAAAAGTCTCTCTTTTTAAGTAAAATAGGTGTTTGTAGTAAAAATTTTGATCACCAAAACTATCAGAAAATAAAGCAGTATGAAAAACTTTTCAATCGATGCAAAATGGCATTTACTAAACTTTCAAAAAGTAGAAAACTCTTCAGCATTCTTTTAATTTAAAAAAAGTAGTTCAAAATGTATTTTAAAATATTATACTCTCATTTGTCATTGGTGATCTCATATTTTCTAAAATCTCAGTAATTTAAGGCACTTGTCCATATAAATGTTAGATTCCCCCTTAGTTCACATGAACTTGAGCCCTGGTGCACCTCCTCCTCAAGATCCAGGGGGCAGTTTAACAAAGGCTATTCCCAGATTTTGCCCAGGCTTTGTGCTCAGCCTGGATATGGTCTGTCATTTGTATCTTCCTGACACGTCATGAAGTGAAAGAAGCCAGCTTCTCCCAGCAGAGATTCCCCACAAGATTCTTTTTATCTCGCTGTGCACAGACTGTTTGAAGCCCTGCCTCTGTCCTCCATGTGTTCCACAGTTTATTTTTTCACTCTTCTGTTGCAGATACGTGAACCAGCTCAGATTAAGTTAAAAAAAAATAATGCAGCACGCAGGGTTTATGTTGTGGCAAGGAGCAGGGAAACTTTTTTAGGCATAAAGGGGGAGAGCAGGGAAGTTTAGACATTTGCCATTCATTAAACTGCTCTTCTGAGTGCTGCCGAGGAGAATGTAGCTCAGGCTCCCTGTGCTTTCTGAGCAGAAACACAAGCACCCCTACACTTAGCTGCAAATTGCTTTTTATTTATTTACTTCATGAGCCCAGTGACAAACTGCATCCCATTCGAGGTATGTAACTGAGAACTGTCCTCCCCCTTTAAGTTATTTCTTTGTGATTTTCCAGAAATATTGGTAACTCCCCAGCGTTGGTTTTTTACAACCAAGTATCTTTGCATTTAAAAACGGAGAGCTTCAGAGGTGATAGGGCAACTTCTAACCCACAATAATTAATCACAGGCAGAGAGGAGAGGGCAATATGTCCTTTTGCACGGTGAGAAGGAAGATGTTAAATTGTCTGGTGTTCCAAACAAATCCATAGGATGCAGAAATACCATGGGAACGAATGTTGGCAAAATTTATGCTTGTGGGTTAAAGATGCAAATGCCTTAACAAGAAAACTTGCAGGTCAAAAAGCAAAGGATTCCCTTCCCCCCTGCTCTGCTTGAATATTTCTTCCAGGGATTTGAGAACTGCAGGATGACGTGGAAAGGGGTAATAAAACCCTTGAGTCTCCGGGTGTTCCACAGCCTGGCCTCACTCACAGCAGCTCTAGACACTTTAAAATTAAAAGTCCCACAGAGTGAGTCATCTTGCCTCCCAGCTTCTCCCCTTGCAGAAAGAGTAGGAAAAAAAGGCTGAAAATTTCCCCTGCAAACGTCTCGATCTTGCAAGCTTTAGTCAAATCCTAACAGCATTTTTTTTAATGTTAGTGAGGAACTGCAGTAAACAAAACTCAGATCCTGAGATCTAGCAATTCTCACTCTCAGTGCATCAGGCTGTGCCGCTACAAAAATTTTCTGTGACAAGAAAAATAAAAAGAGAAAGTCTTTGTTTTTCTTCCTAGCTTCTCAGGTTTTGGTGGGGTTTTTTTGGTTGGTTTTTTGGTTGTTTTTTTTTTTTTTGTGTGTGTGTGTGTATTTGTTTGGGGGGTTTTGTGCTCTGTGGCTCTTAATTTGGAATTGTTGACTCTCTTCTTGTCCTGATGGTCACAGGGGACATACAACATGCATACCATATAATTGGGAAGCGGTTCAGGAAGCTGCCACGTCTGTAGGGCTCCAGCGCACAAAAGGAGGCGGAGGTAGCAGGAATACCTTCTACTTGACGAACTTGGAAATTCTGGTGCCACATCAGCAGACGCATAGCCCAGCACAGTGCTCTTCAGTCACTGCAGAACTGAAATGCACCACAGGAGTGATTCAAGGCACAAAATTGCCCAAATGCCTGCTAATATCTGCCCTTCTGCTCCTCACATCTCAGTCAGCGGGGGATGGTGCACACTTTAAACCTCTGTTTACGACAAAGTGCCTAATTCCATTTGGCATACTAGGAACCTCCTACCTCTATATCCAAAAGCCTCTCAGTCCGCTTCTCTGTGAATCAGGGAAGAACTGAGGCACAGAGAGACTGAGGATACATCAAGACCATGCAGTACAATTTCACATCCATGCACCTGACCTGACTTGGGAGTCAAAGCCCAACAGACACAGAGAGCCAGCGTTGCTCCTGCCCTAAGGAGCCCCAAGTCCCAATGGCTTCTGGTTCTAGAGTTATTTCAGGAATGTCTGTATGATGCTGTGACTGCCATGAAGACATAAATGTCATTCTTAGCTGGCTTTGGTTCCGTTGTGCTCACATTCTGAGTAGTCAGCATACAGGAAACTCAAGCTTTTTTGTTCTAGAGGTTGGGAGAGGGACTTTGAGCCACATGTATGGGACACCTTATCTGGGTTTGGGCTCATTGGGTAGTTCTTTAACAGAGTGGGTTCATTTATAAACACTGAAGTGTATTTGCAATTCTATGAATTATGAAGAGGTGATCCAGGAAAAATTCATTACTGTATTAGCAAGGCCAAACAGTGACCACCTGTATGGACACTCCCTGTAGGGATAACAGCATGAGCATTCCATTTATCTGCTCAGCCCTTAAAAGCAGCGAAGTATGAATTAAAGGAAACCTTTAATTCCTGTAACCTTTTTACACCTATTTAACCATATATCTGAAATAAGAGTGTGTGTTCACAGAGCCATGGCTCTACCTATCTCAGACATGATGTGTTTGAGGACAGAGGAGCCTGCTGAAGTGCCTGCTGTAAAAACCATCCTTGGAACTATCAGAGCTGGCATCATATGCTGATTATTAAGATTTATTATCATGTATACTTGATCTGGGATGTTGAAACATGCAGAGAAAAAGAGGGACATATGACGACTTAGGGTGATAAAAAGCTTATGCTGGGAGCAAAAAGGAGAAACAAAAAGCAGAATTCAGAGAAAAATATAAGAAACAAATGATGTTTCCCCAAAAGTTATGTTTTATCTAGACAGAAGCAAGTTGATTTAGATGTTTAAAGGTGGAAAATAATGTATTCAAGTACCATTTTTCAAATATTTTTTAAAAGTTTGAAGGAAACCATAAATACAACTACACAGATGAGTGTTGGATGATCTAGAAAATAAATAGAGTTATGGACTTTTCTCAGTTAGTGACAGATGCTCAGTTATCTCTTTTGCCTATTCCAAGTGTACTTTTGAATCATGTAAACATAATCTCCCCACATGGGGAACAGAGGCAATTTCCCATTTTCCAGAATGGATATGACTGAATAATTTACACATTATTAACCATACAAATTCTGTGATTGTGTGATTTGTGGAATGAAATGTGTGCAGAAATCCAACTGATGTCTAATCTCTCTGTATTATATACTTACTACATACACATCCATATTTACGTGCTGAATGCTGATATGAACTTAGTGCACTGATATATATTTTATGGCAAAAATCAAAGTGGCTGCAGTGTCATGGCAGGACAGCAGCCACCCAAATCCATTACCTTAATACCCCACCACTGATAGATACCTGCAGGTCTTAGATGCCAGGCTAGAGGAAGTATTTTTTTTTCTGGAACAACATCTGGCTCGTTAATGAACTCCACAGGTGGCTCTGCTGGTGGTTTCTAGCCCCTTATGTGGTTAGGCTCTGTGTGGACAGCTTAAAAAGCCCATCCTGTCAATGACTGGTTCATTCAGCCTGAACTATTTTCGTTGGCCTTAGTGATACTGTGGGATCTGTGCAACCTCAGCAAAGCCTCTCCTGAAGTAGGTGCTTAAAAACACCTACAGTTCAGGCCGGAAAAAGAGATGGCATGTTTGTTTACATAATGTTTAGCACAAGCAAGCTAACATCTGTACAGTCTTTCTGAAACTGTTTATCCAACTCATAAGTATTTTGTTCTTAATAAAGAAATAAAACATATTATACGCATAAAATAAAAGGGTGATTTAAGGCTATAAAGTAAACACCCAAATTCAAAAGATTGGAAGAATGAAAAATGTGTGGAAAATATTCAGAGTCAAACAAACTGGTATTCTTTTCTCTTCAGAAATGTTCTGGACACTTAACACAGCTCTGGACAGATTGTTTTAGACTAGCTGCAATTTTCTGCAGGAAACTGAAATTTTGATTCACTAATGCAATATTGCCTCACACCATTTTTAGTGCTCCACTCATAATAGCTCATTGTTAGCAATGTATTTCTTCACGCTTCCTGATTTTCCCCACTGGAGATTTAAAAAACATTTGGATGTAAAAAAAAAAAAAAATCCTACCTTCTTACTTCTTTCCACCTTTTTACACAGTGAGGAAGATAAAATGCATTAATAACTCCAAGCAGGTAGGAGAGATCAAAGAAGCAGGGGTTTGCTTCATTTCTGGTTCAACTTCGGTCAGTCAAATTGGTCCAAAAGTTCAGCAAAAAAGCCTTTTGGTCTCCTTTCTGCTGATGCTAAGGGAAGTTACTGTGCAGCCCCATATGGTGTTAATAGAGCAGGGTCAAATCGGAATAGCCTATATTCACCTGTATGCAGGGTAAACTGGCTTCAGTGGGACCCAGGATTTCAACCCAGAAGCTTTACCACAGGCTTGTAATGAAGTCCACAAAGTCCTCCAACTCCACAACTGAATGGAGATCAAAATGCCACATTATCTCTCAAGTGATTTTTCAAAGACAAGGTTAAAGAGTATCATGAGTTCCACAGAAACTGATTATACTCAGTTGTTTCTCTCTACTCCTGTACAAAATCACTGTGAATTTCTAAATTCAGCAGAACGTCTACTCAACAAATGCACTAACTCATCTGCATATTTTGAGCTTATTGCACAGTTTATATGATATTAAATTGACTGCCTGAAATTAAATCAGCTAGATTTAAGGCTATATGTTCCATTAAGCAAAAGAATTATGAGTGCTTCTGATGGTCTGAAGAATGTCTTGTAGCATGACACAAAGAGAAAGGCAGTGATAACCTGTGTCTGCAATTAATGTAATGGAAATCAGTGTAATACATGTTTAACCTGTGGTACGGGGAACATCAGTGTACTCTTCTGATCTGTTATATGAAATTCAGGATGTTCCTAGGGTGCAGGGATGATCTTTTGGAATATTCTTTTCTTTTTCTGACCAAATTACGTTCTTCTTCACTGGGGCAGTGGTGTACCCAGACATCTGAATGCTCAGTGCTGAATCAGAAAAACTAGACTCAAGCCATGTCCCAGTACCAGCTGAAGGCAAGCCCCATCTCTTCAGTCCTCTGGGGCTGGGATTCCTTCTGCTGGGCAGTGACACATGGAAGAAATATGTGCAGTCTTTGAGTCTGAAGATGACTGAGGAAACCCCAGACTTGGAATTGGTTGGGCTGGTGGAACTGAGGAGGATTGCTAGCCTCTGGATGCAGAGTGTGAGCTGTTGTATCACAGGATGTTTCTGCACAGCTGGGAATCCTCCCTGTCCTTTTCTTTCCCTGTCCAACAGAACTGCAAGCCCATCCTCACTTATGTATGTAAAGGCTTTGTGTTGTTGCAGTAGGGAAAGGAAATGAAGGGTGGATATCTACATTCTGAATTATGACTCTGATTAACAACTGCCCAGACTGAACAACCTTAAAGAATAAATCATGAGCACAGAAACCCTCTCTTCTGAAAGGTGAGTTTCCTTCTGAGAGATAAAAAAACAGAGGAAGGGTTTAAGTCTCCCACCTTGCAAGCATTTGCTTTAAACACCAACCTATTGGATGAAGGATATCAGTTCCTTGTGTGCACCATAGTCTGGCAGTACATTAGGTGTTCATGACATTTATTTCTTAGTTTACTTGACAAAAGTAAGATGCAATTGTTTAGACTGTAACTAATATGAACAATATTCTGTACAGGCTTCCCAAGTAGCCTTCTTTACCTGGATTTTCCTTACACCTTAATCCATGGTATGTGACTTCAATACCATTCATTAACCTAATCTTTTCAGTATGTTACATATATTATTAAATGTTATAATTGAAGCTTCTATACCATATACACAGAATTTTCATGCCTTTGTTCCTATTGTAAACCAGACATTATCCGAACAAAACTATTTTACTGTCCTTCTGGCAAAATAGAACCATTTTTCTTTGAAAGAAAAAAAATATTTTCAGTTCAACAGTAATGATGAATTCACACATTAAAATTTCTCTGTCCTTTCATTCTTTTTTTTCCCACCTGCTCCTGGTGGTGCCAGGGTCATTAGTGTAGCTGGAGCTACACTAGAAATGGGACTTACTCTGGTTTCCCAAAGAAAAAAGCCCAAGACTGGAGACCAGAGGACTCAGAGTGCTTGGACTCTGGAGACCAGAGGACTCAGAGTGCCAGGACTCAGAGTGCCTGGACAGTGGTAGAGTGGTGGCACTTGCTCTGCTTTCCTGCAGACACAGTTTGTCCAAGGAGCTCAGATCCTGGCTAGCACTGATACCATAGTTCACCCCTAAATTGCCAGCCTAAATTTTTTCCTATAGCTTCCAGCTTGGTCTCTCTAGTTCACACTAATAACAACAACAATAAATGCAGCTTAAATATTTTCCTTCTCTCTATTTAAGGCAGAGAAGATAACAGCATCATGAGAAATTGCAAAAAAATAAGAATTAAAAAAAAAACCACTTTGAGAAGGCAAGCTAAATTAACTAGGCTAAAACATGGTCATTCTTTCCATAGGGTTTTGTTTATACATTGAAGTATATCTCTCAAGCTGTGGCATCCAGTTGGCTACAGTTTCTAGGTTAATGAGAAAGGCCTTGCACGAATTCCAGCTCTAACATGCGCCTGCTGCTTTTATGGCTATGAAATGGAGGAGGGGATCCCACGTTTATATTGACTTTTCTCAGCTGGAGGCTCTACAGTGCCCTTAATCCATTCAGTGAAGCCACTTATGACTGGGGGGCCAAGTGTACTGCTAAGCATTGTGAACTTTTATTTCTGTATGGATGGGGATTTCCCTGGAGTGAACCCTCACTACTGTAGAATATTCCCCATTTCAGAATCTTTAGCTTTGCTCTAAAAGTGGGGTTCCTGGAGGCTGGGAAGGGTTCAGTTGATATAGCTGTACGTTGCTACCCTGTCTGAATTTCACACCTGAGAGCTCATCAATTCTTTGCAGACACTTTGCAGGCACACTTCCTCTTGTCATCCAGACACGCTGACATCTTCACTGGTCAGCTGCAGGTTGGTATGGAAAATGTACTCACCCTAACAGCATTCTCTTTAACTTATTTTTCATATCAGTTTTAGAACAACTGATGACCAGGCAGAATTCCTGCTGAGAAAAAATCAGTTTCACAGTCAAAAAAAAAAAATTTTCTTGCATTTCTGATTTTATCCATTTATTTCAAAACAGTCTAGTAATTATCAGGATGATAAATAGGTGTCATGACACTCTTCTAAAGTACTTGCCTTCTTTAGAACTTCCTGTATTTCTCACTGCAGAAGGAAACTGAAGTTAACAACAAAAAATATTATTTTCACAATTTTGAAGAATTAGGCACTCCTACTATAGAAGAGCATTAGGACATTTTTGTTGGGAATATAAACCCAGTGTGTCTCATTAGCCATTGCTTTGAACAGTCCAATAAGAAACAGAATAAGAACTATCTCAGCCTTCCCACAACATACCCTCTGTGACATATATACATATATACATATACATACATATATACATATACATACTGTATATGTCACCTCTGCAGAATAGTACATTCTTCAGGAAATTTTTCAGAAATTTGGAGGCATTTCCTTTTTCTTGTGCTATAAACATAGAGAGGTGAACGCTCTTTTCTGATGCAAAACCAGTCTGCAAAGCACCAGTGACACCATTACACTTCCACAAGCACAGGGAGCCAAAATAACTTCTTCACATTCCTATGATCCACACAGAGATGGGACATACGTGGCAAGTTGGGCACAGTGCTGGTGCCATGTCCAGGAAGCAAATTTCAGCATAAAAGATTGGTTGGTAACTTCAGGGGCTGAATGCCTTGATTGAAAGCTTAGTCCATTTGACAGCCCCTGCAGAACTGCTCTGTAATGGTGAAGAGAAATGGAATCATGAACAAGTGGGCAGCTATGCTGCTTAAGATTTTAGTATTAAAGCTGCAGAAGCCACTGTGCACTGTGAGGACTCAGCAGGAAATGCAGCCATGGAAATTCTCGCAGCGGAGAAACTGGAATCTCTCTTCACCTTCATTTCAGACTGAACAAATATCACAGGAAAAAGAAATTGTGAGGACTTCTGAATCTTCCTAAACATTCTACTTACTCCTGAAGTTAAAGAAGTAAATGCCACTACACCCATTCTTATTAAAGAAAGGTTATTTCTTTGGAAAAAATCACAGGAAACCTGACAGAATGATCGCAGAGTTAAGACAAGATAATGTACAGTGATCTAGTCTTAATTCATAAGTGAACAACAGGAGCAAACCTTCCATTAAAAATGGACTCTGAAAAGAGGCATTATTTTAGCTTTGGAATAGCCTGGTTTTGCAAAGCAGTACATCACCAGAAATCTGTTTATTCCTATTGTGTTTTTTGTTTGATGTTAAGACAAAGTTCCTGGGGTAGGAGGCTGGTAAAGAAAATACGTTCCCTTGCTACAAACTGTTAGCAGACAGAGCTTTGCTTTGCTCACTTTAAGTATTTTGCTTAGTTTGGCGCATAACTCTGTTTTTTCTGGAAACCTCTCATTTTTCTTTTGGTCTGCCTTCCAAAACCACAGTGAGCTGAAAAATAATTCTTACTCTGGTGCTTCTCTGCTTCAAGGAATGCTCACTTTATACATTCCTATATACCTGTATCCTGCACTTTCAGGATGGTATTTATACAAATTAAAATATTTATCCCACCACATTTTTATTTTTTTGAAAAGAAAAGGACAGAAGTTTCAGCCAGTATACGGAGGATGATCCAGCTGGCTTCTCCAGTGGAAATTATTACCACAGAAACATTTGCAATCACTTAGCTTTGCTCTCCCATGATCCTTAGCAGAAAAGGCTGAAAACAATTCAAAATAAATGTTGTGCGATCTAAACAGGGAAGGCAGAAATTAAAGATAATTTGCAGCAAATGAAGGAGAAGCCTTTCTCACCATTCAAGGTCCATTAGCTACAAGATTTTACAGTTATTTCAGCAATCCTGTTACAAATGCCTGGAAAATTAACACGTATGGAGCCTTTATATATTCTGCAGCTCAGCTACAGTCACCCACATCTGTTTCTGGTTTAAATTATACCTTACTCTGGCATGGATTCAAAGAGCAGCAGTGGAAGTGAGTCTGGGTCTGGGACCTGACTGGGGTAAATGGATGCAGCTCCACTGAGAGAAGTGCAGCTAAATCTACTAATAATGTGGTGTTACATTTCTGGAGACCTGTATTTCTAGAATTTTCTTCCCTTTCCCTTCCTCTGTGTCCAATCAACTCTTCTGCACAGGAAAAATAAGGTCCCCACCTTAGCCATAGGATTCAGTTCTATAACTGTATGTGAACTTCTTTGTAATGCCAAAAAAAAAATAGAGCTTAAACATTATTCAATTCAGAAAACAGTTCATGTTCCTATCAGATTGGTAAGTTTTGCATTTAAGAGGATCATTTATATATATTTATAAGTACAGAAGCTAGGAATATCATGTGATGTGTATGTGTGTGTGTTTGTACATCCATACCTATAGGTTCATCATATGTTTGTATTTGTTATTTTCGTACAAAAAAAAACTCAATAAGCAGAAAATTTCTTACCAAATAATTTCCTGTACCAGAATAAGCTACATTTTTCCATTTAAGTAGGTAACTTATTATGCTGCAGCATGAATAAACTGAAAAGTGGGGAAAATCATGTCTTAGACTGCTTCAGCATTTCATATCACAAGAATGATTCTGTAGATTCCGCAATTCCTCACACATTTTGAATGCAAGAATGATGAAACGATACTAAGGATGCACTGAGGTGTCATCATACCGTTTTGTCCTGGAGACCCCAGTTTCACATAAGCTCCTAAATAAGCACAATGGGGTATTTAACTTCTGGAAGAGAGGCAAAATGTGGGTCATATTCTGATGTCCTACGTTTCCCACTAGTTGTCTGTAGTAGCACCTGTACTAGCAGGTATAAGGAGCAAGGTCTCTTGCCTGGAACTGTGGGCAAGAGGCACAACAGAGCTCATCTCCAGGTGGCTGAACTCTCTTGCACCTAATCTGAAACTAAGCCCTTCCTTTATGACTTGGGACAGACAGGCACTGAGTGAAGTAAAAGCACCCTGCAGCTCAGCCCAGCAGCACCTGGCTCTTACAAAGGAGAGGTGTAGCTTTTGGGAGAAGCTACAGCCAGGAATACAAATGAAATAACTGTAGGTCACAGAAGCTGCACACCCAGTCAAGAAATCCATAGTCATCCAGGAATAAGACCCACATTTCACTGTTTCTAACTATAGGACAATCCTTCCTCTTCTTATATTTGTTACCTAAATGACTAGTCAAAGCAGAATGAGAACTATTTAGAAAAACAGTGCTTCCGTTTTTACATCCACCATCAACGAAGCAAACAGTAAAAATCAGTAAAAATCAGACCTATGGCAAACTGCTTAGGGAACTTTTCAGTAAGCTTCATTTTAAGTCCAACACAGCTTAATGGGTTTCATTGTAGACCAGTTCTATTTCATATAGGACCTTCATTTTTTGTTTTTGTTCCTTTGTTTGCCACTTCATTTCTATACTCCTAGGAAGAATTCAAAATACTGAAAACTAGTGAACACCAAACAAGAGAAATTTTCAATTGTCCTAGAAAGAATGGTGGAATGAAGCTATGTTTGGAGAAAAACGGAAAGGAAAAGCTCCCAAACACATGATCTTTCTTAAAAGAGAAGACCTTAGTACAAGTTAGCAGTACAAGTTAGCTTTGATTAATTTTAATACAAAATAAGTAGCAAAGGGATAGAAAGGTGACACATTGAGCAGAAGGTTTTGTGTGTGTAAAATGAAGGTGGAAAGTTCATAAGTAGGGATTCCAGTAAGAAATCCCAGACTACAATGTAATAATTTTTGTTTGATTTTTGTAAATGCAATTTAAGTAATGTGAAATAAAAATGAACATTTAAATGGTGAGCTGGTTGAAGCTGAGAACTTACAGCTTGAAAGGGGCAGTTTTGCAGCACAATGTTTGTCTTGATGACTTTGTGAGAAAAATCAGCTTACTAAACTGCCCAAAAACAAGTACAAAAATAAAAATTAGTGGTTTTTAGCTGGTTTAGTGAACAGAGCTTGTTCACCAAAAGTTGAAGAGAGCTCAGCCTGGAAAAAAGGGACTACACAGTCAGGACCACATGGGAATGGAATCACATTTTTTGGCAGTTGTTGAGATGTCAGACCAGCTCAGACCATCAGATGCAACTGTACCATAAGTAGGAACAGCACCAGGTCCTTCAAATAGTATGTCCTTAAAACCCACTAAACCTACCATGCTTCACACTGTCAATACACAGATACAGATGCCACATGAAAAGGAAACATCACATAAAAGGGAGAATATATAGGTGTTACAGAAATAGTAAAGAAGTCATTTTTTTAGCCTTTTATTCAAACTGTGTCACCCGTCCTCGTAACAGAGAAATTCGGTAAAGACTGTCTCACTAAAAGCAGCAAACCCCACACAATTTAGCCAGATAGAGCACATGAGCACCTACAGGTGAAAGTGGCAACATGCTGCATCAATTGCTCCTAGTATCATCTGTATATCACACAAGACACTNATTTTAAATAAAATTTAAATATTTACTGGAATCAGAGAAACAACTGACTGGGTTTTTAGGGTTTTTAAATTCAGACTTGCCAGCCAAAAGAATTTGCAGAGAAAAAAAAA
>VXAX01001196.1:352427-366913 GCA_013399835.1 Leptocoma aspasia | reverse complement strand
TTTTTTTTTTTTACTTAAGTGAATAAACTTTAAATCTGTGTTGGTTCCATAAGAATAGAGTTTTAATTTGTCAGTCTGTAAAGATTTTCTGTAGTGTATTTTTATGTTTTCTCAGAATCTTAGAGGTGTGTGGAAGCAGCAGAGTGAACACATAACCATGAGACTTTAATGAAATAAATTTTAAATAAAATTTAAATATTTTAAATAAAATTTAAATATTTACTGGAATCAGAGAAACAACTGACTGGGTTTTTAGGGTTTTTAAATTCAGACTTGCCAGCCAAAAGAATTTGCAGAGAAAAAAAAAATTTTTTGTCCTCCTTTTAAAAAAAATACTTAGGGAGGTGTCATTCATCTACAAGTATTTCACCATTATATGAAACACCGGCTTCTGCACATTTATGACACACCTAGTTCAATGTGTGTTGACTTAAAAGCTTTTACCAAACTATGGAATATGTAGAAGCAATAAATTTCTGACAGATTAATTGTTTGTGTTTAATTTGTCTTTCATAGATCAAAATATGAGTTTGCTTCAGTGCATGTCTGACACATGACAAAATGTAGGCTGACCCTTCTGAGGCATCACCACTGCCCAGGAATAGGCAGAAATAGCTAGGGTTAACCTGCACATCTAGCAGCAACTCCCATGTCAGAAAAGAAAAGCACAAGTCAACTACTCAGTCCCAGGGAGACAGCCATAGGAGGTTAAATCCAGGATGTGATTTCAGTGCATTAATCCTACTACCACATGGGAAGGAAAAAAAATCAGGCAAACATTTTTCCAACTTATGCCTTATTAGCCAGAGTAGGAAACCCCCACTCATCATGTTGTGAATTGTGGATCTTCCCCAGAACCTGACTCCCCCCAGGCCCTGGGGGAACTTGGCTTCCCAGGTCAAGCACACAGAGCCTGCCATGTGCTTTCTAGGTACTGCAGGCACAGTGTCAGAGCACTCGCAGCCTGTCCTGGGGAGAGGCAGAGACTGCTTTGTGCCTAATTTAATGCAACAGTCCCCAGCCTGCTCAATGGGAGCCATGTGGCTACTGCAAATATTTCATGCTCAAACTATGGAAGGGGAGGGCAGAATGTGGCTTTTCTCTGGTTTTTTTGAGACCTCATAATTTTAAGCATAGATTCTGAGAGCTGAACTGCTTGTGGAGCCCGAGAGAAGAAACGTAATGGTGAAGGAATCCTATTGCAGCAGAAGCAGCACTGCCACATGGCTAACTGGAGCTGGAGCAAATCCTGCCACTGCTCTCCAGGCTCCTCCTTAAGACACAAGTAAACGTGGCTCAGCAGTAAGCTCTCCAAACCAGGGCTCCAGTTCTCAGATGGAGGGATTTCAAGGAAACTGCCTAGGATTGGTAGGCTTTCTTATGGAAGTACATCCTTGCTTTCTTCCTCCCTCTTCTTCTCCTTTTTCATTCTGCCAAGTCCCTTTCTGGCTGCCAAGGCACTCCAAGACTATGCTGATAGGAATCAGAACAATGTTTTCTAGGCTTATTTATTTTTAGCATCTGTACCACTAGGTTCATGGGCCAGGCAGGTGTTTCTGACCACATCTTTCCCTAAAAATTAAAGCACACTTAGTTTTTCAGCCTGATTGGTGATAGTTACCATGTATTTACTCCAGACTAACAAGAGGGCAAAAGGAAACAGCATTATGTGATATACAATGCCATTAAAAGGGGAGGCCCATTCAAGCATTTTTCCAAAGTAATTTCCAGCAATTCACATCTTCATTCAAGAAGTGTGGTGCACACAAAGCAATTACTCTGAATCAAATGCCACTGAAGGCTGAAATGGGCGTTCCACTGGACATCATGATTGAACAAGAGAGAACTGCTACATACCACAGCTGGACACTACGGTTGAACCAGTCCATCCCTGCTGACTTCCATATGTATGGCAGAGTAAGAGATATATTTAGTTCTTTAATGTGTGTGTTTAAAAAACTGTGAGCCATGTGGATTTTTCTGAATGATAAATGGTTATTATGCTGACCAAAGGGTGTGCCCTTCTCTGAGCTTTCAGCTGTGGGGTCCAGTTTCATATGCTGCAAGTTAACACAAGATTCACTGCTTGTGAAATGTTGCACAGCACTGACAGGAGCTAGAGAAGCCAAAAAGCCAAAAGGCTTTATTGTCAAAAGTGGATTCTAACAAAGCAGGTAACATGTCTGTTTTAACATTACAAGTCCACTTCTTTTCAGGTAAGCCCAGCATACTGCTGAGCATTTCTGCTCAGACTTCCTCTGAGACTAGCAGCCCTTTTCTTCTGAAGGGCTGCATGAAAGAAAAGAGTGACTTAAATACAATTATTTGCAGTCAATGATGATGATCTCATAATTTTTCATAACACCAACAGGTTTTTAGTAGCTTCTCTCTCCCTCCTCTCTTTTGATTTTCACCCTCCCTTCTTACTATTTCATAATAGGGGGAATACTCAGCATGAACTTTGCCTGGATACTGAAATTAAGGAGTTGCAAGCAGTTTTAGTAAAAGAAAGGAAGAGGGGGAAATGGCTGCAGCTATAAAGAGCATTTGGAGGGCTGGAAAGAGCCTGTACCTCCCAACAGCTGCACTGCATCAAGGCAAACCACAAAATAGTTTTGCAGCAGCTCCCTAGAGCACAGGGGGAACAAAAGTCAGACAAGGCTGGTTTTGGTGTTGGTTTATTAAATGGTAGAGGACAGGAGGGAGAATGGGACAGAAAAAAAACCCCTACCCTGTGCCAGTATAACACTGTGTGTATACTGCATCTGTAAACATACGGGTAGCTGGTAGTAATGTTCATCTTCATGTTACCCATTTGCTGTGATTTACAGCATATTTGCTGAATTTTTTGGGTAGAATTCATGGACTAGTCAATTGCAGTATTAATCTACTAATAGAGACAGCAGTAGATGTAAAGGAGTATCTAAGGATGTAGATAATTTTGATTCTCTGGCTAGTGACACTTTGAATAAATTACATTTAGATTACTAGTTACTCCAGATTAAAACTAGTATAAATGTCAGATTGTGTCTTTATCCTCTTCCTCTGACTCTCCACAAAAGTATAGACCCTGCTGTAGTGGGAAAAAGATGTGTTGCTTGTCTGTGACATTGCCTGAAGTTATTCAGATACTTCTAATGAGAGGGTTAAGAAAACTAACTCCTCCCAGGACATGAAAAACTTCAGCTGAAATCATAAGAATGTCTGAGCTGAAGTCCTGTCTCCCTCCCTGCCCCCATTCTTCAGGCTGCACTATTCTTAAATAAACTATTTGGGTTGGAAAACATTCCTTGCATGTATTCTGACTCATGATTTCTCTGCTGCTTTAGAACCTTTTAAGTGCCAGACAACTAGACAAAAGTTTCACTCTGCCTAATCTGCTAGGGAAAAAAGGCAACTCAGTTCCTTGAGCACAGGGAGCCCAGTCCAAAGTAAGTCACCACTTTGGGTGCTGGCTGTTGCATGACATGTGAGGAGGAAACACAGGCCCTTTCCTAGATTTCCTAATGGCACTCTCAGACGGACATGAGATGATTCATAGTTGGCTATGAAGAACTTTTGCTTTCCAGCTTTTTTTTTCTTAAATAGATTTTGGGACCAATCCATCAAAAAGTAGCTTTCAACCAATTCTGAAAGAAGGGCTGACCACTCCATACAGCCAGCAACAGAAAACTTTTGGTGTAGCGGGGAGAGTTTTCTTGATATTGAAACCAAAGGCAAAACATAATTTCATTTATGTGTTTACCTACCAAACCATTACATGCAGTACTGATTTCAGTCCTCTCTCTCATAAAGAGAAGAAGTAACTTCCACAGGTACATAGTTTTAGATGGACACAGGCACAGATCCATACAAACAGTCAAATTAGCTAAGATATGTTTACATACCATTTATGTCACTGTCTACAGCATGCATGCACTCAGATCACGTAAACTGCAAACTGTTACAATTTATCATAGCCCTTAAGGGAGTAGAGAGAAAGTAATCTCATTTTCCCATGTTTGTCATAGATTATTTGTCATGCTTAGAGACACTGATCATGACTCAGCTGGTGACAGATCATTTGTTAGACCACCTGTAGGCAGAAATTCACATCTTTGTGCTTATATTGTATATAAAGTCTTGTGAAGACAGATAGGGCTCTGTGTTTCTTCTGCCAGTTACAGTGACTACAGAGTATTTTATTCCAAGGGGTACTATATGTTTCATCTGCCATTAAAGGTCATGCAGTATGGAAAAGAAATATTAATATCTTATAAGAGGGAAATACAAAAGCTTAGAGAAAAGGAAGTGAAGAATGTTCTGTATGAACTGGAGCAAGACAATTCACTTTACATCCGGGACCTGCAGCTGTCAATTATCAGCTGTGCAGACCCAGTTGTGTTAAGCAGCTCATAGAGAACAACCCAGAAATTAAGTGGAAAGTGAGACCCAGTGCACTGCAGTGTTTGCATCCACTCCCCATCTCTGTCTGCTACTGCACCTCCACTCATGACCTGCCACAGTCTTTCCCACACAGCAAATTGCTCCTTCTTCTCTCACAGCGGCAATTCCCAGCCCATCAGAAGAGAGGCAGATATTTGCTGCCAGATGAACAGTAGCCATTTCACAAAGCTCCTCACCTTTCCCCTGTCTCTCTTCCACGCTATCTGAGCGAGCCTAGCTGTTTTCCCACCACATAGAACCCAGATAATTACACATCTGCAGTGCAGGAAGCGTATGAGAACCCAGGTCAGCTAATTATGGGACAAGCCCTGAAACATTAATTTATTTATTATGGGCAAATCTAGAAGTTATGGACTCTTCTGAAGTGCTGCCTTCTTTGAAAGTTGGTAATACAAGCAGGACCAGACCTCAAGAAAGATTATATCACACATGCATACATACATATATACAGGCCTACTTGGAAGGCAGAGGGGCTGCCTTAAGACATCTCCTGACCTTGGCCATACCCCCTCTAGGTCCCTCTCTGCATCATTTTCCTCCACTTTGTTTTCTACCCTTGCATTGAAATGCCAGATATGTTTACATTATGCCTACCCAAGAAACTTCTGTAAATCTCTGATCAGCCTGATCGTATAGCAAAATAGTTATTAGGTGGGTCTCTGTAAACACACATATTGTTCAAATTAGGGCTTGAAGACAGGGGTTTTCTGTTTGCTCTGGTTCTTTTACAGCCTTACTTGATGAGCAAAGCCTCTGCAAATGACAATATAATCATTTTCTGGCAAACTCATTAAGGAGTATGTGTAAGAAATACCAAAAATAGCTAGAGCACAATGACTTTCCTCTATCAAAGCTAATGTCTCAGGCCTTCAGAACCATAATCAGCCACAAATATCTTTAGAACTGACTAATAAAGAGCAGGTCATCAAGACAACATCTTCTAAGTAGCATTTTAATGGCCAGACAACCTCTGAAGACACCTTTGTAGCGGGAAGATGGCTGAAAAGCTAAATTATATCCCCTATGGAATTCAGATAGCAAGCATGTCTTTTCCCAATCTTGTTGTTATACCAACTCAGTCATAAATAAGGCCTGCCATTCTACTGGGTGGAAGTCTAAATATTCAAGGATCCCATACAACTCTGGTGAGCACTCTAACAGGAGTGTACAGGTGATGACTGAAAGATACCTCTTGGATTATTAATTACTTGAAGAGATGTAATGCCCAGGTGCAGGTAGGGCTGAGAGAACAGACACAACACTAAAGGTTCTGAGTGGCATTAGGGCTCAGCCACAAGGTCTGCTTGTGCCAAAACATTAACATTTCTGTGTCACATGAAATTAAGGCTGGGCTGACTGAAAGAGGAATATTTAGCACCTTTGTTGAACTGCATATCTTCAAAGTTTGCACCAGCATGAAACTATTAGCATGCATCACACCTCTGCAAATTATGTAAATGAAGGCTCTTGTATGCATAATGCAGGGGCAGAAATAAGGACCAGGAGGTAAACTCTCAGAGGCTAGCTGCCAAATCAGTGGTGCCAGGTGATGATAAATGCCTGTCTTATAGCAAATGCCATCATGCTGCCTTTTCATATAACTTGTATGCAAACACTCCATTTGTTGGAAATCAAGAAATTATCTGGGAGCTAAATGACTCCTCGAATAACGAGATTCTAAGATCTGTTGAACTGGAAAATAGTGCCTCTAACTGATCTGTGTCTGTTGACTATATTAATGGCCTGGAAACTGAATGTTGGTGTATACAACACATTTATCATGTAACCCATTAGTTAGATTTTTAAATGAAATTTGATTTAACCAGTAATCTGGAGCATAGTGGGTAAAACAGCAAAATAAGTCAAAAACTAAGAGAAGAAAACTATGAAACTTATACTGCAGCAAGTAAATGGAAAGGTATCCTTCACTTTTATCTGCCTAATTTTGGCAGGGATGTTGAGAATGACAGCCAAAGTGCTGTCATTTTTAGCAGTGTGATTCTTGCGCCAATTAAATTTTCTGGTGTGCTGCAATAGATTCCACCAGGTGTGAATGTAATCATTCTTTGTTCTGAGTCTGTTATAAGTGAGCCCCTGCTCCTGGTCTGACCCTAGTTTGGGAGCAGTTGTTACTTTGGAGAAGTAAGAACTGAGAACCTGAAATCTGTGTAAAAATTGATACAGTTTTATTTTTAATGAACAACCCTGCAACTGTGAAATGCAGCCCTGTATACAAATGACCTGGAATTCATTGGTAAGAAGTTTCCTTTGAAGTCTTTGATACAGAACTCCTCAGAGCCTGAAATGTTTGATATCAAAGCATATATTTTCTCCTATTTTTGAGACAGTGTTCCAACCTTAGATTAAAAGAGCAGAGAGCACACTTGAATTTTAAAGACTGAAATGTAACAGTGTAGGAGTGAATTTGCAACATGTTTTCTCCTTTACCAAATGAAAAGGAGAAAATTTTTATTAATAAATAATTTTATTAATTTTATTAATTAATAGTTTTATAATTAATTATAAAATTATTATAAAAATTATAATTTTAAAGTTTATAATTTTATTAAAATATTAATACTTCCCAGGCATTGCCTCTGTATTTTGAATTAGAGTGAGAAAATCTATCTGCTTAAATTGTCATGTCAGCTCTTCCATGTTAGTCCCTTAGCAATATTTTGTTGTAGAACCCTGAAGCATTGCCCTCAAAACAGTTGGAGAGCTGTTGTTGGAAGAAGTCAATCCAATGCATCAGGGCTGCAGAGACAGAGGCTTACAAGGAAAAATAATACTCAGACCTTTGTAGGCCTGATTCAATTCCACCAGCAGATCACATATCTGATATGTGATGGTTTTGTTACCTACATGTTACATAAATTTTTTCTAGAATTTAGCACCTCCCTCATAGTAGATGCGAAATATTATTGATCCATGTATGATCAGCCACCACTAATCAAAACCAACTTCCTAGAATAAAATAATCATACTTCTTTTAGCTAAATAAATTGAAGATTTTTTCTAACTGTGAGCTGTCTTCTGTTTCTATTGAACTCTTTCCTTCAGTATTTCCTCAAATGGGGATGAAAGGAACCTCTACACCATTCTTTAGGGTACCCAACTATTTTAAGTCAAATTCGTGAATCTTAAGAATTTCTCATAAGCCAAGCTAACCCTGAGAAAATTAACCCTTTTTTATCAGGCAGAATAGTCCAGTTTTCATAGAGCTTTCCTGTTTATTTAAAATAGAAGAAAGCCACTGCTTCCCTGTAGTTTTTTAAGGAAATCCTAAGATACGAGTTTCATGCCAAAACTCACTATTCAAACACAGTCTTCTGGGTTAATTCTGCATAAATATCAAGAATATTATTCCTTTTGTCCCAAACTCATATTTGTGCCTTAAAAAAGGGACTGCAACCTTGTGTGTTTCTCTTCAGTTGAGCCCTTCCCTGCAACAGGGGCAGCAGTTCCAGCAATTTGGAAAGAGCTGAGAAATGTGAGAGTCTGGAAACAAAGGAATAGGAGTTCAGCTGGGCAACCCCAGTCAGAAACCATTCAGAATGTGGCAACACCGAGATGCAGGATAAGTTATGGATTTGGAAATAGCTAAAAAAAATTAAATTAGAGCAAAGAAGAAAGAGAACTCCTGTGCAAATTAAGATGCACATTCTCTGCTGCAGTTTTCTTTTGTTACTACTCAGACTCCTCTGTACAGTGAGGTTGGAGTTTGCACAGGATGGACAAACAAATCTTGTCCTGAGCTGATGATGAAGAACATATATGGGGCTTGAATTTTGAACCATGCACCTATGTTAAATACAGTCATTTTTTCAAGTATTAGAATTTAGAATATTAGAATTTTCCAAGCTGAGTAAACTGATATGTCTGTATACACACAAAGATTGCAAATGTCTTTGGAGCTTGGACACAGCTGATGCTGCTAATGCAGAGCAAGAGTTTGAGCACCAATGAGAGCACAAAGTGTCTCAACATCTAAAATTAAGAGAGAAAAGAAATAATAATAATAGAAAATAATAAACTAAGGCTCATGCAACCCTTTCACATTCTGTGCTTGAATGCAAATAGCTTCAAGCAATACTTCCTAAAAGCATTTAAACTGAGGTGCAGTTTATAGACCCATTCTGGAAGACACAAACACAGTTAGACTGAAATGCCAGGAGTACACAGCAGCTTTCAGAAAAGCTGAAAGCTGCCTCATTTGAATGCATTTTAGTGTCATGACAGGGATACAGAGGGAGGCACATTTCACTTGCAACAAAAAATATTTACTTCATTTCATGAAAATAGTATTATTTGATGGCTAAGAGAGAGTTTGGCTCCCGATGGCTGCATAATCCACAATCTAAGTCTGCTAGGGTCATACGATAAGAATGGATATAGTTATGTGCTCCCATAAAGGGTTATCTTCTCATTTACAGTTTAGCCAAATGAAATGCAAACACCTGTGTTTGAGGGGAGTGTAGGAGGCATGACCCCCCATTTCTTGTCTATAGCAGTTTCAGAACAGAGACACCCTCCTCTCTGGTTTGAAACTTTTTGGAGAAGCCTTCCAAAAGCCAAAGACCTTTTAAATAGTATTTGCCTAATTAGCCATTCTGAATTTTTTAAAAGCACTTTAACCCTTTGTTGATTTGCTCCTTTTCCATTCAATGAAACCGTTTTGGTACAAATAACTTAAGAAAATATTTTTGTTATCAATTTGGAAGATGTATGAGGTGATGGTAGCCTGTAGTCCCAGTTCTGTGACCATTGCAGGGGAGGCTGAGCAGCTGCTGAATCAAACCTCCTGAGGCTATGCAGGCTACTTAGGCTGCAGCCCTAAATTATCCTGAAAGGGCATTACAGTCTGGACTATCCACACAGCTCAGGCCCTTGAGCTTCACAACACAGCATTCCCTTTTAATGTACACCAGCTGTGGTCAGCTCAGAGCAGAGCAGTCTGCTCCCTCATGATGTAACCACACTCTGCACCACTACCTTTCCTCTAGGGCAAGAGAGCCTCATTTCCACTAAAGACTAAATTCCCAGCAAGGTTCCTGAGACAAAACCTGTTGGCTTCCTCTGGTGAATCCACTGAGACTGGATTCCACCACACTTTTTCAGGAGTGGGGCCTTCATGCACACAAAAATTTCACCAAGACATCCTAGTCCTTAATGACTCTTTCTGTAATTTCTGAAATTATAAAAGGTGGAATAACTTAAAAATACGATATCATTTGTAAGACAGCAGACATTTGTACATGCACTTTGCACATGCTTGCACTGGAAACTTTTCTGTCCAGATCTTATCCATACACCCTATTGAGCATCTTGTCACACATAAAAAGCAATTTGCAAATTAAAATATTCTCCACCATATCTGTTTAGCATCATCAGACTAAGCACAGTCTAACTATTCTCATGGACAGCCTGCTCAGTAATATAGATTCCGTAGACATGATCCCACCTTTCTCAGAGTCCCCTGGATATACCTGTCAAGACTTTTCCATTCAATTTTTTGATAGCAGTCTAAGGTATAATCTATTTTTCCCAAGGAAGATCCAGGAGAAAAAAATAAATCTGCAAACTATATAGGAAACAAAAAAATATTTTAAATATGCAGGCTCAGTACTGATAAATGTTTTTTAAAATCTAATGGATTCTATTAACTTATCTGGCTTGATTCTGTGATTCTTGGGGTTGTCCTGTGCAAGGCCAGGAGCTGTACTTCAGTGATCCTTGTGGGCCACTTCCAGCTCAGGATATTCCATGATTCTGTGACTCTGTGTTTAGAGAACCCAGCTTTCTTTCAATATTGTAGAATTTTTTAATTTATAAGTACTTTGGCACCTATCAGGTCAGATCAAAGTGTGTCTAATGGAGTGTCTTGTCTCTGATGTTGACTAAGAAAAGATGTGTAAAAAAAATAAATAGAAGAGGTAATATTTTATTTAAATAGTCTCACTGCCTTTAACTTCTTATGGTGCAGGAACTACAAGACTGAACTCTCACTCGCGAATTTGCACGTTGTAGAGTTTCAAGGAGTCCACTGATTTATTGCTTAATATTTCAAATATCCTATTAAAGTTTGACATGTGAAAATATCATGCTGTGACAAAAAGTGGAGTACAGCATTACAACAGGGCTTATCATCTCGCAAGACTGTGGAGGAGTACACCAAGGCAAGGATGAGCTACATTTTTCAATGAGAGGAAAATATTATAGAAGAGAGAATGGAGAGCTGCCACACTTTATCTATTAGTGGTATTTACTAACAAGGGAAGTTAATACTAAGAAGGTATTTTGTGCTGAAGAATGCCAACAACATTGAACAAAATAGATTTATGTCTGAAGCCCAGCAGACTTCAGTAAGGAGACACTTGCATCCTCTCTACTTGCCTGTCTACTGCATTCCCCCATAACCTTGTAGCCCGCTTCAGCAGAACTGATGGAAGAATCCACAAAGATATAAAGATTCTGCTATTTTCATGAAACTGGCATGTTAGCTAGAGGGAGGAGACTAAAATCAGCAACTCCAAGAAGAAAAGGCTTCAGTGTGAGTCCAAAACTGTCTGGTTTGGTTTACCAGCTGGCTAATCAGTACAAATATGCTGGCCTGCTTGGGGGTTGCTGGTCTGGCATGCTATTCTGCAGCTATCAGCTGCTTTTGCCCAGCTGATAGCTGCAAAATAGGAATCTGATCCTAGTGAGAGGGGCAGGTATAGATGTGAGAGGGTAATCTAGGAGAAGGGAGAATCTGAGGTTTTTAGGATGTTTGCCACATCTATTCTTCTGAAGGTGTGTATCACACAGAATATTCTGAGCTGGAAGGGACCACAAGGACCATTGAGTCCAGCTCTTAAGTGAAGAACCCATGACCTTGGCTTGGTTATGAGCACCATGCTCTGACCAATCTGTTGCAAGGTCTGTGGGTTCCACCCCTTATGCAATCACCCTGGGCTTTTTACAAAACCACATGCTATTATAACAAACAACGGCCCATTCCACTGTATTAAGTGCTTTCAACAAAGCACAATCAGCTTTAAAAATGTTTGTAGAGAGAAACAACACTGTACTGCATGCCATTCATTGATTCTGCCACTTAAAAATGGGAATGTTGTGGTGTACAATTTTGGGGAACAGCAACATGATACACTCAGCCAAGCTTTATATGAGTGATCTCAGCTGCGGGGACTTCACATTTGCCTCTGTGTGACATAAAAATATGTCTTAAGTCCTTGTATTCAGATGCTATAACATTTTTCCCTGTCTGCAGCAGTAGATTTGTTTATCTTTTCAGTGAATAGGAAACAGAAAGTTGTGAGAAGGACATCCAAAACTAATCAACACATAAGATTTCCTGTGCATTCTCCTTCCAGAAGGAGGGATTCTAGCTCCACCTGAAGCAGAACAGAGATCTGTCCACAGTTGCTGAAGGAGATGAAAGCATTTCAGGATGACAATTGGTGAAAAGTTTTAGTCATGGAAAAGCCTGGACTGACCAGGCAATGTTGTTGCTGAATACAACTTAAATCTGTATGTTGCCTCATTTTTCAAAGTAGAATTTAAATGCACTTGAAAATTACCCCCACTGCCTGTGGGAATTTAGTTGCTTCAAAAGCTAATTCCAGTGATCTGCACTGTCTGAAACAAGCCTTTACTTGCACTGCTGCTTATTTTTGACTGTCAGTGTGCATACCAAGTGGTATCCATATAATGAAGGATCAGGTTGAAGGTACTTCCTTTACTGAGACAGATTTCTTTCAATTAAATTATGGGTTATATGCTCTTTGTTGTAGCTGAAAATTACCACTTGATATGGAAAACTACCATTTATTTTTATGCTAATTGAAACTCAGGATATAAAGATAACAAAAAGCCTGATTCTTTTCCCACCTGCTGTAAACTGTTATAGTTGAGGGTTCTTTTGATGGTTTTAGTTTGGTTTTTTAATTCTAATTGTGCAGCAAACTTTTTCAGTGGTTAATTTCAGGTAAGGTACCAATAATTTGTCAGTTTCCTCTAATATTGCCTGTCTGATTTTGTTTGCAATAGTAATTGTATCAAGCAACAATTAGAGCTTTATATGATACTGTCCATAACATTCTTTACAAAGACATCTTCAGAGAGACTCATGATCATGTTTGCTTGCTTTCAATTACTCCATGGATCTCTACCTTTTACATTTTGCAGTGCATTCTTGATTCATGCACTTCTGAGGTCTTTTCGTTCCCAATCCTGTTGAGAACGTAAAGGAATGGATCTATACTGATTCTCTACAGGTGATATTCATTGCATTTTTGTTTTATCTCATATAGAAAATTCTGAGAGTTCCCAGGAGCTGAGGCTCTGTAGATTTCAATTCCATAAAGATGCAATACAACCTTTTAATACTGTGATTTGATCCCCATTTCAGCAATATTCTAAATAAGAATGGTACCAGCTTGGTATACCAGACCTCATGGCCACATCACAAACTTATTTACAGTCTGTTTACACACATCCATTAATGTGTGTTCATACAGAGAAGTTATTCTCACCAGCACTATGTTAATTTGCTTTACTAGTAGTTGCTGAGATTGATGAGCATCTCGAAGGACCACCTGCCTTTATTTCATCTTGCCTCCTGTTTTAGTTGAGAATTTTGATTTCCTTGAGTCAAAGTTGTAAGGCTGTGAAGTAGAACAGGGGAAAAAAACAATTAGATGGCTAAAGCTGAAATCTAAAAAAAAAAAAAAATATTCTGTGATATGGGTTAAATACTTGTGAGATATACAAATACAGTGAATATTGGCTTATTGCCTGGCTCTGCTATTACTGAAGACAGTGTGAGCCTTCACTGTATTACCAGAGTGAGAACAGAATCAGAGCCACTGTGGAAGGACGTTTATAACAGACATGCAGGTTTATGGCTTCATTAAATGAATTAGAGTTGAAGTCCAAATGATCTTAAAAAATAAAGTTTTCAAATTAGCTTTCAGAAGTAAAGTAAGTTAGCATATCAATAACTTCATTATTTTATTGGATGACTTCAAGTGTCACAGAGCAATAGATTGAGTTGATAACGGCATGAAAAGAGGTCAATGTGTCCTGAATTTATTTAAACATGATAAATTGGTTTGGCTCCAGTAACAACCAACTGAGCTTTCCATCAATAGGTGAACTAGGCCTTTGTTTTGACCTCCTCAATCCCTAAATGTGTAACCTTTGAGAAAAAACAAAAAAAAAAAAGAAAAAAAGAAGAGGAAAAAAATTATTATACTTTGAATAACTTAAACACCACCCAGAAAGCTCACTGACTGCTGCTGTGGAGGTTTACCCCCTTCAAGAAGAATAACTAGACATCTCACTTTTAATAAGGCAGCCTTGACTAATTCTCTTGTTTGCCTTTACTGAAGTATAACTGAGGAAAATTTTCCATTAAATTTGTTACTGATCCCTCTAAGAGCACTCCCACAAGGGCTGCCTATCAGTCGCTCCTTTTTGAGAATTCATGACCATTAATCCTGCTGAGGATAAGGGATGATTTATTTCAGACACAAGACAGCCGCTGGGGAACAGAAACTAAATGAAGCAGCAGCCATAGCTGTTCACACAGAACCTGTTTATTTCCCATTAAAAGTCAGTTTGCTGGACTACTTCTCAAAAGCCACTTTGAAATATTCTAAAAGAATTGTTTTAAAGTATCAAAGAAGTATTAGAACTCAATGGCTGTGAGCTGTTTGCACAAAGAACAACGTTCTTGCTTCCTTAACATTTACTGGTATCCTATGGGCTCCCTCTAAATTATGATCCCTGGAGCAGCCAAGTCATGGCTCTGTGTACCTGTGCCATGCTCTTACATCTATGTGTACCTTTAGTGCTGTATAGGAACGGTGGGACAGGCCACAGGAGCTCTAGCACACCCAGCCCTTCAAGACTGGGTACAGAGGGCTGCTGGAAGTTCCTCGTAGTACCTTGTCTCTCTGCAGGATTTTTCTGTAAGAGCATAAGAGCATAGCACAACCTTTTTCTTTTTTCCTTTTTTTTTTTTTTTTTTTTTT
>VXAX01001196.1:294751-345234 GCA_013399835.1 Leptocoma aspasia | reverse complement strand
GCCTCGGAGCCAGCGTGGCGGGCGGAGCTGCCGCGGCCCCGGGGGCTCCGGGAGGGGAGCGCCGTCAGGGGCAGGAGGAGGGAGGCAGGGAAGGAGCAGTGCTCCGCTCTAGTGCGAAAACAGGGCGCAGTGCAGCTCTCCGCCTCTCCTTTGGATGAGGATGTAGTGCCCCCTCATCGCAGTCAGCNNNCCCCCGGGATGATGCCCCCCGGGATAATGCCCCCCGGGATGATGTCCCCCGGGATGATGCCCCCGGGATGATGCCCCCCGGGATGATGCCGCCCTGGAAGGTGCCCCCCCGGGTCGCCCTCGCCGGGGCGGGGGTCAGCGGCGGGACCGTTCAGGACGGGCATTCCGGGGACATTCCCCCAGCCCCGGTGACGGAAGGCAGCTGCGCCTCGCCAAGGAGAGGGAGCGGTTCGTGTTGGGGTCCCCGAACCGAGCATCCCCCCCTTCCCGCAGGCAGTTTGGGTAGGCGCCGTTGTCACCGTCACCTGCGGGCAGTAATGGCTTTAGTTGTGTGTTGGGTTGGCACAGGCTGGCTGTGTGTACTGCCGCGGAATTCCAGCACTTTCAGCATTTCAGCGCTGTTCCCTTTTTCTGGACTGCACGAATCATCCGAATTTAGTGTGATGGTATACTGCCAAAGTGACACGTTGTGGAAAAATATCCAACAACCTGTTAGTTAGTGGTAATGTTAAATTGCTGGCATTCAAGTGTGATGTGAGACTTTTTCACTATGGTGAGTTTAAGTCAAAATAGATTTTTAATTCCTTGAAATTAAGAAACTCAGAAAATTTGTTTCTCCAACTAATGAAAAAAGCGCATACTCACTCTTAGCAGTGCATAACATACAGAGATAGTTATTTGCAATTTGGTGTTTAATAGCTTCAAACTGTTCCCTGTTGCACAGTTTTACAGGAAAATATGGAAACAGGGATGTTTGGCTAGAACCTTTCCCCATAAAAAGTGGGATTGGGCCATTTATCTAAAAATTTCAGATTACTCCTACAATTTAATATCTTCACATGTGTCAGTCTGCGTAGGTTTATTAATGTCTTGCATGAGCACATATGTGGAAATACATAGGTATGGGGGGTTTTCAATGGAGGTATGTTGAAAAATTTAGAGCAGGTTTATAGTCGATATCTGCCTTTTTACTGTATCAGCCATATTACTTGTTTTAATTTAATTAGCAAGTCCATTTTGAATTTGAAATACATGGCAATTTCACTCGTGAATCTTTCCAGTCTAAGATAATCATCTTAATAGGAAGAAATTACATTAGGAAAATATTTATTGCATTAAGGAAATCCACAAAATTGCATTTCAAATTAAAAGCAGCAAATTTAATCTTGAGTTGAAAGCAAGTTTAAAATTTGAAACTTGTAAAATATTTTAATCCCTGCTCTAATTATTTATTTCTTTCTTTCTTTCCTTTCTCTTTGCAGATGTGAGTCAGGTCAGTATAATTTTTTTATCTAGTACGTAACACTCCAGTTAACAGGCTAGGCTTCTCTTCTTGTGGCAGTATTATTTTCTAACGTTCGTTCCCAAGATGGCAATGGAAAGGTGGTGATTAAATCCTGAAGGCACTGCCTGGAAAGGTACCCACCCCAATTTCACAAGTGGGATGGCCTTTTTAAGAGACTGCCTTCCTAGGTGTAGAGACCCTGAGGAGAAAGAACAGAGCAGTGCTTTTTGGACATTGTACCTGGCAGTTTGGATTGGAGATGACTCTACTTTAAAGCCAGTTTTGCAGTCTAAATTTCATTGCACAGTAGGATTATGAAAGAGCTCAGGTGTGACTTTTTAAAAATTCTAATATTTTAGGCTGTAATAGCTATAAAACTGTCAGTCTTCAACACAACATTTTAATATAGTTACATGCGTCTTTGCTATATATAACCTCCTAGCCTTCAAAATAATTTTAAATCATAGGGCATAGTTAAGTATATTGGACTGAGAAAAAGTATAGTTATGTAAGAAAATGAGTCTAAGTTTATGCATTATTTTAGTTTAAAATACTGACAGAAATTGTAACTTTTTTTTTTTAATTTTCTTCCTTATTTTTTTCCAGGCACCTGCAGGGCGCAAGGTAAGCATTTTTATTTTTCTTGTGTGGAAGTAAAGGTGATATCAGGTAGTCTTATGGCAGATTAATATTTTGTTGAATATTGGATGAAAGGAAAATTGACTACATTGCTTATTTTCAGTGTTCTCTGAAAATAGCAGTAGCACTGAGATGAATAGGTCAGAAAAAAGGAGGGAATAATCAATGCAGTACTTTAACACCAGGGTAAATTCAAGTATTGAATTAAAAATGCTTCACCTGTGAGCAGAACTAAGCTTACCAAGACCTAAATGGCATCAAAGTATCATTCTTATTTAAACAGAACTCCTTTGTAAAGATTTACGTGGATTGAATAGTACAGCAATATCCAAAGGCTAAATTGATTCTAGATTATTTCTAAAAGTCACTACTGTTAGATTAGAACTATTTATTCAGTAGAAGCAAACCCCAGTCTTGCAAGTTCTTTTGTGGTCCATGCAGTGACACTTTTAATTCATAAAGCAGTGGCAGTGGCTAATCTATTTCCAGTAGATTATTATGGACAAAAATACACTGTCTGCAGAAAATAGCTGTTGGACCTGTATGTGCAGACTTCTTTTCCTTTTTAATGTACACTGATTATTCTTAATGTATCTGTTTCTCTGTATTGTCCTGGAAAATTTCCACAGTAACTCATTGAGTGTTATTTTCTTCCGGCAGGGCCCTAGAGGAGACAAAGGGCCACAGGGAGAAAGGGTAAGGAATTAGATTGACATTTACTTGTGATCTTTGAACAGTAGTTGTTGGAAGACTAGTAGGAAAAAGCTAAGTTTAAGCATTGCTGTGAGATTAAATGATTGTACCCGTGGAAGCTTGCATGCGCAATTTCATTTAAAAAAGAAACCAAGTTACCTATGTACCAAATTCAGCTTAATTGTGGTCATTGTGCCTGAGCAGATGTGGTTGAGATCATAGGGCAGCCTAGCTCTTCAAGTGATGATTTGAAAAGTGTTTTTCCAGCTGCTCACAGTGGAAATAACACATAGAAATGCAGAGGAAAAAATTGACATGTAAAGATGTAATCTTTGAACAATATGGTGTACGGGTAAGCTCTGTACATAAAACCTGAATAGATTAAGCTGGTTTTCAAGATAATTCATTATCTGTGCCTCCAATGACGATTTGGAAAAGCTTTTTTCTTGGCAGCGGGGCATTTGTTAGCTAACTTCTGCTAGTCAAAGTGGATGTTATACTGCTGAAAGTTCTACCATAAAAGTAACCATAAATAGGGACTGTTGAATAATTTAATTGTAAAGTTCATTCATATTGCTCATATCTGCTTTTCTGGTTTGCTTCTGCATCATTGCTGCTTTTTGTAAAGTGGTATTCTGAGCTTATCTGGGTTGTGTGTAGCTATGTGTCGTTTTTTCTATCATCTGAAAATGAAAATGCCATAGCACTGATGAGGGAGCTCTTGAACATTTCTGAGATCATAGTGTGCTGACAAATGGAATGGAAACTATTAGGAAGACTGTATCAGTGTGGTCAGCTGGGTATTTGCTTTAGGCTGCCACTAACTAAATTTGTTTAATGAAATGAGATGCTTCCTTTGTTCTGAAGGCAACAAGCCTAATCTGCTCCTTTAGAAATCCATTATGGATTTCATTAAGTACGGAACTCAGTTCAAAAAACTCAGCGAATTAAATACCTCACATCAATTGTCATGATGCCAAAACTTGACCAGCTTTATGTACTGAGGATGAAAGAATGTAAGAACAAATGTTACTGGACTGAACACAGGTAATTTCAACCGGTTGTAAAAGAAGTTCTGACAGTGGTAGCAGACAGACGGTATCAAAAATCTGTAGAAGAGCACTGTTAAATTTTAATTGGATGTGCTATTATACCAGGAAATTGTCTATACTGATTAAAAACTGGTGTTGGACTTACTCTGGATCCATGTTAACTCATATCAGTAGGGCTGACCTTTTCCAATCCTCAGCTGGTCGAATTTTGGGCTCTCACTAACAGCATCTGCCAGGCTGTGTGGGTCCACATGGGTCACTTGGGGTTCGTAGGTCCAAAGTTTGTCACTTAAGATGAAACTTCCCAATTTGGACATTACACTTTGGTAGCGTAAATCCAATATTGCCCCCGTAAATCTTCTCAAATACAAAGCTCCAGCACATATCTGATACAAGGTGTAGCAAGGTAACATAAAATCAGATTATATTTATTTTCTCAAGTTAAGCATTTATTGAAACTATTTATTGAAGTATATAGCACTGCTGTAGAGTGTGCTGTGGGTGCCTGGTTGTTAGTGAAGTTACCACATCAGAGATTTGTTCAGCCACTTCTAATTTCCACTGTATAATTCTCTTTTTAACTCTAGGGTCCACCAGGTCCACCAGGCAGAGATGGTGAAGATGGTCTACCAGGTCCTCCAGGGCCCCCTGGTCCTCCAGGTCTTGGCGGAGTAAGGCATCCAGACTTTCTATTACCAGAACTCATAAGCTGTGCTTTGTGACCAAGATGAAATTTATATCTGCTGGAAAGCACTGTTGTTGAACTGAAGAGTGGAAGAAACAGTCTCCTGCGAGCCATAAGAAATTGATGGTCCCAGTTCCAATGAAACCCTCCTTGGGGTGTATATATTCCATGGAAAATTTGGGTTCTGTATTCAACAGGGACTTAGGAAGAAGAGCAAATCATCCCTGTTATTTAGCATTAAACTTACTTACACGTAGGATAATGTGTATGGGTTAGGCATCAACTAAATGAGGCCAGTGCTGTTACGTAGATGGGGAGAAGAAACCTTTGTGGTTGGATTCAAGCGACAGCAACTGTCTTGAAATAAGCAAAGAAGGCAACTCCGTGAGCTAAAAATCAATTATAAGACCTGTAGAATTTTAGAGTATTGTGCTTTAGAAATTTTTCTTTTTATCTGTATTCATACTGCAGAACTGTAAGTGAGCTGTTGCATACACACTTTGTGCACCGGTGGCCATCATGTATTCTCTGCAGAATGCTGAATTTAACTCTTTGCTTGACATTAGCTTGCATAGGGAGCATGAAAACATAGACAGTGTTGTACTGATAAAGTTTAGTAAGTCCTTTTACATGGAAGAATACTCTTTTTACTTCAATACTTTATTTTGCTAGTTGCAAATATCAAACTGCTTTCATTATTTTTTTTTAATATGCTAACGAAACAAGCAAGAAAAGGGGGTTTGATTGTGTTGTGGAGAATCTTTTTCTATTCTGATAAAATGTCAAAAATCCATTGCAGTATTTCTGAGGCTGCATGCTCCTCAGATGTTTCTGAAACTGAAGGGCCCACCTCATGCAATAGCTACTCAGGGGTGGTACATGAAATTTACTTATGCATATTTTTCACTGCTTTGCTTAACTTCCCTCATTGGAAATTAGGCAGAATAATTTGAGAGTTTCAAGAAAGTTTTCAATTTTAAATGAGCACTGAATTTACATTCCTAATTTTCAGTTCACACTATTGAATGCCTCTCTATCACTTCTGCAGAGATACTAGGTTTGAAAGGGCCTTCCTGGTAAAATCAAGTCTTTTTTGAAACAAGTGAATAGAAATGTATTTATAATAGGGCTATATTTACTGAGTTATATGTATGCTGCTTTAACAAACCCCTTAGCAAGTATAACAAATCAGATGATATTTAGATGCAGACTGTTGATTTAAAATAGTTTTTAAAGTAAAGTTTTTAGTATTTTGATTTCAACCTTTTTATTATCTACAGAACTTCGCTGCTCAGTATGATCCATCTAAAGCAGCAGATTTTGGCCCAGGACCTATGGTAGGTATATGACATAGCACTTGATAACTCACATGAATAATATGTTTAGGATTGCCCTTTAATTCAGCTGCATTAATGAAAAAAATAGTGTTAAAATTAGTAGTTTGATCATATATTGACTCAGACTGGAAACTGATCCTTTAATGTAGAATGATGATAAATATTTTAAATAGTCTGAAGGCTTGAAATATGGTCTTGGATCTGCATATTTATCTTGAATATAGCACTGCTTGGTCTTGTGCTTTAACTCTGTTTGTTGACCACACTTTAATGCGTCAATAAATCTCATAATCTGATGTTAGATAACGCTTGTACTTTGATATAGTATTACTTTACCCATATTGAGACAGAAGATTGTGTTTTAGAAATGAGATTAACTGTAAAGCTGATCTCTAAAGCAGACACAGGCCTAAAAAGTAACTCAGCATCTTGGCTTCAGTTGGTGATGATTTTTCCTCCATGGCTGTACAACTCTTTTGATATTCTTGGATTGCACAGGTTTTTTAGGAAACTTGCCACTGCATTTGATTCTCAACATCTGAATGTTAGTACTTGGTACTGTAAGGCTGTTCTGAGGAGGACACTTTATAGCTCACTGTATGCAATGTACATGGAATTTAAGGGGTCTATTGCCACTCCATATGAATTTCTAACCCTTCCTTATGTTAGAAAATATTTTCAATGTACATAGATAGCAGAATATGGGTTAAATTCACCCCACACTGATGTCACAGACAGTGCAACTGATGGGTGAGCAGCAGGATGAAGGATGACCGGGATTATTCTGGGTCAGGTGCTTGCCTCCACTTCCAAAAACACTCTAATACTAAATGGATTTTGGAAAATACTTTGGCATCAATTTTGTTATGAAATATAAGAAAACAGGAGTACCTTTAATCAAGTTCTGTTCTCAGTGTCTGATGATTAATCAGAAAACATAGATGAGGATTTTTTTGAGGTGTCACCATTCCTATATTCCAATTTTTGAGTCAGATTGACAGAAACAGCAGTAGAGTCTATCCATTGTGAAGAAGTTTTAAGTTGCACATATTCCTTTCATAAATAATATGTCAAAGATTGGGAAGGGAATATTAGTTATAGAATATAATTTGTGAAGAAATTCACAGGGTTTATGCAGCACATATGATTCAGACTGTCTAGAAACCATTACTTTTCCTAGAATTACTGCGTATTTTCATATCCACAACATTGCTTTAACTTCCATGAGTAAATTAATGTACATTTATTCCTTTTAATAAAAGGTTTTCAGTCTTATGGGAAAGCTACATAAACCACTGAAAAGTTGACATATGATTTTAATCCTGTAATGAGAAAATCTAAAAGACTTCCTGAGAAAGGTTTAAAACCAATTTAAAATATAATTATTTCTGTTGAAACGCCTCCTAAATAATTTATTTGGACTATAGAAGTCCAAATTAAAATTTCAGTTTGCAATTGTTTGCTTGCTTAGTAAACCTTAAGGCAACTGTTAAGAGAGAGAACAATCTATGGAAATTTCCTTTTTAGAAGTGATTTTTCTCACCCTATGTTTTCAAGATGTATGTAAATTATAAATATTGTCAAGGAGAGTGTATTAGAGACTTATTTTGCAAGTGATATGAAGAGAATTTAATCAACACCAGAAGACAATAAAATATTTAAATAGAAGTAGATAATTATTGGTAATAGATGTATACACAATATGTATAAGAGCCTTTCATAATGCATTATGATCCTCAACTTTAAACTCTGGATGTTTCTGCATAGGAAGGGTAGAGGGAAGAATTCAAATGAGAATGAACCAGTTCACTTGCTAACAAGCCAGAATAGATTAAGAAGATGAATCATAAATTTCACAGCCATAATGGTACATTTCTAGTCATTCCACTGGATTCTGTGCTGGTTCATTCCATTAGATGTTTGCACTTGGACTGCCTGTGCAAATTCATGCAGATCTCTTAACTTCCTCTAGTTTCATTTGAGCATTGCACAATGGAAACTGTAATGCTAACCATACTTTAGGAATGTTGGGAGTTGGTGTTATAGATGATATATAATTGTGCTGTTTTTAAAAAGATCTTGTGATTTTTCTTCCTTAGGGTTTAATGGGACCCAGAGGCCCGCCTGGAGCATCTGGACCTCCTGTGAGTACAGTCTTCTCTCTCCTACTGACATTGACATACCTGTAAAATCACAAATTATCTTGTTTGGAAACCAATAATATTTCCCTCATTTTCTAGGGTCCTCCTGGTTTCCAAGGTCTTCCTGGTGAGCCTGGTGAACCTGGTCAAACAGTAAGTACAGATGGCATACAGACACTGCTAGCATTAGGAATAGCCCACCAAAGTAGGCTTGTAATGCTTAGGTCCATTCCTCCTATCCATGTGCACTTCTCTGAATGTTGGGATACTCCTTCTTGATCCTGTTACAGAAACAGAGCTGAACTGAGATTCAAGCTCTCTCCACTTGGAATCATAAAATGCAAAGTCAATTAGGCTCCAACTATGCCCCAACTCAAGTCACAAAACAGTGGGAAGACTGTTTATGTCTGTGGGAAGAAGTATATGAAGTGGGATGTTTAAACTGTGGGAAGAAGTGTATGAAGACTGATGCTCCAAGTAATTCTCAATCTGTTTTTAACAGGGTCCCCAGGGTCCTCGTGGTCCCCCTGGTCCTCCAGGAAAGGCTGGTGAAGATGTAAGTGGTTGTTAAATGTTTCTCATCTCTTTTGGGGTGGTGATTCAACTCTAACAACCAGATTGTTGTTGAGCTAAGCATTCTATTGGCCGTATTTTTTACATTGTTAAATAAATAACCCCCTGAAATAATTATTTTATGGTACAAGAAATGCAGTATGCTGGAAATGTACAGAAAATTGGATAACTTCCAAACCACTCCAAATACATTACTTAGCTTCCTGAATACAGAGAGAAGAAAACTTAAGAATCTCCCTGTATTTGTGGAAAAAGAGAAGCCTTGCCAGTGTATTTTCTTTTTTTCTTAGTGGTTTGTGTTGCTATTCTGTAAAAGAAGCTTTCCTTCTCAGTACATCTTTATTGCATTTTTTAGGGTCACCCTGGCAAACCTGGAAGACCTGGTGAGAGGGGTGTTGCTGGCCCTCAGGTGTGTAGTGATCCACTGGATACAATACAAACCAGTTCACTAATCAATGAAACCTAACCACCTTTCTGAATTTCACCACATTAACACTCTAGTAATATTCCTTATATGGATTAATACAATTTCAGCCCATACCTGCAGGGATATTGTATAGTTATGTTTTTATTTTGTTTCCCTACCCCATTCCCACTAAAGCTAGTAATGAGTAACAGAAGTGGCATAACAGTAACAAAAGTGTGAGGACTTACACAGGAGCAGGTAACCAGGCACCTTGGCATAGAAAGTTAAAAAAGCTGTGCTGTCACATGGTAATGCATGAAATTTCTGGGATTCAGAACTGGAAAAATCAGGTTGATTACTGTTAGTCTTGAAACAAGTCTGGTCCTGAGAGGTTAGGACCTGGATTCTATTCCTTACTTGAATGATAATGACCCAAATCTACTTGTTAATTTTATTGAAAGACTTATTCATCATCTTTCTTTTTAACTGCACTGTATAATATGAGAGACAATCATTCACTCACTGTGTGTTTTTAGGGTGCTCGTGGTTTCCCTGGAACCCCTGGTCTGCCTGGCTTTAAGGGAATTAGGGTGAGTACATATATACTTTGCCCTGAATATTTAAGCCTGACATCACTGCAGCATACTGAAAACCCCTGGAAATCCTCTGAAAGTGAAGAGTGCATGAACCTCTTCAAAGTTTTTAATATTGCCTGATATAAAAGACCAATTATTTCTGAAAAATCAGAAGATTATATTAGAAAATAATTTTGTGTGGGAGGAAAGTTTTATGTTATAAGACTAAGAATTTGCATAAAGCCATTTGAGAGAAAATATGTATCAATATTTCTTTTTCTACTCAATATAGGGACACAATGGTCTGGATGGTCAAAAGGGACAACCTGGTACTCCTGGCACCAAGGTAAAGACAAAATCTGAAAGTGTACGATGCATTTGTAGCTCTTCATGTGAAGTCCCATCCAATCAGTCTTCCATCTTGCCATTAAACATTGCCCAGCTGCAGTAATCTAGAAGTCAGTGGATCCATGTAGAACAAATACATGCATCTTGTCATGAGAAAACATTCCTGGGCCCTTAGTCTTGAGCCCTCAGTCAAGTTGTAAGCAAGCTAGTGCTTTCAATGAATAAAGGCTGCAGAATTTGGCTCATAATGATTGACTCTTCAGCAGCACTTCTGACTGATTTTGCTATCTCTGCTCTTCTCTGGATTGTATTCTACATTTGGGTAGGTTTTTTAAAAGCATGCTAAAAGGAAAACATCTCATTTTTCTACAAAACTCTATTGTGTGAGACACATGGTCAGTGTAAGGCTTCCTGCTAAACATTTGGATACATGCAGTGCTTTCTGAGTTAAGGCTATTTGATCCTCACATTCTTTTTTCTTTTTATCATCTTCATATTAGTGCACATTTGAACACTAGCCTTAAATAAAACCCTTAAAAATAAATTCTGAAATACAGTCTAGAAACATCTATGGTAAACTCTTTGTCTTTTAGTTTTTTCTCCTCCCATTCCACCTCAGTAGCTAATATCAGTGTTCTAAAAAAATTCACAGTTGCATCATTGTGTTATAGGAAATCCTGACTCTCCTGATTCACAGGAGATTTGTGTTCACAGACTTCTAATATAACAATGAAAAACTCAAATACTAATTCTCCATCTTGCTTGTTTCCAAGAGCTTAGCACTACTTGGGGTTAGGGTTCTTAATTGTAACATAACATTCTTCAATATCACTGCAGGCTGTTAACCTTCAAAAAAAGTTTAGATGGCAAAGTCTGTCCAGTCATTGGAGATTTAAAGCAGATAAAATACATAAGTAAAGGATAGAACAGTTACTAGTAAGAGTGCTAGAAAACACCAGCATATTAAATCAAGGTTGTTCATGATATAACCATGCTGAAAGCAGCAATGAAGGCAAAAAACTTGCTCTCTTTCAGCATTTAAGACTAGGTGCATTCAGGTATATTCAGGATACAAGTGCTCTAAGACAAATCTTGTCACTGTAGACCAGCCTAGACCTGTTGATAAGGCTGTTGAGAATACAGTACTGAAGGGAGAGGAGCCAGGTATTAATGGCTGTTACTCAAATACTCAGTATTATTGGTCTTAGGTTCAAAATACCTGAGGCAGATCCTTATTTTAAGCCATTTGAGAGGACTTTGTCAACTTGGACAAAAGAAAGCATCATTCTGCTTCTTCTCTACGTAAAAAACAGCTGCTGATTGATCTGGATTTGTAGTTGACTGTCCAGATCCAATCTCTTAAACGTGCATTACAGAGTAAATGTCAGCATAAAGGAAGGGGGTGAAGAAAGCTGAGCAAGTGGCACAGCTTTCTCTGGCCCTTCCCTTCTAAAAGGATTCCATCTGTCTGTGTTCCAGTCTGTGCAGGGACAATTGCAGTGTCTGCACCCTCAGGACTAGATGTGCTATTATTGTATACTGTGATGCAGAAACATGGACAGTGCTGTGTTATAAAATGCTACAGAAGACACAGACAGTGGGATCCAGCAGCTGAAAATCTCTCTGACAATGTTAGACTATCTGTCCAAAGCATCCTTTAAGTAACTCAAGCCTCCAAACTTTCTTTTTCATAGGGAGAGCCTGGTGCCCCTGGTGAAAATGGTACCCCAGGACAACCTGTAAGTATGCACTGCTGCTGTGGGAAATTATAATCGGATAGATTTACTTCAGCCAGCATGTTCTTCAATATTTGTCATTATTGACTCTGCAGATACTCTAATGTAATAGTAATATGACTCAGCAGAGGAAAAAAATCTCTATATATCTGTGTTCAATGAAGATGTATAAATGAGTTAATTTAATTTTTCTTTCAAGGGTGCTCGTGGTCTCCCTGGTGAGAGAGGAAGAGTAGGTGCCCCTGGACCAGCTGTAAGTGGCTTCCCATCTGTCTGTCATCATGAACCAGCCACTTACTACTGTGGCTTCCTCTGATATTCAGTTCTCTTTTCAAACTATTTATCATGTCCTTTCCTCACAGGGTGCTCGAGGAAGTGATGGCAGTGCTGGCCCCACTGGACCTGCTGTAAGTTTCAGTCTTGCTTTTTGACAGCCTGGTTCTATTAGGCTTAGTGCTTCTTTTCCTGGTTTTAGAGGATTTCTTGGGCTTTTAAGAAGTTGATTGTGTTGATGTTTTTAACATAGTTCTTTGTTGCTTATCAGACTATCACAAAGAGAATTAGTGAAACATAAACTCTTTACAGATAATATAATGAGAGCCTCAGGATTTATATTAAACACATGCATATCAAAGGAATCAAGTATTCTCTTGTTTGCAGTGGTGATTTAATGAGAAGGTTTTCCAGCACATCTCACTGGGAAATACCTAGTGCACAGAATTCTCATTTCCAATAGGCTAACAGAGTAATTCTCATCCAAATGCTAAAGAGACTTTCTATTTTTTAAAAGATACATACCATGCACATGTTAGAAATGGCTATAATTATATAAATCCTGTAAATTATGTATGCACAACAGGACATAGCTTTGCACCTGCAGGCACTAACCTTTTTCATTCACTTCTGATACCTGAGTTGTGAGCTAGTGTGAAAGGCCAGCAAGATCCAGCTCTCCTGATCTGACTCTGGTAAACAGTAACTATTATAATAAGAGCTAATCCAATGCAGATTTATTTGTTTAAAATGAGTTAGTGTTGCCATAATTTACCCCTGACTTCAGTAAACCTTATTTATCTCTGCCACATAAATATGAGTACAAGGATATAGTTTTGAAACTGTAAAACAAATCTGGAATACACCAGAACTATAGTAATAACAGTTAATAGGTGTTTTTCTTCCTACCTTCAAAAATTGAGTCTATGATGAAGCTGTACTTGGTTCTGTTTTGCCAAAGTTGATTTTAATACTCCTTGTCACTTCAAACACCTGTTGTGTTTTAACAGAGTAGAATGTGAGCATGGCTGTGAATTTTTCTTAAGGTCTCCCATGTAGAGTATTTAAAAAATATGTGATTGGGCAGGCAAATAAAAATCTTACAGCTAAGATCTGGTAGAACCAAAACATTTTAGCTGAAGACATTTTGAATGAAGGCAGTTGAGCTGGTATAGGAAAAATGTTCTGAAGCTGCCAATTGCATAGGTTGTTATTCACAATGGGCACAGTGTTGCATTATGTCCCTGTGTCTGTCCCAGGCTGAAGTTATTTTTCACATAATTAGGTTATGATACCTTAAATATTCTGCAAAGTAGTTATTAACACTCTTTTTTTTTTTAAACTAAAACAGAAATAATGTTTTATCTTTCTTTCCACTTGAAATTTAAAATGTAAAAAAGTCATTGCAATGAAAATTCTGGAAGTTTATGCTTCCAAACATATCCTAAAGGTCTTCTTTTTTGCTTATGCAAAACTAGTGGCAATTCCAGGTACCCCCTTTATAACACAGTAGGTTATAGAATGTCTGAAGCCAACTCCTCTTTGTCATACCAGCTAACATGTTTTATTACCTTGGATTTGTGAGGCAGTTTTATTATAAATATTTCTAACTGAAAGATGTTAGCTCACAAAAACGTAGATACTGATTCCCAATATCAATTAGTGAGTTGGATTTTTAATTAATAAATGAACAAAAAACTCTCCCTTTTTATTTGTATGCATTAAAAAATTAAGGCTATGAATCCATCAGTGTATCTTCTCTTGTAATGTCTGGTACATTGAAACTTTGTCCCAATGTAATTATAAATCTCACAGCAATAGGTAAACATAGTAGAATCAGTCATCTTGCCTTGCAGATGCCTGCCTCTGCTCATCCTCTCTTTGCTCTTTCTCAGGTGTTTGGCCTCAAGGCAAGGTTTTACCAATTCTTGCTTAATTTGCACTGCAAATGTTGTTTAAGCATTGACCTGGCTCTTAACTGTTAGTAGTGAACCAAATCTGTCAGTTTGGAACTACAAAAGGCAACTAATATGCTGAGGGGGTAATGTGTGGAATAAATAAATGTGCATTTTTTTAATCTGTTTACTTCAACAAGCAGGATGTGTCTGTTGTCACTGAACACCTTTACACAACTGTTTCCCTTTCACTTCCCAGGGCCCTATTGGTGCTGCTGGTCCTCCAGGCTTCCCAGGTGCTCCTGGTGCTAAGGTATGAACATCTGCTTCTACTGGAACATTTGATAGTGAAGATGAAATGTTCAACCAGAGTTTCTAGGCAGCAAAAAAAAAAAAAAAAACACCACCCTCTATGAACTAAGAGTGCTTTCTTATTGTTTACTCTAGGGGTTCATCCTTATCCTGATCTGTATTTGGAGAACATCAGATATGAATGTTAATTTAAAAGTCAGCACTTATTTCACAGCTGAAGATTGAAGCTGGGCAGGTTCAGGAAGACACATAACCCTTTTACTGCTTCCTATGTGGTGCACTTATATACACTTTCCAAGGGCGACATGAATCATAATAAATAAGTGAGGCAGCAGTTAACATCACTTTACAGGAATAGTGGAGAACGAAGAAGCTGCATTTGAGTATTGGGCTATTTCCAGTCTAAGTTCTTGAAATTGCAATGCAGAAATTGCATTAAAATTTTTCAGGTTTAGGGCAGTACCATTTTGCTCTTGCAGACTATAATTTAAATTTTTCACTTTATTGCTCAAATCTTACCATATTTTACATGGGTAAGAGCCTCAATATTTTAAGTGTCCAAGGAAGGACAGAGAATTTGAGGAAAGAGCATTGCATATACTTAATTTACAAATTTTGCTGACCATTTGCCACAAAACCCATGTCATTCTGTGTATCAGACAAAACATAATCTACTTTTAGAAGGAAAAAAAGTATTGTTTTCTAGACCTTTTAATTTTAACTGCAGGGAAGATGAGAAAAAATTGAGATCCCATTCTGGTTATTCTTTTCAAAAGGCAACACTTTTGAAAACCATTAAGTCTTCTCTAGTGCAGATGTAAGCGTGGTTATAGGATGTAGTTTCAAAAGAAGACTGTCTACATATCCAGGGTGAACTCTGACTGAACTGCTGAAGAGAACTTGTCATTATATTCAGGTTGTTTTAGTCAAATTAGGGAATACAACCTTGTGAAAATAACAGCAAGAACCTTTTTTCTGTCATTTACTCCACCGTGAACACTATCCCACAGCACTCTGATCAGGCATAATTTTGTATTTTGCATCTGTGCAAATGGCATCTGAAAGTGCAAGATAATGGCCAATTAGGTCTCATGTGCTGTGGCACCTCAGGCCAGTTCTGGAGGCACATGGATGCAAATGAGACTGGAATTACCCAGAAGGTCAACCCATTAAAAGCTCTCAGCTGTTTGGTTTCCTGGCCTCTGAAGTGGGAATACACAAACATGATTATCTTTGTGCCAGGCTGATACAGGATTGCTTCACTATTGCCACAAGACTGTGTACACTGATAGAGGGTTCTGTGCTTCTCTCCAACAGGGTGAAATTGGACCTGCTGGTAATGTTGGTCCTAGTGGTCCTGCTGGCCCAAGAGGAGAGATTGGACTTCCTGGTTCTAGTGGTCCTGTTGGCCCTCCAGTGAGTAACCTGCCAGGCTTTATCTATTGTCAGACGTGTGCACTTTTGATTCTGAATTAACAGTGTTGTTACCTTTCTTAACAGGGCAACCCTGGTGCAAATGGTCTTCCAGGGGCTAAAGGTGCAGCTGTAAGTACAACTACACTCACATGTTTGCTCAAAAAAAAAAAAAATTCACTTAATGCAGCAGAAAAGACAATGGGTCACCATACCTTTTCCCCCCCTCTGTTGGACAGGGTCTTCCTGGTGTTGCTGGTGCTCCTGGTCTGCCTGGTCCCCGTGGTATTCTTGGTCCTCCTGGCCCTGCTGGTCCTAGTGGTGCTAGAGGACTTGTTGTAAGTGACCTCCTATATTGCACGTATTTGAAAACTGGACACAGTGTCCACAGCTGTAACAGATCTCCTCTGGCTAAGTTTTTGTTATAGAGCAGACATTTTTTCTTGATGCACTATGATTGAACATTATAGTTAATTTCTGTGTCTCATTACTTGCTTTAGAAGCTGAGACTGAAAGGGTTCACTTTGCACTCCCTATGAGTGCAAGGAGTAGTTGGAATTAGTGATTCTTGTGGGTCCCTTCCAGAATATTATGTGACTGTGAAGCTCTGTCCATGTTGATAGCATTGAGAGACATGTGGCAGCAGTCTCACAACTAGGCCCTCAGTGGGTATCCTCAGTAGAGGAACCAGCCCTAATTGTGTCATTGTTCAATACTGTCATTTCTAAGCACCTTTAACATGCTTGGTTTTGTGCCTTTTCAGTCAAAAATACAGTCATGCTCATTGGCCATTTTCACAATAGAGGGAGGCATGCCATTAGATGATAAAATAATTTTTTGATTCATGAGTAAGCTCTCCAGGTAGAAGAGAGATCATAGGAATGATGGCTAATTCTGTCATTTGTTTTTGCTTTGGACTCTAGGGTGAACCAGGCCCCGCTGGTGCCAAGGGAGAAAGTGGTATGAAGGGTGAGCCTGTAAGTATGGCAAAATGTGAAGGCTTTTTCAATCAAAAGCCTGATAATATCTGCAACACAGCGTCTGATATCCTCTTTTTCCCTGTTTGTTCAAAATAGGGTGCTGCTGGACCTGCTGGCCCGCCTGGCCCTAGTGGTGAGGAAGGCAAGAGAGGCAGCCCTGGTGAACCTGGCTCTGCTGGTCCCCCAGGCCCTGCTGGTCTGAGAGTAGGTTTTCTTTTCACGTTCCAGACTTAGAGGAAAAAAGGAAAGTGGAAATCAATCTAGAGCCCCACAGGCAAATTAAATTATTATGAGAAATTTAATTTACATTAATGCTGCTAAGCAGTGATAATTTTCAATTCTGAACCTTTTGATTAGTTGGGACCAAACCCATTTTTGCTTTGCATTAATGCTTATTTACTAACTTATCCCTGAAGTATTTAGAGATTCGTTTGATTTATCCACGGTGTAATATTTAGTGAATTATCTTTTGATTACTCTTAAAAATTTCTGATGGGATTTAATGCGTAAAACCGATAATGGGCTCACACATAATGGGGGGCAAAAGCTTTCAGTTCAGTGTCTTCAAGGATGCCTAGTAAACTTTTCGCTGGGTGAGAAAGCCACTCCATGAACTTCAGGAGGCATGTAGCTTCGTGAAGGAAAAGAATTCACAGGAAAATAATAAGAAAAATGGCAGCACTTCCCCCAGATTTTTTTTTTTCAGAGATAAAGGATTCAGGGTCAGTAACTCTCTACAGGGAATCTGGAACTGTGTAGGCCAGGTTGTAGGATCCTAGCTGCTGGCTAGAGCTACTATTAGTTACAATGACCACTGAAAATTATACAAACAGATTAGAATATAAAGAAATCTACAGGAAGTGAGAGAGATTTCTTTCTCAATACCTATTTACACTGAAGTGTGTGTGCTTAAAGCTGCACTTATCTCAAATTCAGACCTGCTTGGAAGGGTGAAATCTAGAAGGCACTACACCCCTCACAGGCACAGATTTATTTCTTTCGCTTTCTTGATTTGTTTTGTGTTGACTTCCAGGGTGTACCTGGATCTCGTGGGCTCCCTGGAGCTGATGGCAGAGCTGGTGTCATGGTAAGACTTTTCTCTGGGTCACTATTTCTGAACCACTTTTTATATACAGATGTGCAATGCTTTTTGCTACCTCTACCTAATTTTATTTATTTCTTTTGGTAGGGACCTGCTGGTAACCGTGGTGCTAGTGGTCCTGTTGGTGCTAAGGGTCCTAGTGGTGATGCTGGCCGTCCTGGTGAGCCTGGTCTTATGGGTCCAAGAGTAAGTTTGAATTCTGTGGATTAAGTTTGAACTACATAGGAAGAAAATCACTTACAATTAATGGACAAAATTATTTGGAAATCCAACTGCAAAAATTCAGCATGTGTTAACCACAATTAGGGCACTTCTACCACTCAACTGAAAAAACCCCACTAGGAATGATTAAGAAGCATCAAAATGTTTATTGAAATTAATTACTTTTGTTAGGGTAGCATTTGATCACCTTGGGATGGAGCACTGTCCTCTTGTACTGGATACTGCATTTCCACTTGTGATTATTTACAGAATGTGATCGTTATGATCACAATTAAGGTGTATGTGTTCTCTTTAATGAGCTCAAAGGAAAGCAGACCCTACTAAAATGATGTGAAATGGCTGATCTCAATTATTTCTTTTTTATTTTGCAAATGATTTCACTGAAAACAGCCATTCACTTTTAGTGATGTTGGCTGCAGCCAGATTATGTTCATCTCATTACATTTATACTCCTTATTCTTTCTCTTCCTACCCTACCCTGTGAAGTGAAAGTTTGCAATGCACATATGAGTATTAGGCATCTTAAAACATTGAAACACACCATCCTCCAAAGCAGAGCCTAAATTAGTTTCTCTGAGTAAAACAGGTACTTCCCTATACTGATTTTCAACTGGCACGGGAGCACACAACACGAATTAACAGCTAAATGTGATAGCACCTACAGTCCTATTTAAACAGTGTATGTTGATAACTTGGCACCTCTGTTTGTGTGCATGCATGCATGTAGAAAAAATGGTGCTTATGTGTTGGGTTTAGTTCTAAAAACATGAATTTTTCCTTTCTCAGGGTCTCCCAGGTCAGCCTGGAAGCCCAGGCCCTGCTGGCAAGGAAGGTCCTGTTGTAAGTACTTTGCCTTTTATTCTGTTCCCCCATTGCATGGGAAAGAATGAAGTACAATTGTGTACAGCAGACATCTCAGCACTGAGCTCTAACACAACTGTGTAAAACCAGCAAGCAATTTTCTATTGTATGCTTCAGAAGATCAGTGTTAAGCTTTCCATTCATTTCTATGAGTCTCAGATCAGGCCTGTGCCCTGGAAGGGGGAGAAGAAATAGAGAGTTCTACAAAAAGGAGAAAAAGAGAGGGATGCATGAGCATGCAATGTATCAACAATGGTGAAAAGTTAAATGACATTTGCTTCCTGTCAGTACATATTTCTCCTAAAGCTGAACTCCAATTCAATTACCTCAGCCATTTAACAGTATGATTTATTTTTCTAGGGTTTCCCTGGAGCAGATGGTAGAGTTGGGCCAATTGGTCCAGCTGGTAATAGAGGTGAGCCTGGCAACATTGGATTCCCTGGACCAAAAGGTCCCACTGTAAGTACAGTACAGAAACTTTCTATTACTATAGAAGTATTTGCAGACTAATCTGTAGGGCCCCAACTCTATCATTAATCCAACACATCTTCCTGGATCCTCCTGTGCAGCTCATCAGATGGTATCTGCTTACATTCAAGAGTTCTGTTTCAAATTATTTTCCAGTTATCTAAAATATGATTAAAGAAATGAAAAAACAGTTTAATTAGCTTAGTGATATTTTGACATTGAAGTGATAGGAATAATATATGTCTATTTTATGATTTCAGCATGTCCATTTTATAATTTCTGTATTATATTACATATATTCATATATATGTAATATAATACAGATTATATATGTAATCACATGTATGTGAATATACATATATTCACATCTGTAAAAGTTCTGTCAAGTTTGGCCATTAAACCAGTTCCAGAGTACTGTTATTTATGGAGCACTATCCAAAGCTCACTCAACTTAGAAGAAAACATTTGAGCTAATCTAAGTAATCCAGAAAGACAGATGGAGCTTATGTGTGTTCTAATTGGGGTTAAAGAAATATTACAGTAAATCTTCTGGCAGGGAGAGTATATGTCTCTATTTAGTAGTTTGAACCGAATCTAATATGAAGTGTTGGTTAACTTCTTTTCTTCTAACTTCAGGGTGAACCTGGCAAACCTGGTGAAAAAGGCAATGTTGGTCTTGCTGGCCCACGGGTATGTGGATATATTTTCTTTATCATCTTCCAGAGAGGAAAAAAGAGTAGATTTTCCAAACCTCTGTAATAAGATATCATTGGCTTGTGCAAGTATGACGAGATGATGAAATTAGAAAAGCCCTTGGGAATGCATTATTTTTAGCCTCATGTCCGTGGGGGCTATTACTTAATGGATAAATGAAAACTCCCCTTCTTGAGTATTAGTTGGGTAATTATGGGGTATTATCCTATGAAGAGGAAAAAATAGCACTCCCCATCCTTAATTCTTAGAGCACAGTGTATGGTTTCTAATTCATCCTGTAAATTTCCAACTTTTTACTGATAGTTGAAACTTACTAATTCTTCCATTTAAGGGACCCAAAAAACAGTCTTGTGTGGGAAAAATAATATCAGCAAGGTTTCTGTATTCTGTAATTCCAAAAGAAGTTTTCTAAAGTATGAATGTGCTGCAATAACTAAAACAATGATGAGAATTTAAAATTTTAAGCATGTTCAGTGCCTCTGGCTGTGAAGTTCTTGCAAGTAAATGGTTAAGTTCAAAATACACAGTCAGGGACATTTGGTTTTGGCACATAATAATTTAGAGATATTACTCATATCAAATTAAAATTCGATAATAGCTTTCTACTTGAACATATATAGGGTGCTCCTGGTCCAGAGGGAAACAACGGTGCTCAAGGTCCTCCTGGAGTCACTGTAAGTAACAGCCTCCACACAAATACTATTTGTGATTTACTTTTCATTAATGGGACTTCCCATTTGAAAATCCACTTCCCTGTATTTCTTCTTCCAAGTTAATCACTTGTTTTTCATTCCACCCAGGGCAACCAAGGTGGAAAGGGTGAAACAGGTCCTGCTGGCCCTCCTGGCTTCCAGGTAAGTAACAGTGTGCTCTATTCAGTCTTATCTATGGTTCCCAAAGCATGAAGAGCTTCTGCCTTAACTATATTTGTATTCTTGTTTCTTTACACTCAGGGTCTGCCAGGTCCCTCAGGCCCTGCTGGAGAGGCTGGTAAACCAGGAGAGAGGGTGAGTGACTGACTCAGCATTCCATGGATGGGGCAGGCATTGCATGAGGGCTGTGTTTGCAATGGCACACGTGGTGAAGCAAGAGCCTGTTGAATCTGTTTGCCAAAACAAAGCAATCAGGGTAACATGCAAACTTTAATAGTCTATTTGCATTGGAACTTCCTTTTTCAAAGTTCTGGCATGAAACAGAGCAAAGATAGTCCTTTGCTTTTTGGGCCTTATGTAGCAACAAAATAGGCTTCTTCCTCCAGAAGAGACAGTACATATTTTACTTCACAGTTCTTTCAAAGTCTTCAAGGTTCAATTTAACCTGCACTACTCTATTTATGTTTTTGCACCTCAGCTGATTTCAGGAAATGTACAATGGCATCCAGCTGAGGTGGTTCAGTCGTAATTTGTGCTCTAGCTGCTGCATAGTTAGTGAGAAATGTAGTCTGCAAATTGTGCATCCTTTGTGTCATACTCACCTTTAACATTTATGGTTACATCTGTGTCCCTGTAAAAGGGTTTACATTGCATATACCTGAAAAAAGAGTTTGTAATTTAATAACTGACTTTTTAGATGAAAAAATATTATCTAATTGTGTACCTTGAGATACTGTGCAGCTGGAGGAAATGGGCTTATATCCATGAATGTAATAGACTGTCTGAAAATTGGTCTGAAACCTTTCAATATGCTGCTGCAATTTGAGAATTTGCATTTGTTGCTAAGAAACAAAGTACAATGTAAGCAAACAAAATAAACATTACCACTATATCTACTCCCTTCTAGGGTCTTCATGGTGAATTTGGTGTCCCCGGTCCTGCTGGCCCAAGAGTGAGTAACTAATTTGAAATCTGGTACAGACTGTCTTAATAATGTGTTTAATAATAATAGTAACTGTATATGTTTCCATGTTCCTCAAGGCAAAAAGCTCTTCTCTGTTACAGAATACTGTATTGCAGCAGACTCCCAGGAATGAAGGATAATATTCTCTGCTCTTTGCAGGTGTCAGGGTATTTGAATTAGGTTAACACAGCTGCCAGTGCTAGTAAACTTCTGTATAAGAAGCATGAATATTACCCAAATAATGATATCCTGTATTAACCTTACAATGAGGCTGTGGATGATAAAGGACTGATCCTGCAGTGTTACACTGAGGCCTGATGAATATGAGAGTTTTCATATGCAGTGCCTGTGCACAGACCTTCTTATCCCAATCATTTCAGTTTTACTATCCCTTGCTAGGCAGCTCCTACCTCCCCAATACTGTCTTTTAAATAGTGGGCTGAATTCAGAAACTGAAATAGTCTTTAGAAGGTATTGCCTCCCACTTCCCTTTGATTCTGAGCTGTAAATAAACATCCTCAAAGAGCTTTGTGTGGATGCCTTCCTGCATGGCAGGAAGATCCCATTTCTGTAGAGCAAGGAGTAGTTTATGAAGGGCTTAATTAAGTATTTGCTTTCCAAATCCACCTCTAAAGAGATTGATATTTAACCTACTTCTGATGCTTCTTCTTTTCTTATGACTTCCAGATTAAATATATCCAGTGACAAATATTCCCATTCACTCTTATAAGTTATTTCAATCAGTTTAAACAGCACTTTTGCTCCCTATAGTTTAGTGCACTGAGTCTGCTCAAAAACCATGTCTGCTCTAAACTCTCATTTTGCCATTACATCCAAGCCAAGTTCCCTTTGTCATAGCAGTAGCCATTATTTGCCTCTGCTCTAGCTTGCCCTAAGCATCACATATCCAGCCCTCAGTGTATTTCATCCAGTATTGCAAATTAGGTCTTGCTGATGCTTTATACACAAAACTAACACTTCTAAAAATACCCCACTGCTTGTGCCATATCACATTTTCTTTTTATATGTCTGTGTCATATTGTTGGCTATTACCTTTCCCTTTCAGTCATTTTCACCATTGAAACCTCCATTTACAGCAGAATTTGCAGTTTTGACACCTAAATAAATGGCCTGTTACTTGCATTCTTGAATTTTATCTCTTTGCTCTGACAGCCATCTAGCAGGTTATTATTCACTTCTTCCTGTTGACAAATGCTTCCTTTGTGATATCTGCATATTTCTTCTTTTTCTGCCTCTTTGTAATTAACAAAATGTAGGAAAAAATATTTACGAACATCTCTACAATATAAATTAATCTGTTGCATCATTGGTGCTTTCTACTGGTGAGCTATCTCCCCTTAAGTCAGTTCTTTGACCACATTATAGTTCTTCTACAAATTCAAAATTCTCCAGCATAACTAAAAGCTCCATTATACCTTATCAGGTTATTCACTGATGTCCAGCTTGAGCACACTGAGATAATTTGAGATATCTTTAGTAAAACTAGTGTTTCTATCTTTGATAGATCTATTGTGCATTTAAATCAAGTTTCTGGCTACTTCCATGTCTCTAGATCTATGATTCAGAATTTATCCTTATGCCTGTTATAATGTGCAGTTCACAGTACTAGGCTTTAGGTGTTACTTTTATTCTCCTGTCACCAGACATTTGCCACTGTAAAAAAAATTGTTTGCCAATTACTATCCCTTTAATTTCACTAGAATCCATTATTTGTCCTAAAACAGAATCTCCATTTGACAGTGGACTGCCAGACACTGTTAACAGAACAAGCACAGCTGCCAAAATCCATGTTCAAGAAGTATTAATACTTTAGTTGTCAGCTGTTGTCATGATGCAAGACTTTACTACTTCATTCTGATATTTTTGTGTCAAAAGCTAGAGCCAGTTCTTAAGACCAATTTAGTTCATAGCTGCACAATTCTAATTAAAGTTTTGTTCAGATAAAAATGCATCACACTTGCTCCTAGCCAGTGCTTTCAGCTGCAGAACAGTTCAAGGAAGCACTCAGGTCAGATTGTCTCCTGTAGGGTGAGCGTGGTCCTCCTGGCGAGAGTGGTGCTGTTGGTCCTGCTGGTGCCATCGGAAGCCGTGGTCCCTCTGGCCCACCAGGCCCCGATGGTAACAAGGTGAGCCTTTTCCACTGCCACTGCCTTACTGTTGAACTCCTGATGAACGCAATCTGAAACTCTCTCCAAGTTGTGAAGTTCCATCCCAGCTAGTTGACAGGGATATTAAATGGGTTTATGTTTAGTGATATAGATGATAGGAGGGGATGTCAGTTTGAATACAGGTTACCAGCTGGGTATGCTGTTATTATGTTTGGAGATAGGATCTGAGATTCTGACCAAAATTCATGCTGACTTCTGTTTATACCCACACCTACTTGTACACAGGAAGCTCTTGTGTCCAGTAAGCAATATTTTCACCCAAATATTAGGGCAATATTAAGTGATCATCTAGCAAATGATGATGCTGGCTTGATGCTAAGTCAGTCTGGGTCTTAGTTTTCTAGATTTCCATGGCTAGCCTTTCTACAGAAATTTAGTTTGGAAAATGGACCTAAAACCTCAGAAACCCACAGAATCAGAAAGAGTGTTCACATCTAGCATCTTCACTGGCTGGAAAAGTAAAACACATACAATAGCTCAAGACAAAAATGTTACTACTCACACTGTTTACAACCAAGTAGAATGGTGGGCAGAACAGTAACGATGATTTTGTTCCAAATTGCGTGAGTGACTTGACCCTGGCTTACATGATATGCTGTTGCTGCTAGGGTGAGCCTGGCAATGTTGGTGCTGCTGGTGCTCCTGGTCCTGCTGGCCCTGGTGGAATCCCAGGAGAGAGAGGTGTTGCTGGTGTTCCAGGAGGCAAGGGTGAAAAGGTAAGATGGACAACTGGCTTGTTACTGCATGCACAGGTTTGAGATGCCTAAATTTCATTGACTTGGAAAAACCTGTAGGTTACCCCAATGTGACTTTTATTTACTGTGGAACTGTATTACTCAATAGTCAGCAAGTAGAGGTTTTGTTGGACTGACAGACTGACTGTCTTTTCTAAGGTGCTATCCTAAACCTTTTTAAAAAACACAATGTATTGACATGCAGATTAATGCAGAACACTAGGCTATATTAAGAAAAAAAGAGAGAGAGCAGAGTGCTCATCTGATTTCTTGACTCTAGTGATGGTCTGAAAATAACTTTTTGTTATATGAAACACGTGGCATTTTATGTGTCTGCCCATATGACATCATTGTTTTCTTGCTTGATATAGAAAATATAACATGAATACTTAGAAGAAGTTTTACAGATGGATATCTCTTGACCAAAAGAAAAGAGGTTTTGAGGGGGATTTATATTCATCATTTGTAATATACATGCATGTGGTTTTCAATTTCTAATTCCACTCAAAATTCTTGGTACGTGGGAAAAGCCAAGAAGAGAAGGGAGAAGAAGGTATATTCTGAAAAGCATGCCAGTCCCCTTTCCAAGCATTCACTTTGCAAGTCAGTACCTACTCAGCAATAAGAATGAAATAATCAATGCTCATTTCTCCAGAAAACCTAGCATGATAAGCTTTTTGTATGATGTCTAAGTAATGCACAGATACTCAGCAAACAGCTCAAGACTTCTTTCATACAAACTACTGTGTTCATTACCAATACAATTTTTCCCACTGTGTGTTCCAGGGTGCCCCAGGTCTGAGAGGTGATACGGGTGCAACAGGAAGAGATGGTGCTCGTGTAAGTATCTTCTGGTTCTACTTCACTTTACCTTGCTACACCTCAGAACTCAAATAAATGAGAAAGATGTTCAGAACTTGCATTTCCCACTGTATTGCATTATTGCTCATATCTGCTCATTTTTGATACAAACCAATATAATTTTGTTGCCCTTGTCCAAGGATGACTGAATTCAGGGGGGGAAAGAGAGAGAAAAGTGATCACTTCTCATGCATCCAAGCAGAGAAATTACATGAGCAGAGTATTGCACAGACATTGCACAGCTGTTCAGTGTAACAGCGTCCTCTTTAATTTCATGGGCTCAGCCCAGGCAGCTAATTTTAAAGGCAGCCTGCAAAGTTACACAAAACTATCCTTAATTTGTGATTTCAGGTGCCTTTCTTAGAATTCATACTTTGGGAAGGAAAATAACAAGGTTTTTTAAAAAAAACCATATATCCTTTATATTGAGAACATCTGAAAGAAAGTTAGTTACACACCTTTCTCCAGGAAGAAAGAGAAAGCTTATTTAAAGTAGTTGGTCCTACTTACATTTTATTTGAAACAGTGTCCTGTCTCTTGGCCTATAGGGTCTCCCTGGTGCTATTGGTGCTCCTGGCCCTGCTGGTGGTGCTGGTGATCGGGTAAGTCTGCTCTTTGAATGAAAAAATGCCTTGTTGATAGAGTTTACTCACACATAAATATTAAAGATGAGTTCCATAAAAACCGATTCCATCTTTCTAGTTTGCGCCAATTCTTTAAGTTTCTCAGATTCAGGAAGGAAGGGGTTTTGGGCTTTTTTTCAGATTCAGTGAAGCTTGCCAGAGGACCCCAAAACTTTTTCTAAAAGGACAGGGAAGGGGATGCACATCTTCACAGCAGTGGGTTATGTCCGGAGAGGATTCTGATTCAGCCTTGGGCTGAATTTTTCCCAGCTGAGGTTAAACTCCACAATCCTACTCGCACTGTGAGAGGAGGTTTTGATACAATGATGAATAATCACACACTAGCACAGAATTATACTTTATGCTGTCTGAGAATAATTTGACATTATTAATACAGGGCAGATCAAAACCAGAAGCATTTTCAGTAACATCCTCTGCACTAGAAATCCAAGGAGACTCACTATATGTATGTGTACCACAGGAGCATTCCTGTTCTGGCTGCAGTAAGGCCATTTCCCAGTGTCAAAATGTTTTGGGCTGTCTTTTAGGGAGAAGGAGGTCCTGCTGGTCCTGCTGGTCCTGCTGGTGCCCGTGGTATCCCTGTAAGTAGTAAATTCTACAATTATTCCTGTGTCAAAGACATGATGTTCAGAAAATTGCTCTTTTAAAGACCTTTCCAACCAGTCGTCTCTTCCTTGTCCTCTCTCTAGGGTGAACGTGGTGAGCCTGGTCCTGTAGGTCCCAGTGGATTTGCTGGACCCCCTGTGAGTTTTGTTTGCACTTTCCTCATATTGATGCCCTAACCTTCCTCCATTTCCTCTGCAAGGTTTTCAGTTCCTCATTTTGTCTGTTTTTCTGCCCACAGGGTGCAGCTGGTCAACCTGGTGCTAAAGGCGAGCGTGGGCCCAAAGGACCTAAGGGTGAAACTGGACCAACAGGTGCCATTGGCCCAATCGGTGCTTCTGGACCACCAGTAAGTGAATTGTGGCTTTGTGAAATGCATGGTTCTCAACTGTGCCATGCAAGCAATACATTAGCCTGAAAGTCTTGAATTCTGAAAAGGTAATGAAAGAAAGAAACAAAACTTCAGGCTAGGCTGTGAGAAAAGTTACCATGCTGATTTTCACATATTATGTAAATTTTATCAATCTATTTATGTGGGCTCAGATCGTGAGTCTGGAACTGAAATGAAGAGAAAATAATAACTAATTTTCAACTTGCTCTGAAGATCAGCCATTCAGGGTGTGATTGTGGGTAAGTTCTGAGCTGAAGACGTCGACACTTTTCTCTCAAAGACAGGATGTGCTGTCACAGTCTGATTTTCAGACTCAGTCATCCAGAAGCACATATGCAAATCTGTCTGTGCACCCATTTGCACATAGGCTTTTCATGTGCTGACACCTTTATAGCCCAAAGTTGTACACTGCCTCATATGCACATTCTTGGGGAACTGGTTGAAATGATGCAGAAACTCAGACCCACGTACTTCAAATACCATTAATTGTTGCAGGATAACGTGGCTTGGGTTACTTATTATATGATGTTAACAGACCAATACCAGGCTCTTGCACTATGTGGCTGTATTAGTCCCACAGTGCAAACAGAAGAGCTGATGATTTTGCCCTGCTTTCACATTTTGAATTCCAGATTTGTTTAGATACATGTAACGTTTGCAAGGAAATTTATCTGAATCATAAATCCCTTATGCAACTTTTCTTAGGCCTTATGATACCGATTTAAAATGTCTGTGAGAATTGAATACCCTATTATCAGGATAGGCAGCATGGTTTTGGGCCCAGTCCCCCTCCTGCTGATGTAAAAATCCCCCTTGGCTTTCACAATAGTGAGACTGAGCCCTTATTCTAAATAGGGAGCATTAATTGTCTTTGCTTGATCGTCTCTCTTTGTCAATCCTTCATCCTTAGGGTCCCGCTGGTGCTGCTGGTCCCGCTGGCCCTCGTGGTGATGCTGGTCCTCCTGTAAGTCTTCAGGCTTTTGGTGCTGACATTGTTGCTTTTCATGAAGTTACTGTTTTCTTTAACTTAATCTTCATTTTCAAATTCGTTTTTAGGGCATGACTGGTTTCCCTGGTGCTGCTGGAAGAGTTGGTCCTCCTGGCCCTGCTGTAAGTAACTAATGAAGATTTCTAATGGGTGATAAGGCAGAAGTTGCTTTGCTTAGGGATAATCCTAACTTTTGTTTCATTGATGTGAATCATAATTTCACTGGAATAACCTCAGATCCTTATAGAATTGGATGAGAAAAAAATATAATTGTTCAAACTCTCAAAGTACAACCTATGCATTTAATTTGTGAGTTTTTATAATCCATCAAGCATCCCTATCCCTCTTGAAGTTCCCAGCCATTTCTAAAAATCTGTGTTTATTTGCTTTTGTTCAAATCAATGGCTATGCAATTACTCATGATGGAGTGGAATAAGAAGGTCATGTCCAATCTGCAGAAGAATGTTAAGGTTATAGTGTGTCTACATTTTCTGAAGTACCTGCAGTTCTAGCCCCTGTCTTGAGCAGGGCAAACTCACTGTGTTTTGAAATATTTTTTATTTTTCAGCAAGAAATTCTCATTCTAGATTGATGTTTGCAGTTTTTTCTTTTTAAAGGTGTTTCCAACCTTTACCAAAAGGCACTTATTTTCTTAGATACTCTAGATTTAAATAAATTTTAAATCCCGTTATCCAAAGCAAATAATGAATTGGACAATATTGGGTTTTTTCTCATGGATTTTATAGTTGCAATTAATGTCTCCAATGAGAGATCTATATTTTCCCACCAAATTTTGTCACTTTCACCTGCCCAGAGTAAAAAAAAAAAAAGAAAAAAATAAAAGGTAGTCAAATAATTCAACTGCTTCCAGCTCTCAACTGCCAACAAAGCAATAGAAGTTGCTGCTTTGGAGCAGCTGATGACCTGTTTATTGCAAGGGACTATTTTTTCACATGGACTTAAAATGAAATTTATCTATGTTATCCCCAGGTCTGTATTGTTATGGTATCATATTCATACTCAATCCTAGGGCATCACTGGTCCCCCTGGTCCTCCTGGCCCAGCTGGCAAAGATGGTCCTCGAGGTCTACGTGGTGATGTTGGACCAGTCGGCCGCACTGGTGAACAAGGTATTGCTGGCCCACCTGGTTTTGCTGGTGAGAAAGGTCCATCTGGAGAGGCTGGTGCTGCTGTAAGTTACTGAGTATCACATCTCATTAAATATGTTTCTCTTCATGTAAATGTTATGGCTTCTGAGATACTTTCGGTGTTTGTGAAGGGCTTTTCTACTTTAGCCATAAATTTAGCAAAGCCTTTAAGCAGAAGTTCCACTGAGACACAAGAAATTGTTTATAGGCATGCTTGACAAGCATGCCATAAAAAGTGAGCCTGATCCCTGGGTCAGGGTTTTCTTTCTCTTTTTCTCTTGTGGTGAGTTGTAGCTTTCTCTAACTACAGAAGAAATTGATATTTAGTTTGAGAAAAGGAAGCACATTTTCTGCTCTGAAATTGATCCTCATGGATAGAAAAAGAAGGAACCTGTAAATGTCCATTTAAAACAATCTCAATTCATAGCTGCATCAGAAACTCTGATTTTGGGGATCACAAGGTTAAAGTTGTCTGCCCATAGGTTGACTTGGAATTATGCAAATAAATTAATTACTTTTGAGTGTCTTTAAGCTTTCACATCCAGAATTACTGACTTTTTTTTAATGTCATACATGTTTCTATCTTACTGAAGTAAGCACTTGTGTGAAATACCACAATTGTTACACAACAAAAAATTATAGAAATTTCTTCTGTGATCTGCAGAAATTGCAAGCGAGATTACAATTTTCAGTATCATTGTCTGATGTGTATGTTACATTTATTTTTGTCTATTAATATAAATATTATTCTCTTCATGTCATAGGGCCCTCCTGGTACCCCAGGTCCTCAGGGTATCCTTGGTGCTCCTGGTATCCTTGGTCTGCCTGGCTCTCGGGGAGAACGTGGTCTTCCAGGCATCTCCGGAGCAACAGTGAGTATATGATTAGTTAACTGCTTTAAACAGATAACATGTGATAAAAAAGAGAACACCCACACACACTTGAGGTCCTGTCTTAATGGAAGCCAGGGAGATGCAGATTATGCTGTTTCCACTGCTGTTGGAAACAGAGGATATGGACCTACCAGACCTAGATCAAAGGAAGAAATTATGGTTTGTTGCAGACAAACCAGAATTATCTGAAAGTGAGCAAATTTCTGAATGTCAGAAATGTCAGAAATGTTAAGAGGTTTCTAATAGTAACAATTAGAATGAAGGTAACATTTGCTATAGATAAGTGTTGTAAGGTAACAAATGTTACCTTGTGTTTCTTGTGTCCTGATTCTTTTCTCCTTCCCAAACTCATTGCAGAGAAATGTTGCTCTTAGATAAAGGCTAAAAGTTCTGTAAGACTGGTTTGTGTTGTATTATAATGGCACATTTTCTTACAACTGTTCCTGTATTAGGGTGAACCTGGTCCCCTGGGTGTTTCTGGTCCTCCTGGTGCCCGTGGTCCCTCTGGTCCTGTGGGTTCTCCTGGTCCAAATGGTGCTCCTGGTGAAGCTGGACGTGACGTAAGCTGTCTTTTATCCTCTTCAGGTTGCTTTTCCTTTATTCAGATCCAAACACAAATACTTGGAAAAAGTGGATGGAACTGGAGGCTATTCTGTTAGCAAACTTGTACAATGTCTTCAGAGAAAATTATATCAGAATTTTTATAGACATTGGTTCCTATGCCCAACTAGGTGACAGACTTTTTAAAGAACAAGTTGTGTCTGAAATACATCCTGAAGTCACTCTCAGAATCTTTTCACTTTTTTACTTTTTACTTAAATGCATAAAAGATGGAGTGGGGAACATACTTTTTTATACTTTCATGAAAGTATAAAAATTGCAGCCTTATCAGGGAAGCTTATTTGATAACCTGAAGCATAGTTAATACATTGTTAATACAAATCTTGCAGAGATTTTGCAGGATTTCAAAGAGAAAGAGAATAGTAATTTAAAAATCCCAAACTTTGTTTCATTGGAATTTTCTGAAGGAAAATGAGTTTTTTTGGACACAGCCTAAGTGCTGAAGTGAAATTAATATTCACAAAGGAAACCATTTAATCTTGTGAAGTACCACAGCAAAGTAATTTAGTTGTGGCTATTGTTTAGGTTCTTTTCCCTCCACTGGCATTTTTCATCTAAAAAGAAAGTCTCAGTTTTAAAAGAGTGCAAGCCAGTGAAGACCAGTATTGTCTTAGCCTTTTCATTTAGAGAAATGTTGCAAAGCCCAGTTTAATTTTTTTTCTTTACTGAATTTTTAAAACCTAAAATATTTGAAGACCATTTTAGTTTTCTGAGAACATTAGTATATTTAAGGCATATGAGAATGGCATGTATAAGGAAGATGTTTTTTTTCCTTAAGATTTATACTATCCTATCCCAATATCTTCTTCCTCTCACTGTAAGCAGTTAGACTGAGACACAGTTCTGTGTGAGATGAAAGGTGATGGAATTTAGTAATTTGTTTCATGGTATTTTAATAGGGCAATCCCGGAAATGATGGTCCTCCAGGCCGTGATGGTGCTCCTGGTTTCAAGGTAACTTGTTTCTTTTATTTCATTGTCATGGAAGAAATATTCCAATACGTGTAAGTCAGTAATAACACAATGTGTCTCCTGTTGCATTCCTTTGTTCCCAGGGTGAGCGTGGTGCTCCTGGTAGTCCTGGTCCCAGTGGTGCTCTGGGTGCTCCTGGTCCTCATGGCCAAGTTGGTCCTTCTGGAAAGCCTGGAAACCGTGGTGAACCCGTAAGTCAATTAGATGATGATATACCTTAACTTTCTGGATTAAGGTCTAAGAGGACTAAGACTTGTCTACCATATATACATATATACAAAGTACATCCCACCTCTACATGTATAGATAATGACTTCACTTTCTCCAGAGATGTGTTGAGCATGGAACCTTCATTAGAACAATATACAGCAGTGACATGTATTCTCTGTTCTTGTTTCAGGGCCCTGCTGGTGCTGTCGGTCCTGCTGGTGCTTTTGGTCCAAGAGGTCTTGCTGTAAGTCTGATTTTTAAATATATTACCACATTGATGCAAGAAGAAAAAACATGCTTTGTCAATAAGGACTCATAACTGTGATCAAGGAGCCCAAAAAGCAATGCTTAAGGACCTGAAAATATTTAAGAACATAGAATCTCAGTTAGCATTCATTTTTGTGGGATCAGTCCTGAAGCTTTTGGGATTGACACTCTTCCTGGGATGTCCATTATATACATTGGGATATGGCTTAATGTAGAATATTTACACTAAATTCTTGCTTTGACAGGAGTATGTTCTTGAAGCCTTCTAATTTATTCCTTTGACACCTATATCCCTTCCTAGGGCCCACAAGGTCCACGTGGTGAGAAAGGTCTACCTGGTGATAAGGGGCCTAGAGGTCTGCCTGGCTTGAAGGGACACAATGGATTACAAGGTCTTCCTGGTCTTGCTGTAAGTGAATGATTTTCAGGGTTTTGAATAGAAAGAGCAAAAAAACCAAAATAAGGCCACACTAGCAAGGAATTACATATGCACAATACAGCATGTTAATACCACTTACTCCACTCTGCAGCACCTTTTAAATGAAGAGTCATAAATAGTCTCTTTAACATTCACCTTTTTTTGTACAAAATGGCAGATTCTGATATTGGCATTAGAACTGTGACTACCATTAGTTCCCTTGAAGCTCAATTGCATTTGGCTAGCAAAGAATTACAAAATCTTCTGCCTTTGTTTTAGTATTAGTTCTTATTTTGGCCAGAAATTGTATAACTTTTATCTCAGAAAAGCCAAAGTAATTTGTGGATTTTCTTCCCTTCAAATTTGGGTATCAGCTTTAGGAATTCTGACTTTTATTTTAATGCATTCTCTGAAGATCAGAAGAAACAATATAAAGAATTTTATAGGTTATCCTCTTAAATATATCTTGATGCCCTCCCTCCTCTCTTCCCAAAACAAGCATTTTATATCCTAACTCCATGATTAGCCCTAGATTCCCATTCTTTGAGCCCAAATACACATTACATACAGTTCACTCTTGAATCAAGCAAACACAAACATGTTCCACTGCTCTTTTTTTGATGACTCTGTATCTTTCCCAATAGGGCCAACATGGTGATCAAGGTCCTCCTGGTAACACCGGCCCTGCTGGCCCAAGGGTATGTGAATTTCAGAATATATTCAAATAACTCCCATTCTCTTTGTGCAATATATATGTATGCTCCCATCCATATGAATCCCTATTTGTAGCATTTTTACTGTCATTTAAACTGTTCAAATTTCCATTTAGGGTCCACCTGGTCCTTCTGGTCCTCCTGGTAAAGATGGTCGCAATGGTCTCCCTGGACCTATTGGCCCTGCTGGTGTGCGTGGCTCTCATGGTAGCCAGGGTCCTGCTGTGAGTATAACCTTTTTTTTTTTCTTGATTTAACACATTTATGTTACACTATAAGCCTAGTAATTTCATCACTTCAGAAGCCTAGCAGTTTAATAATGCACATGGTTTTATTTCTTAAAAAAGCTATTTAATATTAAGGAAATGTTTAATAGACCTAAACTAAAAGGTTTTATTCACTCTTTATGGCCAGAGAGCAAATGCAGATGTGCTAGTCCTGCACTGTGCATCTTCCACTGCTTCAACCCATAGCAGTCACACAGGGCTAGTCCATGTGTGCTGCCTCTGATTAGAGCTGAGGGTGCCAGGAATTAACCAGGACTATGCATATGTGGAAGCATTTCATTAAAAGCACCATAGCTCTAACAGAATGCTTTTTGTCTTCTGCTTTTGAAAAACTTCAGGGTCCTCCTGGTCCTCCTGGTCCCCCTGGCCCCCCTGGTCCCAATGGTGGTGGATATGAAGTTGGCTTTGATGCAGAATACTACCGGGCTGATCAGCCTTCTCTCAGACCCAAGGATTATGAAGTTGATGCCACTCTTAAAACACTGAACAACCAAATTGAGACCCTGCTGACCCCAGAAGGCTCCAAAAAGAACCCAGCTCGCACCTGTCGTGACCTCCGACTTAGCCACCCAGAATGGAGCAGCGGTACGTTAGTGCCAGACGTTTGCCCTTTCTGGCTCAGGGAGCACTTCCAGGGCATTAGCTTTCTTCAGTGAAAGGTATCCTTGGCCAAGGGGCAAAAAATACTAAATGACCAATGAAGAAGTTTTTTCTGCCTCCACTGAAAATAGATACAGTTGTATCCTGAAAAGCTCTCTGTAGATATTGTTGCACATTATTGCAATAATTTTCCTAAATAATACAAAAATATTTAACCCTTGCTTTCAAATACAGTTTCTTATACACTAACAGTCCAAAATATCTGTATCCCACTTATCACCTTAATGTTGCACCTAGCTGTGATATTTGTGGCCTGAGTTCCTGTATCAGACAAGTGAATATGAACTGCATGCAAAGTTTATGCTGAGTGAACCATTGTTTACATTTTTTTCCCTCAATGGCAGGCTTCTACTGGATTGATCCCAACCAAGGCTGCACTGCAGATGCCATTAGAGCATACTGTGATTTTTCCAATGGTGAGACTTGCATCTATGCCAACCCTGACAATATTCCTGCTAAGAACTGGTATATCAACAAGAATCCCAAGGACAAGAAGCAGCACATATGGTTTGGTGAAACTATCAATGGTGGCAGCCAGGTAAGTGATGTATGGCAGAGTGGTTGTTTCCTATGGTGCTGTCTGAAGGATTCTCAATTCACTGACTCTCAGGAAGCAAGCAGATAAATTAAGTTCTTAGGGGAGAAATATGAAAAAGCCAACTACCTTTTATCTCAAAGGCATAGAGCTCTGATACTGGTTTAAATCAGTTTGTTAAAAGTACTTCTCTGTATTGTTCTAACTTTTCTTGATGTCTGCAAATGATCAATTCAACCTGACTAATGGTTACTGCTAAGGGAAGCCTGGACTGGAATATGGTACATATAAAGACAGTCCAAAAATGTCTGAGAAAATACAAAAAACATTGATCTTTTTAGCTGATATTTGTGACATAAAATGCATACAACACTATTCCTGGAAAGATATTTATACTACACATCATAGATTCTGAGTGCATGCCACCATAACATTCAGAATTGTTGCTGTAAGTAAGAATAAAAACTACTACTTGCATGTTAGACACTGTCCCAGCAAATTGCAAATACATCCCTTTTGTACAGCTAAGGAGATTTAATTACATAGTTCTCAAATGAAATTGAGTTGATATTGTGGTGAAGTGTCTAAGATGAGATTTAATCACATTGGATCGGAACAGTCTAGGGTCCTTTCTCTTAGAGTGGTGTCACTCTAGTGTGCAACATGAAACACAGAGACACAGCCAAGAGAAGGCAAAGAAGAAGCAAACTTTATTTTGGTTTTCACATTATATAGAGTTTTGGGAACAACCATCGATTGGAAGGTGAAGTTACATCTTCTCTAACCACATTGGTCAATGACAAAGTCTATTAAAACCTTTCTCCTCCCAGGAGAAAGAATGAAAAACAAAAAGACAGTTAGAAAAACATGTGCATGTTTACAAAAGTACAGTGTGAGAAACTCCATCACAAAAATGAAAACATCAGAAGGCTGAAAAATGAGAGTGACGTCGTGGCTAAAAGTAGATGCTGTAAAAAGAATATGAGTGAAGAAAACACTTGTACTATCCACAGACCCTATTATACTTTAGAATGCTTCAAAATTCTATCAAAAAAAGTTTCACGGTTTTATTGAGACAGGCATTGTTTATGTGTAGCTGTGGAAACAGTAGATTCTCTTCCTTGAACTTATCTGATCTCTGAATCCATACGAATTGTTAACACATCTTGGAACAGAACTGTACAGTTCAACTACATCCACTCGTGTCTGGTTGTCAGTCTACCACCTACTACTTTTGTTTCATGCTCTTTAGCTCTGGAGTGGCAATAGAAAAGTGATTGCAGACTTGTGATTCTTTTTATAAAAGCTCCTAGCTGTCATGATTTAAGCTCAGATAGGAATTAGGTACCACTGCCATTTGCTCAACTCCCTCTCTCTTCCCCCCAGTCCACCCTAGTAGAAGGGGGAGGAGAATCAAAGTAAAACTCGCATGTTGAGATAAAAAGTTTAATAATTTAAAATAAAATACAGTAACAGTGTTAAATAATAATTATAATAAAAAGGAAAACAACAGGTGATGCATAATTGCTAATGTCATTGCTAACCACCTGCTGACTGGTGCCAGACCCCCCTGCTTCCTGAACCCAGATTGGCTGCCCTTTTGTGTTACTTCATCCCAGTTTATATACTGGGCATTATTTTTTTATGGTGTTGAATATCCCTTTGGTCAGCCCAGGTCATCTGCCAGCTATGCTCCTTCCCAGTTTCTTTTGCCCACTTCCTCACTGGCAGAGCATGAGACACAAAAAAAAAAAAAAAAACCCTTACAAAAAAATCCAGAAGAACAGTGTGTTATCAAAACTATTCTCATTTAAAATCCAAAACACAGCACTGTATCAGCAACTGAGAAGAAATTAACTCTACCCTAGCTGAAATCAGGACACTAGAGCAGCTATCACATTACAAGCATCCTCCTTTCCCCAGCAATACAACTGACTGGGTTCCTCTCTGTTTTTCAGTTTGAGTACAATAGTGAAGGAGTGACCTCAAAGGATATGGCCACCCAACTCGCCTTCATGCGTCTGCTGGCCAACCATGCCTCCCAGAACATCACCTACCACTGCAAGAACAGCATTGCCTACATGGATGCAGAAACTGGAAACCTTAAAAAGGCTGTTGTGCTGCAGGGATCCAACGACGTTGAGCTACGAGCTGAAGGCAACAGCAGATTCACTTTCAGTGTTCTCGAGGATGGCTGCTCTGTAAGTAACACAGAAACCATGGGCACGGTGACTGCCCAGGCCTAAGCATGTGATTAGGGATAGAGCTGTGCTTTAATTCAGAATTAGATTATTGGTCAAACGAGCAAAATTTTGCCTGGTGAAGATACATAGCCTGCAAACCCAACCATGGCAGATCCTTAACAAGTGGGAAGGGAGAGGTTACAAACAAATCCTACCTTGTACTGTACGTGTGGCCAAAAAAAGTTTTCAGAGGGATCAGATCAAAATTCTATGTAAACAGAAGATTGATAAGAAAACAATGCACAAGCTTTAGGAGGGGCAGGAACTTTAAGTCCTGAAACAATCAGGGAGCGTTCTCTTAGGATGTAACATCAGTGTGCATAATATGGTATTATATATATAATACTTGCACACAGCATCACATAGGACTACAGAAGATTCAAGTAAATATTTTCTCTGTATTGGAGATCTAAATAGTTAGATGTGGGTATCTGACTTGCAAACAATAGAAGCAAAATTAATTTCAGAAATTATCCATTCAGGTGAAACAATTTTTAACACTGTGAACAATGCAATAACAATTGCAATGAATCTTCTCTTACAGAGAAAGAACAATGAATGGGGCAAAACAATCATTGAATACAGAACAAATAAGCCATCCCGCTTGCCCATCCTTGACATTGCACCTTTGGATATTGGCGGCGCTGACCAAGAATTCGGTTTGGACATTGGCCCAGTCTGTTTTAAATGAATGAACTAAAATTAACTTAAAGTCTCTCCCAAATTATTCTCTTGTCATTTCTTTTTATAATGAAAGCTGACTCCTTCCATTCCTTCTGTTCATCTACTTGCTTAAACTCTGGGCGAAAGAGAAGGAGAAGAATTGATTGGAGCATTGTGCAATGAAATTTAATACAGCCCCAAATGGACTTGGAAGTCTTTCAAGATTTAACACCTTGTTTTGGGAAATGTCAACCATTGTAAAGAAAAAAAAAAAAAACAAAATAAAAAGTCATGAAAGTTTGCACCACTTGTGGCCTTTGAATATCTTCCACAGAGGAAGTTTAAATCCATGACTTCCAAAGGTTTAAACTACCTCATACACTAAATCAAGTGTGATCCACATCTTTTGTAGGAACTTCTTCATATGATCTGAGGTACTTTCAATTCCACTCAAAATACAGTGGTGCTAATTGCATAATTACCGAGTATCTTTCCAATACTTGAACTTTGATGGTGCTAGTAGCATTTAAAGTATTGCTTCTCTGTTTCTTTGAAGTCTGTCTTAAAACCTAGGATGTCCTGTCTCACCCACAGCTTAAGCATGTGGATAATTTTTCTTCCTCTGTCTTCTTCCTCCAAAATCAGGTGTTGCCGCTTTCAAATTTCATTTCCATCTTCTACTATGGGTAAAAAAAGTCATCATTTCTCAAAAAAAGAAAGAAATTGTATTTTGTATATGTGAGATGTTTAAATAAATTGTGAAAAAAATTAAATAAAGCATGTCCAGTGTTCCAAAAGAAACTATTTAATTAATTACTTGCTGAGATGCATTGGAGATTCTCACACCCAGATTTTACAATACTGTTAGCACATTGCTGTAAAACATTTTGTCAAAGCCTCAAAAGGTTGCCTACAACTCTCTTAAGGGTGTGATTGTCTACTTGACTCTTCATTTCAACACTAACTTTTGAGAAGTTATCAAGAAACTCACTCAGTAACTCTGTGCCTCATAGTATGAGAAGTTCAGAAGCAGAAATAATTCCTTCCTTTTTTCTAACTACTAAGTAGGATTAATGGCTGCAAGAAGGATCATCATCTCACTTAAAGATGGAAGGAAAATGAATTCTGTCTTTCACTTGAGGACAGAAAGCTCCTGGCCATTGATAGAGCTGTGCTGTAATCAGCAGAACCGTGCCTGTGCACTTTAGAAAGGATATGCAGAAGTCTATGCCAAGAATCTCAAATTTAGTTGTTTTGTCAGGAAGGTCAGTGTTTGTTAGGCCCTTACAGTTTGTTCAGTTGTGTATGGGACAGAGAACCATATGCTTTTGCTAACCGTAATAATCTACTGTCACACAAACCACCACGAGAAGCAAAGGCTTCTTCTCTGAGACCTTTTAGAAGACTGCTGAAAACCCTAAATGAACTGCAATTCCAACTGGCATGTTTTTGTGATTGGGAAGGTGTTTGAGAGAAACCACAGAAGACCTTGAAGAGAACAGCAAAAGCATGTAAGGCAAGAGGTGAGATGGCCAGCCAGAACCCCCAAAGACAGTAATGAAGAAAATACCCAGAATAAAGTCTCTGTAACCTGAACAAAGCACCATTCCAAAGATTAGCATCTGAGAGTCTGAAGGCAGCTCCAAATGGTTCAAGGGGGAACAAGCACTAAACTCTGTTTCTAAAGATTTTTTTTTGTTCTTGCTTGCAATGAACTGATTAAGGAAAATAGGGCAAATGCCAAAACATGAACTTAAGTGCAGCTGCTATGTGCCTGCAGCTGTGTGCTGAATTAGTAAAATGGGAATTACCATGATTAAATATAGCCTATTTTTTCTTCACTGAGTAGAACATACTATAGGTAAATACCTGCATTTACTCATTCGACCATGGTGATTCTTAAAATATTATTATTTTAAGCATTGTTTTACTATTTCAAAATAAGTTTGTTGTTGTAAAAACAGTAATTCAATATTTGAAAACAGTAAAGATTTTCTTTTCTTGTATAGATTAACTACAAGATGGGAAGTTCCTACAAGGACTGAAAAGCTAAAATTTCATTCCTCAGGTTATGCAATTCACTAGAAGGTATGCAAAGGTTATTGCTATGATAGGGAGGTGGACCTTTGTTGCCTGGGGAGAAAAAAATCCCAAAGAACACTTAAAGGACCACTTGAGTTTAGAAAGGAAACTATACCTGGCAAACACTGTCTCCTTTTGTCCTCTTCTGATTCCTCCTTTGCTCTCTGTGATCTATTCCATAGCATGTCCTTCTAGGCGGAGAACACTTTCTTTCTATCAGCTCATTGATAACATCCAAATCATGTATTTTCAGATCTTTGCTCCAAAAGCAGCCTCATTTGGAAATTAAACCTGCAAAAATACATACTGTTTACCTCACAAATTCCAGCCTCATTAGCACTGGAAAGATATTCAGTCTGCCTTGCAGGTTTTCAACTTACCAGAACTTATTGCATAATCAAGTATTTTGCTTATGTTACGTACAGTATTGAAGAAACTGTCTTTCAAAGGTCATAGCTGAAAATAAGAGATAAATGGCAGACAGGGCAGAGAGCCTTTACATTGTCTAGTTTTGGGAATATAAGATGTTGAATAAACTTCTAGTAAAGTGATCTTAATTCTTTTTGGGAGTGCTCTGCCTCCCTATAAGCATTATCTTTGGAGAATTTCATTATCAGCAGCAATATATCTAGAGCATTAGCATAAATTAGCTAAAACAATAGATTAATGTTTATATTTGTGACAAGAAAGAATCTTGGAAGGAAGAGAAAACAGCTGGAGTAACTAAGTGAAAGGCAAAGTTTGCAGCAAGCCCTGGCTGTGCTACGCTGGAACAGAATTGCTGGAGAAGTTCTGTAGAGCTGGGTATAGAGACAACTGACGTGTAGTGCTGGGTTGTGATACAACTGTGCAAACCAAAGTACTGCAGCATTCAGACCATTTTCCTCCCTGAAATCCATGGGACTGATGCCCCTCACCGGTGTGATCAATAAATATGTTCTGTCTATCAGCTTCTCTTACACCACTCCCCCAGGAGATGGACAGAGATTAAAAGGCTCCTGTCAGTGCTTTCTTCAAATTGTATCTAAGCTGACTTCTGATGTCTCCAGTACAAATATTCCTTTTTGTATCCATGCACAGTTTCCTGTTGCAGCAGGCTCAGCTGGCAGCACATCGGGCTCTCTGTAGCATGTGCTTTTACATTAATATGGCCTAAGTAAAAACCAGAGGCAAGGAGAACACCATCAACGGGACCAATATTGAGCAAAAAGAAACTCAAACTATGTAGCCAGGTTCTAGAAGGGGAAGTTGTAACTGCACAGCCCCGTAGGGAGAAACAGAAGCCACTGCCAATTATTTTCAGTGTCTGAGCTTATCAGTCTAAAATATGAATACTGTGCTACAGACAAATATCCTTTAATACAGGTGAGTGACAAAACAACATTAACAGACAATATATTTACACTTCCACCACTCAGGTTTAAGTTGAAGCTTTTGACATCACTTCTGATTTGTTTTCTTGTAGTGGTTTCAGACAGGATCTCCTAGAATCTGCCTTCCTACCACCCTCTTGATGCAGTTTTACAGTATTAGAATAATGTATCCAATTCCAATGAGATATTAGCAAGCTTAAGTAAATCTATTAGACATGCAAACAGAAGTAACCCCTAATTCATTTGGCTTTACTTGTGCCCCATTCTGAGCTCATTATAAATCCATTATTTTTCTATAGGGCTCCCCCATGAATCTCAGATGCATAGTGAATGCAATCGACAGTGCGTAAACAAAGAAATTACTGCATGTCTGTATTCTAAGGCTGGAATACATTTGTCCTTTCCTGGAAAACATGTGGTTGGATATCACATGAGTAAAATTTCCTACACATGAATCCATGCTTATGTATACACTCCAACTACTCAGGAAATGATGATTCTCATTAAGGCAAATATAACTATCAAAACAAACAAATACATCTTTTGAATATTATTCACAAGCATTTGAAATACATGTAATAAATTCCAATAATTATTATCAATATCTTACTGTGTTCAAGCTACAGAAATTGGACCTTCAGGTGAAATGAAACTTTTCCCAAATGCCAATTCTGAAGACACAGTGAAACAGCAGAGCAGTTCTCCAGCATTTTCATAGGCGTTGTGCACCACCTACTGCCTCTCACACTAATTACCAGCCCCTGAAGACTTTCTAGGGCTTTTATTGCCAAATTCACTGTAATTCACAGTAACACAAAATATTCTGACTTGGAAGGGATCTACAAGGATCACCTATTCCAACTCTTAAGTAAAGGGCCCATGCAGGTATCAAACCCACAACCGTGGTGTTATTGACACCATGCTCTAAGCAACTGAGCTAATCTCAGGATTGTTGCTGTCAAAATTTTCTGTGTCAAGACTACCCTACAGGCTATTTCTTCAAAACATCAGCATCCAAACTCACCCTAAATATGCACTAACATATAAGAAGAACACTCATCCAAACAGGAAAGCTCTTGGCAGCAAACTGCAGGCTCATTCAGGGCACAAAAACCCCAATAATTAAATTTACTCTTTTAGTTGTCAGGCTCTGTCAATCTGAAATTATCTTCTGTATGTAGTGGTGTAAAGGACAGGGGTTTTTCTTCATGAAATCCTTCCTCCATAACAACTGTAAGTTTTTCTGGGCAATTTTATCCAAAGGGATTTATCACTAGTTTTTGGTTAAAGTATTTAACATCTCAAGGTGTAAATCTCTGCTCCAAATATACCCCAGTATATTCTCTACAACAGTGTGACAAGAGGAGTCACCCAAACACAGCCTGACTTAATTTGGAAAAAAATGCTTTTCATTACTGTTTCTAGTTAATAATGAGCTACCTTCTCATTTATCTTAATCTTTCAGCATTTAACAGGAAATAAGATTAATTCTTCAGTTTGAAAGAACATCCACTGCTATTGTGGCTGTCTGTACCTGCCTCTATACCCCATTTGCTTCACCACAGTCATCTAAAATCTCAATTCCTACAGAAGCTGCCCATTGCCAAAATTATTGGTTCCCAAGATTCTGCAATGAGATCCAAAGGACCTCTGCTTATTCTTCTCAGGAACAGCAGAGAGAAAACCACACCCATGAAGAGCACCTGCCTTACAGTAGACAAAAAGTAGAACTACAGTTTTCCATTATTTCTCTCATCTACTTTAATTCTCAGATAGATACAAGAAATGCATCAGGTACAATAGATACAGACAGATACAAAAGGTCCTTTGAATTTTTTCAGTTCCATTCGTGACTCTGGAGGACAGTTTCAAATACTTTATTTCATATAGTTCCTGTAACTTTTAGTTAGTAGTCTCTGATTTGCTGGAGAGATTAGGAGTTAAGGTTAAGAATTAACCCTGTGCAAGATGAGATGATGGTTTGTGCCTACAGACAAAGTTTGGTGTCCTTGTCTGGCTCCAGGTGAGAGGAACCAGCATTTCACCTCCCTCCTCCAGGGCTGGGATGCCCTCAGCTCTTTGGGAATATGAGCACTTCGATTCTTCTGGCAATTCAGGAACTACATTCCTAGCCCCCACTCACCTCCCTCCCACAAGTTAACCATTAAATATATATTTTGACAAGTACATCCAAGAGTGAAAAATACTGCTTCTTACACCTTGCTCATGTTTAAGGCAGTGTTCCTCTGGCCCTATGTACAATGATATTACCATCTTCACAGTTTTTACATAGCTTTATCCTGTCTGTACATCAGGATCTTATAGATCTCTTTGTTGTAATAAGATTTGGGTATCCATTCCAGGTGTGACACCCTGCTAATAAAATTATGGGCCAAGGATTGACCTATGGATTAACCAAGTTTCTCTCACACCTTCTTTCTTGCTCCATAGCAATGTTCCTACATTCTACTTATTCTCTGCTGCAGAAGCTTAGTCTAAAAATCCATTCTCTATGTTAACTTTACATAAATACTGTGGAAATTTCATATGAAACAACTCAGTAGCTGTTTTCTGTGGGCTTTGTCTGAACAACTCCTTTACCGCCTTTCCACTCATGAAAATGCACTGCCCAGACACACTACGGACACTGCTTGCATTGATTTCTACTGACCCCTTCATCTGTTTCTTAGTATGGTTATGAAGTTTAATAGATTTCTTTGGTTAAACTCAAAGCCTTTTACAATCTGCAACTGAAATTTAGAACAGCATGCCTCCTAAAAAATATAAATTTTAAATTCATTATCTGATATGATCTGGACCTAGTGTGTTGAAAACCAACTGGGATTTGTATTCTATTTCCAAATTGCTTTGCATGTACCATGAAAACAGGTCTGTGAAAAGAGAGCTCTGTGAGAGAAGGGCAGGATTATAAAATAGAATCATAGAATCATCGAATTTTAAAAGATGGGAAAGGAACTTAAAGTTCATCTAGTATAGACCACCCTTAGCAGGGTTCCTCCCAGTACACCAGATTGCCCAAGGCCTTATCCAACTTGGCTTTGAACATGGCCAGAGTTGGGATATCCACAATCTTCCTGAGCAACGTGTTCCAGTGTCTAATTACCCTCACAGTAAAAAATTTCTTCCTAATACTTAACCTAATTCTTCCTCTTTCAATTTATACCCATTACTCCTTGTCCTATCACTACAGCTCCTGAAAAAGAGTCCACAAGAAAGCTGCTGAAGAATAATGGGTTCCAGGGTTTCACTGCATATGGATTTGTTCTGGTTTGGGGCTTTAGAGAAAGCCATACACTGTTAGTTAAACCTTTCAGTTCAAACATTTTTAAAGCATAAGAAAAAACAACACATCAAAGAATTAGATCTACCTGCCAGTCATCTGAGCAATTATTAAAGTGTGCTATGCACAACTATTTTTGCTAGAAGCAAAAAACAGTAGCTCTCCTGTAGATTCCGACTTACTAGTTACACAAAATTGCTGGAAATGGCACAACTATTCAGTTACCTGTTAATTCCTAAATGACAAATCTTTCCTAAGCCTGAGGTGCACAGTAGCCCATACTGATACTTTGTATATATGTTTACACTTCAACATCATAAAATAACACAGATCCTTTAGAGCTCACAAGCAGCACTACAAAGCACCACACAGACAAACAAATACGACAGAATACGGAACATTGCAATATTCGGCTAAAATGGAACTATTCCTATGCAATTTCATTTTTAAATAATGATGCATGGAAATATTTTAGTCTGTTAATCCATTGTTTCATACTTCAGCAAACCAGGGTTTCAGTGAACCTGAGGCTAAACAGAGAATTCCAAATTTCTAAAATCTCACTGAATGGCTGGGTTTGGAAGGGACCTCAAAACCATCTGGTTCCAACCCCCTGCCATGGCAGAGGAAAAGGAAAAACACGTCCCTGGGTGGGCTTGAACCACCAACCTTTCGGTTAACAGCCGAACGCGCTTACCAATTGCGCCACAGAGACTCCCTTGGCACTAAAGTCTTCATAAGAAAAAATAATTTTCCTACCCAAAATAAATTTATGTTCATAAAACCATTGATTTCAAGTAGCAGGGATTAAGTGCAGAGATGATAAAAGAGAACATGGTCATCACATGGCATCTGTATTGCTGGCAGCCAGGAAAGACTTATTAAGCTAAACAAACACAGCAAAGCTTGCACTGTGGCTGCGTAGGCTTCCAAAGGCTGCCCTGTAAATATAAAGAATTCTAAATTTTAAGAAGGCACAATTGAGAGCACGAGGGAGAACCAGAAAAAGGAAAAATATGAAACAAAGTGTTCATGTAAAAGAAATAGCTCAATTTGACAAGGAACTAACAGTGACTGCCATTTTTCCTTAACCAGGAGTCAAGAAAAGAGAGGGAGGGCAAATAGAAAAAAACTTACACCTGCATATCAAAAAAACTAATCTAAATCAAACATTCTTAACCCAGTACTTTGATGGATACCAAACTTTGAGAATAAAAATTCAGCTGAAAGAAAAATAATTTGTATTAGTGAGCTGAGCTGGGTCCTAGCCCCTTTCTTAGGACTGTGCCGACACACCCCATGATGCAGAAAGGTGCAGCCCCTTGACTGTCCTTAATGAAAGGGGACAGATGACTTAAATATTTGCTATCTGCCCACTTCCCTTCCCTGTCTTCATCTGATCCATCTTTGTTTCAGACCCACAGAAGCCTGAAATGAAAACACTATTAAGCCTCATGTTATAGAACAGCAGATGTATTTATTTCTTAGTGATAAGACTAAATATGGCCTTTGTAAATGTAATTTCATAATTACTTCTCTTAATATCAGTCTGATTTTAGTAGAGACTATTGAGAAACCATTTTTATAACTGTTACAAAATTAGAACTCTGTAAAAGCAGTAATTGCTGATAGAATTTCCAGGATCTTACAGGTTTGAGGGCATATTTGTTTCAGCATTTGGCTACAAATTCAGTACTCGGGCTACACTGCTTGACTGAACAAATCCACTGAGAAAAAGACTTCTTACACTTTGTACTCCCTCTTCATTAATGCAATCAAATACTTGCAGTAGGTGGCTACCATGCATACAGATGCCACATGGAAACTTGATTCTTAGGGAAAAGTTGTTTATCATTATGAGGCCGAAAACCCAGCAATTAAAATGTCTGATGCCATCATTTGGCAGGTACCCAAAAGCTGCCCAGACAAAAGCTCTGTAATTGAAAATACTACAGTACCCAGGAATCCATTGGAAATACAACTTTATTTCTGGAATTACAATTTGACCAGAGCCATCCGGCAATGCTGCACCATTAAATTAAGAAGTGATATGGTTTGGGGTATGGCAGATCCTACTAATTAATTAGTCAGCACTTATTCTGTAAGTTAACATAGGGAATATTTGACTTACTATATAACAAACAGTATGTTCCTTATGAACATATGATCATTTTCCTTATGAAACTTTCCTTATGAGGTAAGTGATAATTTTTTTTCTAGCTCTGGTGCTTATATTCTTGCTATATACACTTGTGAAAAATTAATTACACTCTTATAAACATACACAAACTCAAAGGGGAAAACATCACACGAGAATGCCCTAGTATTCCTCTGAGAATATTTAAATGTCAGCTCTCTGTTACATCTGACTTTATACTACAGTAGACACTTTATCTCCTTACAAGCTCCCAGTCCTTGTGATTACATTGTGCCTTTGCCTGAGGACAGTAGCTCCAATTTGAGAAGCTACACATGGCCATAATGCTGAAAACAGGATTTTTTTTATCCTATTTTATCAGGATATCAGCAAATCTGTATGTGCATGCCAGGTTTGACCCATGGCACAAAGTTCTCCTTCCATTTATGCTGAGCCTGCCATGCAAAGTCAGGAAGCATTAAAAGAAGAAATACCTCATCTAAATTATACCTGCGTAAATGACATCTGTCCAATTTAAATTTATTTTCTAAATTGAACAGAAAGTCACAATTCTTCATAGTAAGTCATTCATCTTATTCTAACTTAAAAGTAAATTACCACCTTACTTGCTCTCTCAGTTCTACAGAGGGAGGGTGATGACTTTAAAATAGATTGGTTCTCTATGAGTGAGTGGAATTAGGTGGGATGAACCCCTTCATTCCTGACTGTTATTGGATTGATTCATAGAGGAAATAGAGCAGCCAAAAACCACAGTAATGACAGCATCAGTCATTAGTGACTATATCAAGCACCACAGCCTCTTATGAAAATAATTAATCCAGTTAACCCAAGGCTACCCCTGTAGAAAAAACCTATGTGAAATTCTTCCAAAGGCATTTTACTTTTAATATTCATACACATGTGCACAGCAGTGTCATATCTCCTCTGCCTCTCAAAGGAAACACTTTTCTCTTCTGTGGATCTTCTCTCTGTGGCTACTCTATGTGTTCCCCTCCCTTGATGGACCTTGATGCTTCCAGCAGAGCAAGCAGAAAGCCAACAGGAAGCTGCACCATTTGCAAACCAAACACTGAGGTTTGATGATCAGAAGAGCAAGTAGCCTTCTGGTTTACTTCCAGCACACTAAGTTGATCAGCAAACAGGAAAATAAAGAAAGTACACAATTTACAAAGCTACTTCTAGCTAATAACAGTTCATGTCTGGAGTTGGTTTTATAGGGTACTTTGCAATCCCTAATTAGCCTTTTCTGTCAGGACTTTTATATATAGTGGTTTTAGTGTGAATTATTTGGGCATATGTCATGATGCCAAATACAATTATCTTGTGAAAAACAAAGAGGAATCTGTTGGAAGTGAGACCACATGCATGCAAACCACTTCCTAACTCACAGCACTTCAGCCAGAAGCTTCTGACTGAATGAAGGGGATCTCAATTATCGAACTCCTAAGCAACATCTCCAAAGAAGCAAGGAAGAAAAAGCAGATGACTTGCTCACACCCATGTAAATATTTCATATACACAGAGGGATTATCTTAATTAAGATACTCAACCTGCAACAGTGTCAGCATGGATTTGTACAGTCCTAAAATAACACAGTTGAGATCCACACATGGAGTTTTCAGGCATTATTGAAGATCAATGCTAGGTCTTCATGGCAAGTGAGGAATGCTCAGGGACTTCCAGCAGCAGGCAGCAGATCTGAAAGAGCCCTCCAAAGGCTGGAGGACAGAATTACTATTTCTAAGGGTTGCAATTTTCTGAGATATCTATAAACAGAAGTATGGTTGTTTTGACAGCATTTTAGTTCCTGCTGCTCTTTGAGAGAAAGAAGATGATTTAGATGAAGATCCCTGAAATTCTCCAGAGACAGAGACTTGTTGTGGAGACTTGAATTAATTTTTGGTTTTGAGAATAAAATAATAAATTAAATTTCCCTTCTTAAGCATTGTAGCCACTCTAACTGAGAAGCTGAGTCAACACCCCAGGAGCTCTGGCAGAACCCCATGCTTTCTGCACCTACACTCCCTATAGTAACAGCAGTAATTTGGGTAAGTTTTGAGGAGCTGCACTCATGGTCATAAACGCACCTTGCAGACTTGCCACATAGCCCTCAAACTTAACATAGTTACATTGCAGAATGAGACAGGCTGAAGTAAATATCTTTTGGTTGGATCAAAAGTCTCACTTGTTCATGAGCAAATGTTATATGAACAGATGAAAAAGAGTGTGGTCCGCAATGACTGCAGGAAAAATATATTTCATAAGACTGTAAAGAATCATTAATGAGCAACAATGCAAAAAGCTACAAAATATTCTAGCTAGAGAATATGTTTAAAAGTGTTTAAGTTGCTTCTTAACATGTAAAATGCATATGAAATGAAGCACTAACAGGAATGTTTTAACAAACAACAAGGTTTGTTCATAGTGAGAAGGCTTGAAAATTCTTGGCTTTTTGAATAAGGCATGAGAAAAAAAATAATACGTCAATAAGAATTTTTCATTTATGGAGTAAAAGAATCCCTACTACAACCAGAATCGGGGGNNNTGGGTGGATTAGTTTGTCCGGATTTTTATTGTTGTCATTGTTTTAGTTTGGTTTCCTTGGGGTTCTTCTGGAAAAACATAACCAAGTAACTACTTGGTACCATTTTTCTCTCTCTTTCCCTGAGAGAATAAACCTGAGCACTTTAAAATACTGAAGTGTTTTTATTATTTAAAAAGAATACTGGAAAAGTGAATGAATCAACAGAGAGACTTGAATAGAAAAAAAGTATAAACTATATGTTGGCAGACAGTAAAGACATTGGTGGGATAGAAATTGGATATGCATTGAATATATAGTAACAGCACACATCAGAATAATACTTAGAACTCAAATTTTGTACATACATTACATTATGTGCCTACATACTGCACACATTTCCTAAGTTTTAAATTTGTTTATACGGTTTATATATGGTTACTTTGTGGAAATATCTTTCCCGTGACAGCCTGCCCTGCTCCGGGCCTGCCGGGTTTGGTGGCAGCTTCCCAGCCCCACCACTAATGAGGGACTGGATTCGGAGCCCAGATTTCCGGCCCAACTCAGGTAGCTGCTTGTGGAGGAGCAGAATTTCCCTTTTGTAAATCTTAGGAAGGTTTGATTTCAGCCATCATTTCATACATCCCCCAGGTAAATCTGTGGAGGTCGGCCTCTTCTCCCAGGCAAATAGCCACAGGATGAGAGGACACAGTCTTAAGATGCACCACAGTAGATTTAAGATGAACATTGGGAAGAATTTCCTCAGAGAAAAGGTGATTATGCCCGGGAGCTGGTGGAGTCACCAGCCCTGCAGGCGGTTAAGGAAAGATTGCATGTCTTTACTTAAACTTAGGGACATGGTCCAGTTGGCATGGTGGTCTTCGGTCACAGGTTGGACTCGATGATCCCAGGAGTCTATTCCAACCTAACCGATCCTACGATTCTGTGAGTGTGCCAGCTTGCTTGTAGAGTCACCTGCGTTCAGAGGGAGTGAGCGTCTCCCAGCCTGGAACGACCATTTCCTTGTCAACAGAAGAGTGACAAGTGTTTAAAAATCGCATTATTTGGAACGAAGCCCTCACTGTGCAGTGCCCATTACGGACCGTGTGCGGCACACACCCTCGCCCAGCTCCTCGTTCCCGGAGCACGGTCCCCAGGCAGTCTCCGCCTCGCCGCCGGCCCCTCAGCTGCGGGGCTCGGGCCGAGCGCGGTGCGATCCCGTTCCATCCACCGGGAGCCACCGCACCCCCACGGCGCCGCGGGGCGGGGAGGCG
>VXAX01001196.1:232983-294723 GCA_013399835.1 Leptocoma aspasia | reverse complement strand
GCCGCCCGCTGGCGGCCGACGGGAAGCGGCGGCACCACGAGAGGGGCCGGCTCCGCCCCGTAGGCTGGGGGGTGTGGGGCTGCTCTCGGTCGCGGCAGCGGGGACGGCGGCAGCGACAGCGGCGGGGTCCGCGTTGGCCGCCGGCGGGGNGCTCCCCCGCCGCGCCCGCCCGCCCCATCGCACGCTGTTGTCATGGAGGAGCCAAGATGGCGGCGCTGGCCTACACCGGGGGCAAGCGGGAGATCAACTACTACTTCAGCGTGAGGAGTGCCAAGGTGCTNGCACTGAGAGCGCGCCGCAGCTCCGGGGGCCCGGCCTGCGGCAGGTGAAGCTGCAAGGGTAGAGGGTGACTTCTGCCCTGTCACTTGTTTCCGTACGGCGTGATTAATGGCTAATTATCTGGCAGTTAGTGGTTAAAGTCTTAATTGGTACGAGATTTGGTAGATATTGTTTCACTCTTTGAACCATCGCCTCAAACGTAACGAAAGCAGCGGCTTTTGTGGATGAAGGCAGTAAAGAGCAGTTTGGTTTCACGTCTTGTCGGTGGCCCTGGACAAGCTCTGGGGACCGGGCGAGCTGTGGCCGTGACCGGCTGCGCCCGGGCGCGCCTCGGTTACGGGGCGCTGGGAGCTCTGCTCCTTCCTCCTCGCTAGGCTTGTTTTGGCCCTGAAACAGAGAATCTTGGCGTGATCCGTAAAATGCAAATGGAGCTGCTGAAGGAAATATTTACTTGTTTTTGTGTCACGCTCAAAAATGTGGTTTTTGTGGGTAAATCAAAGAGTTGATCTGCGGGGAGATGACCGCGGCTCTGTTTGTTGTAGCACAGCTGGTGTCGTGTTTTAACACTTGGCTGCCAGCATTCAAGGGAGACAAGGCTGAGCGAGGCAGTTCATTGTGGAAATGGAAAAAGGGGTAGGGATCTTTATGTTTACAATTCCCTAGATTCACCCTCTAGCTGGCGTGTCAGTAAGTCTGATAAACGGACTGGTATTAAACTGGAAGACTTGGAAGCATTTACTGAATTCTAGAGTAGATCAAGCATGAGGTAATTGAACTTGCCTGTTGTGCAGTGTTCCCTTAAGGCACAAGAGAGTCACAAAACTAGACAGGAGGAGGGTGGCAAAATTTTAAAGAGGATTGCAAGACTAAGTAAATGGAGGCTGGCATATCAAGCAGGTTAGAAGGAAAATAAAATATGCATAATTTCAGTATATTCTGGGAAAGTTAATGAGGGGGGGTGGGTCTTAGATTGCAAAATGGTGAGAATCTGCTGGCCTTCATGTAAATTGATATAATCAGTATGAATTGTTAGAAACCTTTCAAGTTTTTTCACCTAAGGCGTTTAGTTTCTTGAAGCAATTAAAGGGTAAGGGAAAAGTTTTCCTATAAGTGTTTAAAAGGTAGGAGGACATGGAGTCATAGTGAAAACAGACTTACCAGTTTGGGCTTCTATGAACATAAAATATTCGAAAGAGAACTTTAGAAAAGGAAAGTAGAAAAATTACAACAGATGAATTTTTAGGATCGATAAAAGCAGAGGTGCTTTTATCAAGGAGGTCATTCTGCAAACCTGCAGTGATGTCAAACAGTTGAAATTCAGCAAAAGCCACAATACTTTTGACAAGTAATGAAAAAGCCAGAGGTTTTCACTGATAGTGGTCAGCTGAAGCTCACTGGCACCTCACTTATTCTCAGTGGTGTTGGTCACCTGCTCTTAGTAGTGATATAATAGAACTTGGAAAGTGTGGATAAAAGTAGAACACAGAAGGCAGGAGAATAAAACAGCTTCTCTATGAGAAATAATGATTTAGAAAAAAATTCTGTAGTCTGGACAGAAACCTAGTAACTTCTTAATGATCTCAAATGTTAGGAGTTATTGGGGGAAGGTAAATGGATTGTTACTGTGCCATAACACAAAAAGTATCAAGTGACAAATTAAATCAGGTAATACATTTTAAATGATCACAAGAAAGCACTTTTACACATAAGACATTTTACACCAAGATTTTTATATCAAAAATATCCCAAAAAGGGTTATCCTGATTTCCAGAGGGTGTATGAGGTAGAGCTGCAAACAGGTTCAGAGTTGCCGGGCTGTGAAAGCCAGGCCATGTCACATAAGGGATTGCTGTGTTTGTTGTGCTTTTATACTTTCCCCTTTGTCTGATTGTCATTACATGTAAAGGTTTTAGCTAATTTTGGCCGCAGCCATGCAAGTGCTTGTTATAGATAGGAGCAGCCCAGTGTACTTCCCAGCCAAACTTGTTTGTATAAAGTTTACTTGTATGAAAAAGTGGTGAACTGGGGTTGTGGAAGGTCAGATTTATATTCAGGAGGAGTGTTGTATTTAGGGGTCACCTACATTTTTTTGCAAAAGAATGTGAATAAAGAGAAGGTACAGACTGTCTTTAATTTGTGAAGAGTTAAGTGGGTTGAATGTTTACATACTATCCAGTGAAGTGCTTTGTGTTTTTTAGTTGTTAGGTACAGTCTTAAACCTTTTTGGAAATAAGATTTTATTTAAAATTTTTCATTCTTAAAATCAACAGGAGTAGACTCTGTTTAAAACTACATTTTTTACTTTGAATAATAGAGAACAATTGAATTTCCAGCTCTTTGAGAGTATGCATTTTAGAGAAAGCTTTGTGAAACTTAGTCTGCTTTGGCGCTGAATGAAGACTTTGAGATTTCACAATTTCAATGGATTAACCACGATTTTGAGGAATGATAAATTAGAATAATGAGCATAATAAAATTCAGAAAAATTATACACTTTGTAAAACTATAATATTGTGTATCTAATGTGTGTTAAGGTGTTGGAAGGATAATTTACACAAAGAAAGAGTTTAAAAAGAACGGTCTGTGTTTTGTGTATACAATGGCATTTGGAATTCTTTTTTTGAGGTTTTGGGTTGGTGTTTTTGGTTGGTTTTTTTGTTGTTTGGTTTTTTCCCTTTTAAGATCTCATTGATGGTTAAGAAGAAGTTGTGGTGTATTAAAATGAGCATAGTTCTTTGGCTGCTGTTTCACCTGCTAAAGCCAGAGTTGAGCATTTCTGGAGGCACTGTCGGGTCTGTAACCTCCTCTTTACTTTCTTGGCTGCTGTTTCAGTTTTGTTTTATTCCCCTGCCTCATCTTCTCCCCTTACTTCCCACAATTGTGTTTAAAGGAAGATAATCAAACATCAGTAATGACCAAAATGAGTTTCAGGAGCTTTCTAACATTGCTCAGGGCAGTAGTAGGATAATCAGTGCCTGGAGTTGGGAAAGAAGGCATAACCCCTTGACATGAAATACTGTCTCTATGTTTGAAATGTATACAATGTGTGATGTTTGGAATTTTACTTGAGTAGGATGAAGGATTGATCTATTTATGGGCAATTACTGTGGTGGGAGTGCCATGGAGTACAGAGGTACCAAGTTTGGGTCATGACTTATGTATAAGGACATCCTCCGGTCTTCAAAACTTGATTGAGAAAGAAGTGATAGTGGTCTACAAATCATGACAGACACAAGTCCAAGCTGCCTTGTTCCATTGAAGAACCAGGAAGTGTCCCAAGTAAATCTAGTAGAAACCATATTTCAGCTAAAGGCAGATGATCAAGGATCAGCTCTGGATGTAGAAAACTCTAGAAGGATTCTGTGGGTGCTAAGAACTCGAAGACTGCATGTCCATTTCAGTAAATCCTTGGAATGAACATAGTTGGGAGAAAATTAGGCAAGAACATGTTTATTTGCCCTCTTCTTTTCATCTCTGAGCATCTGCTTTTGGCCCCTGTTGAAGACAGAATATTAGGCTAGACTGACCATTGAATAACTGTCCTGATTTTCTTACATATCTTGCACATCTTTCTCAGCAAGTTAATGGATGTCAGAGGGAGTCTGATTAGTGGTGGATATTTTTTACGAAGTTCACTCTTACATCTCTTTGATACATCTCCTAGTTGTCGTCATCTGCTAAGTGGAGGACTTCATGTCAGTAATAACTCAAACCCCTCATTATCAAACTCATGTTGCTTTTGATTAGATAGTTTTTTTATTATTCCTGACAGTTTCATTTTTTTATGCAACTTACTTGAAATGATAGTTAACATGAGTTTGCAAGTTTGAAAATCAGGGAAATTGTGTTGCTTGAAAACCAAAGTATGAGTTGAGCTTAATGAAGTGAAGGTTTCACAGGAAGTGTTGGGTATGGGCAGTGGTACCTTGTTTCTGCACAAGCTAGAACAAGTCCCTACCGTTTCATTCACAACCATTTCTCTATTTGTCAGTGCTCGGAAATGCCAAGTATGACAAAAATGTTGGAGACTAACTTCTCCTGCAGTGAGTGGCTTTCAGTTATAAAGGAGCAGAATCTGACACGGAGTTGGGAAAATAACAGTCACTGATTTCGTAACTGAGATATTTGAAATTAACATGACCTAAAGCATCAGCACCTGTAAAGTGATTAATTTTAATTAGCATAAAGCTTATTGACTGGAATAGATTAGTGCAGTTCAGAATGATCAGCAAATCGATGTGTAAATATTTGGGATTTTTATTTGTTGTATTAACCCATATCACCTGTTCTAAGGTGACCACGTGACAGTATCTCTTAAACAGGGAGGTGTAACAGACTGTCTTGCAAACCTTGTGATGAGTTTTGTGTTCTATACAAGATGCTGTGCATGGTGATTCTGTGTAGATTATTTTATTCAACAGTTTTATTATTTAATTTCATATTAGTGTATTTTGGATAGTAGATAGCAGAGTGGATTGGACTCTCTTTAAGGAAATGCCATTCTAAGTCACATCTTTCTGACAGTAGAAGTGGGATCACTAACATTTTGTTGGATAGGGGTGTGATTTACAGAGCAGTATTGTATAATGAGTGAGAAGGCAACTTGCAGAAACTTGTGCAAGATGTATTTACAATCAGTTAAATGTGTTTACTGCTGTTGATTATTTCAATTTGTGTTTTTCAGATGTTGTCAAATTATTTTTTATAATAGCAACAGGACTATGTTTTACATTTCATGTGTCTGAATTCTAATCGTAATATAACATTTTAAAGGTGGTGATACCTGTGAGTATCTTCTGTCCAGTGGGAGATTTCTTGGAGAAAAAGTATGGCAACCTCACAGTTGTATGATGCATAAGTATAAAAACAGGTAAGGAAACTCATGTCTTCTGTTCATCTGGAAAGAGGAGTCGTTGTTTGACTGCAGCTGTAGTAATTGCAGTGTCATCTATTGTTCATTTTATATCTGCTTTTCTATGCTTTCAAAAATATACAATATTTATTGGAAAGAAGTCTTTTCCAAGTACTTTATCTGTGTGTCTGCAGTGTTTATTTACCATAGTTGTATTTCTGTATAAAAATATAAATAAATGTTGGTGATGTAGCTACTGACTGGCCCAAGTTATGGAGAGCCACGTGAGGCAGCATGTCACTCTCAGATTGCTGACCTTACATGTCAAATTACAAATAAAAATATCCCAAATAAAATTACCAATCACTTTTTCATTTCCTAGTGAGCGGACTCTTTTTTTTTCAGAGTTATGCTGTATATTACCATTTTGAAACTACTGTATTTGTAGCACACATAATAGGAAAATCTGCTTAGTTGTTTGCCTAATCACATTAGCAGGAGAGTTAATTTTCAATTCTATGCAAATTACAATAAAGTGTTTATTAATTCAGCATGTTTAAAAAAAATCATGCCTCAGAGCTGGATATAATGCTTAGAATTATCTATATAGCTCTGTAGATTTTCAGAATACATCTTTCTGAGAACCATATTTTCTGTAACATTAATGTTGCTGTTTTGTTTTACAGTGAAGCAAAAAATTGCCTCATAGACAAACATGTTGTGTTTATAGGAGATTCTAGAATTCGACAGCTGTTCTATTCGTTCATAAAACTGATAAATCCTCAAGTCAAAGAAGAGGGAATTAAGGTGAGAAAGCTTGTTTTGGTTATTGATTTTTTTGTTTCTTTCTCCCCAGTTTACCTCATAACTCTTGTCTAAATTTCAAAAAAGTTTGTTGACCTAGCCATATGAAAGGAGAAGCACAGAAAGGTCTTTTGAAGAAGAACAAGATGGGACCAAAATAATTGTTTGGGTACAGATGAGATAATTTCAAATCTGAGAAGAGAACTAGGAAGCTCAAGAGAAAGCTTGCAGCAGCCTGGGAATAAATTAATGAAGCTGACTTGTCCCATAGTAATTTATGCTTCATATTTGGTTTCTTGATGAGAAAATGATTGCTCCTTTGTGTGTTTTTAAATAATAGTAATTTGTGCCTTCTAATTTGTCATTTAAAATGTCAGTTAAATTGCTGATCTAATCTGTTCATAAAAATCCTTGGGGCAATGACAGATTTCCAGGTCTAACTTAAAGCTGAAACTAAAAATAGCTTCAGGTCTTATCTTCTTTTTGATCACTAATGAAGAGTTGTCTTAATTTTATAACATGAAGTATGTAAACTGCAGCCAGATGGAAGGAGGAAGAAAGGATTTAGGTGTATTGTTTGTTGAACAGAATGCTGATTTCTTTTGCTGTATGATACTTCTTGGGCACATGTCTTCATAGATGTATGTACATATGTGATGGAAAAGACATTTTTCACTTTCAACAGTACATCAGATTTGTCAATTATTTAGTAATTCTGTCACTTAGAAGTGCAAGCTGGCAGCTTGTACAGCATGCAGCATGCAATCACTTCCACCTGTCAAAACAAGATGTTTGATTGATCCAAGAACTCTGGTTTTCCTAGTCAGTTGGTTAGGTCACTCTTGCTGCCCAAAAGTAATGGTGAGATAATAGAGTGCTGTAATGGATTTTGAGTTGAGAGTATTTTTTGTCAAATGTTATTGAAATCAAGATCTCAGTTTGAAGAAGAGAAGTACACTTGTTCTTATGGACCAGGACTGAAATTAATACTGTATTTAATATTTTAAAGGAGTATTGTGTATGTATATCTGATGTCTTCCTTTCTGGTTTCTTACAGTTTCCACTCAGAAAATTTAATAATGCGTTCTAGACTTTATTTCTGCCTGAGATTATTTTCTTTTATTCTTTAATTAAAACTATGTTGGTTGTTTTGTGTAAAGGAGATGGGCAGATGAAAAGGAAGGCTGGAAAAAGGCAGTGTAAGAAAAGAAAGAGGAAAAGTCGTAAGGTTTTCTTATGTTGGGAGGCTAAATTTAGGAAAATATTTGATACCTTTGTAACAGAGAGAACAGAAAGCATTTCAGACTTTGTTTGCTAGATTGCTTCCAGGAGAAATAACTGTTTATTTTAGTAGCTTGTTTTATCAAGAAAGCAACATAAATATTTTGTGTGAGTTCACTGACAAGTTTATACAAGAAAAATCCTTCCCACTGAAGATAAATTTTGGGTGAGAGCAAGTTAGCATAGGTATGTAAATATTTTGTTTTCATTCTGAACGTTTTTCTTACTTTGTTTTTATTGTTTTGGGATTTTTTTTGACAGCATGGAAATATCCCATTTGAAGATAAATCTGCTTCAATTAAAGTGGTAAGTTTTTTATCTACTGTTAAATTGCAAACCATAATCATGTTATTGTTTCATACAATGTAATTGAAAATGCTGTCAGAGCTGGAAAGTTAAAAGAAGGTTAAGACCATCAACATTCTTTATAAATATTTCACAGGTGTTTCACAGTGCGTCTTAACATACTATATTTTAAGAGAATTTAGCATGGAGTACTTGTATTATGGCTTAGTTTTGGGCATAAGCACTGGAACTGTGTATCATTTTTGTCAGATCTTACAATTTGGTCTTCCTTGGATTGATAATTGTAATTGCCATTGAGTTTTCTATGCTATCCCAACAAGTATTCCTTCCACTGTTTTTGCATGGAGAAATATAATGTGGGTATTAAAAAAAAGAAAACAAAGTACTTGAGGCTAGTTTTTCTGAAGGACTCTGTTCTCCTCTGCCCTGGCAATGGAAATGCTGTCCTCAATAGCTTTCTTTGCTCCCCATGACAGCTGTCAGCGGTGCTGGGATTGTGCTAGTCATGTATTTATTTATGCCCTGAAGAAAACTCATTCTCTATTCACCAAAACCAAAGAAGCAGTGTGTTTGCTGTGTTGCCTGAATGTGGGTTTTCAGTACTTGTTTGTGTATGTGGTTAATATTTAGGGTACAGGACAACATTTTAGGGTGTAAGCCCATGCCAATTTAAGCATGTGCTGATCTACTCTGTCAGCCTTCACAGTATGTTCCTGTGTTTGTGCTGTAACTAGCACTGGTAAGCTGTGGAGTGGATTGTTTCAGGAGTCAATTCAGCCAAAAAAGTTACTTGTAGGATTCATTTTCGAGCAGGTCTGATGTGGCTTATCATGTGGTTATCTGAATGCTGGAAAAGATGGGACAGAACACAAGGCAGGAGAGGAGGGGCTGATGCAGTGTGATTTGCATTGGGCCAGCCTGACAGGATCACATCTTCAAAACTCCTTAACCACCAAGATTTGAGATGGCAGGTCTGGGCTTTTGGGAGATGTCTGATAGTTAATATATTCCCCATCTGCTGCTTCCTTGTTTTGATGCAGTGTTGCTCTTTGACATTATTGGCATGGTAGCTGAATTTCTGTATTCAGACTGGCTGTGACCCAGTAATCCAAATATGGAAAATACTTGGCCATCAAAAGAGAAAATTACTGGGAACGAGTGGAGAGTTTAATTTTGCCCTTTCTAGTTATCACAGTAACTCTTCTGTCCTTCAGCCAGTGCAGAGGACTGCATGATTGCTCACAAGTTCCACAGCCAAATAATGAATTGACAGTACTCAACTGAACTACCAAAATGTAACAATCCAGAGGTGTGGAAGATAGAGATTTGGTGTCTGCTGATAGTGTTTCAGCATTCTGTTACAAAGTTTCCTCACAACAGTTTCTGCATGTGTAGTCCCTGCCATTTCCCTTTAACATGTATTTTTAGACTATTCAATAGTGCTGTCCTAAGGAGTAACTAAATGCTAGGAAGTCATGGCTTTCCCTGGGAGACATAAAAGCACTAGTCTAGACTGTCCTTCTAGATGAAAACTGAGCACTGCTTCCAGCATCTAAAAGAATGCTGGTAAGTAATGTGTTTAATAGCCATGGCACTATTAAATTTAAACAGCTGATAATTTATTCAGTTGTAGGGTAAATTCTTAGGTTTTAGTTTTGTTTGAAAATTATGATTTCATGCTATCAATTATTTTAAGCTCTGGAACAAAGAAAACCTGCTGGTAAAAGTTTGGAAAACTGAGCAAAAAGCAAGTTCTAATAAATATACGTGTGACCTTGGATTTATTCCTTTTGCATTAAAAACCCAAGGACATCTTGTTTGGCAGACATTAAAAAATTACCTTCTTGGTGAAATTCCAACTCCTGAACTACAAATTAAAATTTGTTTTTCATGCAGGAAAAGTTTTATGGGTTTGTTGGCTGCTTCTCCCTGTTTTTTTTCTTTGCTTGCTGTTTTCCATGCTGGAGTAAGATGTCAGGCTTTTCATGCTAACTGTAAGGAAATCACACTCTGAGCCAAATGTTTTTCCTTTACAGCTGAATTTATGGCAATTAGTTTGGGTTTTTGCATTTTTTGGTTTTAATCTCTGTCTTTTAAGCTTGCAGAGTAACTCTGCCTTTTTTTTACAGGATTTTCTGTGGTACCCAGAAGTTAATGGCTCTATGAGGCAACGTATCAAATCTTGGACTGAGGTTTGTTTTAAGAGGTCTATAATTTGACTTCAGAGTGGTGAAAAGGGGATGTTTACTGGTATATATATTTCTGGGTATCTCCTGGTCTTCCAAGGATGGTGTCTTTGGATATTGGACCTTAAAAACCCCTAAGCAAACTAGAAAAATCCTACTTCCTAGGACCAGGTTAATTAATCCTATTAAGAACTAAAATAATTTCAGTCTGATTTGGCATTTTACTTCCTCTGTGGCTGCAATGACTCCACTTTAATGTGACCAAATATTTTGATCCTTATGGGTCCATAGCAACTTGAGATATACTATGATTCTATGATTTTGTATATATGTTAATTCGAGTGTTTCAGAGTGAAGGGCAAAGGTAATTTGCCAAGTCAAGAATTCTTTGATTTTACTTGTTTTCAATATCTTCTTCAATTAGCATACTAATTATTTTATATGTTTCAGTTATGATGCAGGTTGTCATGTTATTCTGTATGTAACTCTGACAACAAGTAATACATTTACAGATTGGCAACTAATTTTTTTCTTGTTTCTTCCTTTGTTGACCTTTCAATAGCCTGGAGTTATTTAGTAGAAGCTCACTGTTATTATTTAGCTATCCTGTTGATCATTCTTGCTAAACACCTTCCATCAGGATAGCTGAAGTTATCATTTGGTTTTCTTTTTCTGTGGTTTCTACAAAAATTGAGAGCTGCTGGTTTTCCTTGCTGTGCTGGGATAAAACTGGTACTGAGCTGCTCAGGGCTGTTTGTTTTCTTGTGCTGTTGTGTTTGAGTACACTGGCCCCTGTCCTTGTCCTACATAGAACTGAGATAAAACTACATAGAACTGAGATAAAAAGTTCAATAGTATGATCTACAGTTTACTTGACCTTAGGAGAAGATGTTTAAATAGCTTTTAAAGAGAACTTATGCTACTAAATTGATCAGGATTGTAGGTGCTTATTGATACTTCATGCTTTAGTAGAAAATTCAGGTATCTTGCATATATCAGGTATATGTTCTCTATAATATATCTGCAGTCTACTCTTTTGTAGCCATTAGCTGATGGGCAATGAGTCGCAGTTAATTAAGATATGAGTCTTAATAGTAAGTATAATTTAAGAATATTTTAAAACTAATTCCTTTTGTTTGTTTTTTAGGGCTTTGTGGCAAAACCTCATATAATTGTAGTAGGAGCTGCCACGGTAAGTTATACATATATAGGGGATTTTAGTAAAGAAGGAAGTTCTTGTAGGATAACTTTAATGTTCTCAAGTTGGTTACATGATCAAGTTGTTAAACACAGTTTATAGTAAAATATCTATTCTTAGTGAATTTGCTGCTACAAAAAGTAGTTTTAAAATATCAGGTATGCTTTATTATACCTGTGTGATGTACAGTACTTGCTTTTTGTCAGCAGTACTGGTTAATAAGCATTAATTTGCTTTAACCTAGCTAATAAAGTGGATTTAGTTAAAAGCAGATTATTAATTTTAGAGGTTAAATAAAGTATTTGCATACTAACTGAGGTGTATTTTTAATACACCTTTTTCAGTCACAAAATTCTACTTTTGAACATGGCCCAATCTGGGATGGTCTCTTTTACCACACATATTTCTTATATATATGTGTATATCTATATATATAGGTAAAAATCATAATTTTACATGGATAATTCAGCAACTAAAGAGGTTGGTGTTCTGGAAAATTATTGCACTGGGTGATTCCACCACTGCTATGCATTGCAGCATCACAGAAAACAGGGCTGACAAGTACCAGAAGAGGTGTCCTAACCCATCAGTTTGCCACCAGGCAGGACATTTCTACCTCTGTTGCACTTGGCAAGAGTCAACCAATTCTTTAAAACTTCCAGGGATGGAATTCAACGGGCCCCCTTAATTAGTCCGTTCTAGTAACAAAGTCGAGTCAAACAAGTGCTCCTCTCATTATTTCCACATTTAATGTTCCTTACTTCCAAATATTTGGGAATTGGAATTTGGAAAGAATTAGCTAATATATTTTCATACCAGCTGAAATGTAAAGGGGGGAAAATATGTTGCATTTAAAACAAAATTCTTCAAAAGCAGTTTTGTTTAGAGACAGTTGAGGCACTCTACCAATCTGGAAACTTCTGGGCATGCCCATCTAAGGATGAATTCCCTCAATTTTAAGAAGAAGTAATGTGTATATGTAGACCTCCACACATTTCCTGAGGCATCAAAAATTCTCTTTTTCCTTTAGGTGAACCCTTAAGTTCCCTTCCTCTGATCCACATAAATATTTGAGCTTTAGGTATTGTAGTAAACCTAGAATATAGTTTCTCAGTCTGAGACTATAGCATTTATTACGAGGATGAGTCATTTCATATAGAAAATGCCATTGTATATGGATAATGTTCTGGCTTGCAGAAGGTCAGGTTGCAAAACTACAGGACACTTAGCTAAATAATTCCCTTTACTCATCTGTATATATTAGCCATAGCTTGTTACCTTTTGTGGACAGCAGCAGATAGAAACTAACAATATGCAAGGAAGGCTCTGCTCTTTTTAACACTAGTATATTTATACAAAACATTTAATATGATATCTAGAGTTGGACAAAGCTAAACATCCCCTATTTTAGGGACTTCCAAAAAAAAAAAGCTTCAAAAATCAGACACATCAGCAGCCTCACCATAGCTGACACTGGTGTGGTAACCTGCCACTAGATTAAACTGGTATGTGCTCTTGGACTTTGCTGCATTTTGAAATTTACCTGTATATTTAACTTAGCTCTTGGGCTGGTCATGCTACTTTGGCCTGGACATGTCTGTCTTAAGATGTTAACTGCATAACAGTTTATAAATAGAAGTAAAGTCTTATAAGCTGGAGGAACTCCAGCTCATACAAAAGTCAGCTGCTTGCTTATTTTGGGAAAAGGAGCTTCTCTGAGAATGTCACTACCATGCTCTGTTTCTTAATTCCTGGCTTCCTCTTGTATGGAACATGCTGCTTTAACTGTTTGTTAAATACTGTTGGTGTTTCATATTAAGTATTTAGCTGCTGGGAGAAATGGCCTCTTTTTTTCCAGTTCTCAGAGCAGCTGTATGTTATTTGGTTTCATGAAGTATTAATTTATATTGAATAATTTTCAGGAAGTGCATTAATCAGTGAACTTGTCTTACAATGAAATTGTTATGTAGCTATTTAGAGGTAAATAGACTTTGCTACATTTAGGCTAATTGTTATTAGTTTTTTTGTTATTATTGTTATTAGGTTTTGCTTTTTGAAGTTTTTACTAAGTCAGTAGAGATACAGTAACACTTAAAAAAAAGCTGCCTCCATTTTACATACAGTGTGGGAAATAATTTTCAAAAGTTAGGAGGAATTCTTGTGTGGCTCTGGCATTCTCCTGTGGATTTCCTATAGAAGATTAAACCAGAAATTAAAATGGCTCTTGTTTGGTTTTTTGGGTTTTTTTTTCCCTTTTGTGGATATCTGCAAAACAGATGGAAATACTGGAACTTGATACCACCATTAAGTTTTAGTTGCATGCATCATCTTGCTGTGGTCAGTCTAGAGTGGAATTGATTGAACTAGCCAAGATTTTTCAATAGCAAGACTGGCTTTGCTACTTCATTGTTGGATAAAGCCAGGAGACTTTGAATTAAAACGTCTTGCGTTATTTAATTTATGAAAAGTCAAACATATATATAAGTTGAATGATAAATACTCTGTATTTAGATTATGTGATTGAATGTAATTATCTGTCTGGACAGCTGCTTGGTCCAGAAGAATTTTTTAGCACTTCTGAATAGAAAACTGAAGAAATCTAGCTGCATAGAAATAATGAAAAATAGCTATAAATGGAGCAAGGGAATCAATTAATTAGGGGTCCTCAGACATACATGTTCTGAATTTATTTCTTTATTTCTCCAGTGGTCTATCAAGATTCACAATGGCAGCAACGAAGCCCTTGCACAATATAAAATCAATATCACTTCAATTGCACCTCTTTTGGAAAAATTAGCAATAAGTAGTGATGTTTACTGGGTCTTACAAGGTAAAGTAATGAACAGTAGGTAACAATTTTTAGCCTCACTGTCTGTTGAATCATTATGTTGTAGGATATGGAAAACTTAATCCATACTGTTTACTTGCAGATTGAAAAAGGTGCTGCTTGACCTTCAGTCTCTCGTTTCTTGTATTCTTAACTAAGCTGATACCTAAATAGCTACTACTACTGGTAGAGATTTAAAGCTCTAACAGGAAAAACTTTTGCCTTATGAACTCTTAATTCTTTGTTAGCTTACTCTGCCTCAACATGCCAGGTCTATTCTCCCTGTGCTCCCCTCCAGGGAGTCAGCAACACAGGTGCATGCAACAGCGGTATTCCCTTGGTTTTGTTCAGTTGAATTTTCAGATTATACTAATAATAGAAGAGGTTGAACAAGTGCATCCTCTGTGTCTAGAATGAATAGACACACTCTTGAGAATACGGAGAATTTAAGTCTCTAGAATGAAACTTGTCTCTCTACACTGTGATGAGAAATCATGGCTCACAGTGAGTTACTGAGATTTTTATTATGGCACTAAGTTTACATTGTTTTGCTTTTCTTCAATAAAATTAAAATATTTCCCTGAAACTGAATGATGAGCACATAGGTTGAATGTTCTCCTGGTTTCTCTGCCACAGGACACAGCATTTTAGATTGTCATCACCTTAGTTAGAAACATAGGCAGATTTTGAGCCCTGTTAGCAATATACCCAGCTGTACCCTTACAGTCACATCCAAGTTCCTATCAAAGATGGTTCTAGAGGTAAATCTGAATCAACAAATTAATCTCCCATTCCTTTCAAAACCATATTTATTTATACCAGAAGCAGTTAGCTGTCAGACTTGTCCCACCATGGTATTGCTAAGGACCTAGTCCATTTACATAATCTCTGAGCTCTTCAATGGTCCAAGTGGGAAGAGAAGCAGTCTGTACAGAATTGTCAGGACATTGATTATCCAAACACAGGCATGAGGTACCTAAAGTAAATCAATCTGCATCTCACAGAGTGTGTCACAGCAGGAGATTTTCACAGGAACTTAAAGACCTCTGGCTGACCTTTTGGTCTAGAACCCCATTTCACTTTCTTTTAAGCTTTACATAATTTCTGAAGCCTGTAGGCGATTAAATTGACCTTTTTTCTGTAAAACTGAGATTCTGCCGTGAGTTAAATTTGAATCAACAGGAGCAAGTGGAATATGTTTATGGCCTAAGAGGAATGAGGAGTTGGATTTTTTCCACAGAAGAAAAGAGGGTTTGAGAAAGTTTTTTTTTTTCATGTCTATTCTTTTGCCTGTCTTCTGCCCTTTTTTCTTTAGAGTCTTTCTTGGGAGATTCCATTGCTGAGAGAAAACATAAGCAGCTCTGCACTCTAGCATTATGTGCTTTGCCTGGATTCAGAGAAATTAAACAAACATTCATGTCTGGCCAGAGCTTTCTAACCTACAACTACATATGCATTAATAGGGAATGGTGATAAGAACATTTCACGATAAACAGCTCTGGTAACTGTAGTGGTTATTTATTTCTTGATGTACATTTTTTCTGTACAATTAAACAATTGTGACCCCTTAAATGAAAGTAGCCCATGCAACTTGAGCTAAGAAAACTCTTTGATAAGTAGAAGATTAATGTGTTCATTCTTTGTCCTTTCAAATTCAGATCCTGTTTATGAAGATATGCTGAGTGAAAGTCGGAAAATGATCACTAATGAGAAAATAGATGCTTATAATGAAGCAGCTGTTCGTATTCTGAACAGCAGCTCCCGAAATTCCAAAGCTAAAGTTAAAGTGTTCAGTGTCTCAAAACTGATAGCACAAGAAACTATCATGAAGTCTGCAGACGGCCTGCATCTCCCTGAATCAAGCAGAGATACAGTAAGTGTTTTTATCACTGGTAAACATTAAAAGTATTAATAGAAAAACAAGATCTTAAGCAAATGTTCTGAGACTGCAAACAGTATGGATGTAATAAGGACTGCATTTGCCAGGGAATTTTGTTCAGAAAATTCCAGAGGGTGGGAGTGCAGTCAGTTTTATAGGCATTTTAAAAAGCATAATAGCAAACACATTAGTGCATAACTATTTTAAAATAACTGTTAATCCACTAGATCTTTTAGATCCTGAGTGCAAACTTCATGCTTTCATGTGTATGAATGAGTTAAGGTGGCAATGACTTGCAAAGCAGTGCTAAGGAGTAAGTCTTAAATTTCCCCCTATGTGTCCAGAAAATTTGGTTTGGTAAGGAGCATGAAGAAGATAACAAACACACAGTGTAGACCTCCCTGGTTGCATGGAGTGCCTCTGACTTTATTTCTTCTCTTTTACTAACCAATATGTATATGCATGCAGTGAACCCCTCTGATCTTTTCAGCCTTTTTGTGAAAGAGCTCTCCTATCATGTCACTTTTGGTTCTATTCCTTTACAGGTTTAAGTTGCTTTAAAGTATTGGATGAACTAAATGTCATCTTAACACATGTTTCAGTCTCACTGTCATGTTTTAGAGGCTTGCATTACTGTGCTCCTTTAGAACCCAAGTTTGTGAGCTATTTTTAATTTACAGATCTTCTACAGTCAGTAGAGAGAACCCTCCTGTTCTAAGATTTGCCATTTTTGCTTACCTCTAGAAGTTCAAGTATTTTTTGTTTGGAAGAAGTGTTTTGACTGGACTGTTGAATGCAACTGCATATATGGTGGGACTGGAAGATTTTATTTTTGTAATAAGGGAAAATTGCATGTCTTATGTCAGTGCATGATGCAGAAGAAAATTTCTTCTGATGGAAATGTTAACTTTTTTATTAGAAAGTAATTACAAAAAACTGCTTATTTTTTTACAGAATGCAATGATTCTTATGAATGTCTACTGCAATAAAATAATGAAACCCATTGATGGCTCCTGCTGCCAGCCCCAGCCTCCTCTCACTCTGATACAGAAGATAGCTTTCTGTTTCTTTACTTTGTCCATTTTTGGATATTTAATTATCAGCTTAATTCATCGGAATAATTATCGGAAGAACAAATCATGTACTGACTTGGAAAGTGGAGAGGAGAAGAAACCTGCCATCAGCACACCTAATGTTTCTACTTTAGAGATGCTCTTACACTGCTTTTGCAAACTTGGTCTGATCATGACCTATTTTTATCTATGTGACAGAGCAAATCTTTTCATGAAGGAAAATAAATTTTACACACATTCATCTTTCTTCATACCAATCGTCTATATCTTGGTTTTGGGGGTATTTTATACTGAAAATACCAAAGAGGTAATGATCACCTTGACATCCCGCTTAAAATGTTGTTTCCCAATTTGTATGTAAAATAACCAATTTCTAAGTATTGAAGGTTAATTTTTCAAAGTCAGTATAACTTACCTGCAAAAAATGCCATCTCAAGTATAATGTTTGCATAGAATTAGATGCAAAGGTTTTTTAAAGCTGTATGGATGTCACTACTTTAGTTATTCTCACTCTTTCAAACTGGAATTGATCAGAGCTCAGCTAAAAGAGAATTTAAATAATGTTAAATCTGTGCCCACTAGACAAGACTTTTACAGTTGAGACCCATTTACCCATAAAGTGGTTTATTGTTTGAACTTTTTCTCCTCATTTTGTAGATGTTCCTTGTTCTTTTTGGAATAGCAACACTCTTGTTTTGTTTTGCATTAGACTAAAGTGTTAAATAGAGAACAGACTGATGAATGGAAGGGCTGGATGCAACTTGTTATTTTGATTTATCATATCTCTGGAGCAAGCACTGTAAGTGATTTGAATTTCTTTTAGGGGGAATGCAATTTGGGTATGTTATTTCAAAAGAAAGATAGTGTAAATGGGCATTAGAACTGAATAGAATGAATAAATAATGTTATTGTTTCTGTAGTTTTAAACATACTATTTAGCAGAGTTAGTTTTTCTCTCTAAGTGTAGATTTGATTGATAAAAACATTATTTATTCTACTTGACCAGTGAAAGAAGTGTTTCCTCTATGTAGAATATTACATTAATTTATTTTGAATTGCTAGCAACTTGAAACTGCTGAAGGTGAGCTTTCAAAGAGCCCTTCTTAAGTCTCTTATAACTAGTAATAGAATAGGGCAAGTATAGAGCAATAAATAGAAAAAATTGATTTTGACATCAGAGGTTAGGACACCAAAAGGGCTTAGTAAGAAACAGGGCAATGTACCACAGTGTTTCTTTTCTTAGGTAAATCTGATTTACTGTGATGCAGAAATAGCATGAAATAGAGGGAGAAAAGGAAAGCCAAAAACATTTACATGGACATTTATAAAAGGTACTTTATTTTTCTCAACAGTTTTTGCCTGTGTACATGCACATTCGAGTTCTGGTTGCTGCGTACTTGTTTCAAACAGGTTATGGGCACTTCTCATATTTTTGGATAAAAGGGGACTTTGGTGTATACAGAGTGTGTCAGGTAAGAATATCTGCCTACTGTTTTTATAAATAAATTTGTCAGATAGCTAAATATCCATAATATATCCATACTCTAAAAAATGTGATATCAGATCACTTAACCAAGGTTTAAACAATAAAAATGACTGTTGAGTCTATGTAATCTGATCTGTTTAATTGGTAGTGTTTATCTAATACAAACTTAAACCATATAAATGATACGTACAATGTAAAAAATGCAGGTATGTACACTCTGAAATACGAAGACAAGTATTTTCTAATAAATAGCAATGGAGATTCCATTGCAGTAGCAATTTACAGTATATAGCAATATGTAAGTAATGAGCCAGGTGGGCTTCCAAAGACAGAGTCTATGTTTATTAGTAAAGAAAAATAATTTTCACACCATAACAATACTGGACAACATACCTAGTTTTGTGGCTTTCCTCCTAGGTTTTGCAGCATATGCTGTAGTACTTTAATTATTTTTTCTAATACATATCTTTTATTGCTGTTAAGTCTTACATTGTCCTGTTACTCAGGTTACTGTGCTTATTAAATGTATGTTTATAGCCCGGTGATGGCATTACCCTGGCTTTAACTGGGCTAGCCCAGGTAGCTATGGGGGTGAAAAAAGAGAGACATTAACAGCATCCAGCAACTGGAGCACTTGGTCCCCAGCTGGGAAGTAGTCAGATCAGGTTAACCATATTTTCATTGTAGTCTCTACCCAAGCAGGCCAGGGTAGGACAGAACCACATAATCAGCCTGCAGTCTTACATTGCCCTGCTGATGTTCCCTGTGCTATTTTATCTGTGTTTTAATTGAAATACAATCAGCATGTGAGATGTAAAATACATAGATATTTTTGTATAGTGCTAAAGGAACATGTCCTCATCTTTCTCAGCTTTGCCTCCCAGTTTACGTATCCTCTGTGTTCTGTCCTCTGACACCCCCCAGGTTTTATTTCGTCTCAATTTCTTGGTTGTGGTACTGTGCATAGTGATGGACCGACCTTACCAGTTCTACTATTTTGTGCCATTAGTCACTGTCTGGTTTATGATCATTTATGCCACCTTAGCTGTATGGCCTCAGATTGTCCAGAAGAAAGCAAATGGTAAGATTTCTTTTTTTCTTTCTGCTATAAAATATTTGCATGTTATTACAATGATAATCATACAGAAAAGGCACTGTTAGTAGATCTCAGTCTCTTTCTTAGTCAAAATATGCTAAACATTGCAGAAATACAGTTTGTCATAGGTGAATTAGGTCAGTTGAAAAATATAACTGCTGATGACTAAACTCTGCCTCTGATTACAGTCAGATTAGAATACTTTTTAATAGGTTTTGATCATCAGAAATGTGTTTTACAAGAATTATAATTTTACTGAATGGAAATGAAAACTATAGGTTGTGCTGTCTGTGCTTGCTGGAGCTGGGGCCGTGTTTGTCATGCACTAGGGGTGCAGTATGAACAGGGAGTGTTTAGACTTTCTTGTTCTATGTTGCCAAGGTGTCTGTCCATCTTGAACACCAATTCTCCCTTGGCTGGCCAAATAAGAACATGGGGCTTGCTATCCTAGTACCTTAGATTAAGTGAGCTATCAGAAGTATGTCTTATGGTACAAATATTTTAAATAAAAATGTAAGTGAAATCCCAGTTTATGTGTTGCAGTTCATTAAAAAGCTGTAAAGCATGTGGTAAATGCTTATTATTTAATTTGCCTAAATTAGAACTAAAACCTTAAGAGCCTTAAATCCTCATTCCCTATTGATGGAGTAATATCCCTATTTTATAGCCTGAAGATATGACAATGAAATATACCAAATATATACCAGGAATAGATGCTGCAAAAATACACTTAAATAGTAGTTTTACAAGGTATCTTGAAGGCAAATATCTTCAATTTAATTTTTTTTTTCTACAAAGGCACTTCTATTCCAGAAACAGAGAAATGGCTCTTGTGTACTTCGGAGCAATAGTGTACTGTGAAACTAGAAGATCTTTCAATGATAACTTTCTGTTGTTTATGATCCTGTTTACAGCTGCCAATTTATATGGCAGGAGGGGGAGATGATCTCTGTTGCAATGCTGAGGCTTGGGTAGAGCTTAATATCCATCGACAGCTTTGAGGAGTAGTTTCTCAGGCTTGTTTCAATAAGACATTTGTTCTTAATGACCTGCAGTTGAACTTTGGAGTAAAACTGGTATCTCAAAGTTTAATAATATTTACTCATTTCACATGACAAATGGCAAGCATTTTTATGTATATATTTATTTATATTCACCTAGAATAAGGACTGCTTGTGCAGAGTGTTTGGGAAAGCAGGGGTTTTAAAACAGTGTTTCTGTTTGAACACCTAAGTCCTCTTCTTTATGAATTTTGTCCGTGTCTTAGACATAAGGCTTAGTTTAAGCTTAGTAGCTTTTTAATTGCTGTGAATGCTTATTATGATGGCTTAAAGTAAAATTTAAATGTAGATGGTGATAAAATATTCCCATTAACATTTGAACATTTATTTATGAATGGGTCTGTTATAAAGCATAGCTAAACTAAATAATTGGCAGTTATTATTTAATGTGTCTTGCGGTTTTGCTATTGAAAAAGTAATGACAGTATAATGATTAATATATTTCTTCCTCAGGGAACTGCCTATGGCACTTTGGTTTACTGCTGAAACTGATTTGCTTACTGACATGTATATATTTTCTGTCATATTCTCAGGTTTGTAAATCCTGGCTATATTTGCCTTAATGACCTAAAAGTATATTATTACCTGTCTCTACTTTTTGATGTGCTCATAACTTGTGTATTTGCTCCAGTATCATGAATATAGAAGGAGGAAAAAAAAAAGGAATGTTTTGATTTCTTCTCATATTTGAATTGGTGTGGGTGCTGTAAAAATGCACAGCTGTGTGTCTTACTCGTTGATTTGTTATATTTGACATATTTTCAATGTCCTGCTGTGAATGTAGGAAATACAAGGGCCTATGGTTTGGGTTTGGGGTGGGGTTTTTTTAATGTGCTTAGAGTTACTGGGTTTTGCCAGCATATGGGGATGCATATGGTGATAATGAAGTTCTGTGCCTCTTGGAGACCTGGTGTTGGCTTTGATATCGCATCAAAAGATTGGTTCTCAGGCTAAATTAGCAACTCCCTGCATGCTGTAAGTACAGCTGACAGAAGTCAGGGCAGAGTTTGTCACTCCAGGATCTTACAGGGGGGTGGTGTGGTTTTAATCCCTCACTGGTTTTCAGCCTGTTTAACTGTAGTCTTGGAGTGCATATTCCTTGGCACATCCTGTCAGTGGATCTCTCCCTTTGAGGAGCAGTACAAAATGGAAGGCGTGCAAATACTTTAAGGGGAGGCAACACTCAAACTCTCTCTCATGTGAAGAAGTTTTTTTTCTTTTTTTCATTTTTTTGTGGGGGAAAGGCTTCTAAGGAATCCTGTTACTTTTCTAGTGCCATGTAGCTAGTGAAATAAGGGTAGAATAATATTAAACATGTTATTGATTTAAATTTAGTAAATACAGTTGACATCAGTGTTAATGCTTTTTCCATGTTTGTCTTTTACAGGGTACATTTGAGAAGATATTTTCATTTTGGCCATTGTCTAAGTGCTTTGAACTGAATGGGAATGTCTATGAATGGTGGTTTAGGTGGAAGCTGGATCGCTACGTATGTAACATTTGCATAAATTTTTACTTGTTTTTTAAATGTATGTTTTAATTTGTGGGAAGAGGGAGGGTTATTTTCCTTCCCTCCAGTGAAAACAGGAGTTTGCCCCAGTGTTTAATAAAAGACAAAGCTGCACCCAACTTTAGTTCTGCCAATGTCTATCAAAGCCTTGCTTAAAAGATGGAGGTTGATTTATTTGCTTCTGGATTTAAAAAATGATGTATAAAGTACCCTTGATCTGTCTTTTCTCAAAAATTTTACTGTGAAAATTTAACACCTGTACCACTTTAGGCTGTTGAAATACAAGGAAAATTTCTGTGGTAGCTTTCTTAATAATACTTTTTGGAAGTTGTATCAATTGAGGATATATTTCTTTTTAGGTAACATTTAAAACATTTAAATCAAGGTCTTGGTACCCAAACCAGACTACTTTTGTACATATTTTTAAATTGTTTTCCACTGGGAAAGTGCTTTCCTTCCACTTATTGACCCTGCAATGTGGGAGAATAGAACAGGAGACATTGGCCTTTTTTTTTTTTCTTTCTTGGCAAAGGTAAGTGGAGTTCCTAAGATGGAAGCCTTTACGTGCTAAACTTACCCATAACGGCATTGGTGGCACGTGTGTCCCTCTGGGAGGCCAAGTCTGGGTGGCAGAGCGTTGTCACACCCGGGGCTGCCCAGCAGCAGCACGCCCTGCCTGGCAGCCCCTGCTCACTGCTGGGTTGCTGTGAGCACTGCGGGTTGGGTGGTGCTGCTGAAGAGCAGAGCTCAGAATAAATACAGAGAACAAGCAGTGTGTGGGCCTGAAACAGTTGCCAGCTGAGGAGAACTTGGCATAAGATTGTAAAACATTCTGTTGGGGAATTGTGTCCGTGAGAGAGGGAAGCACTTGTCCTGCTTCTTGAATGTTTTCACCTGCCAGTTTGGGAGAAAGCCAGAGACTTGTGGTTTTTCCCCAGAGAAAGCCTTTTCAGTGGTGGCATAGATTGCAGAAGGGATAGTAGGTACTTGAAAGCTTCTTGAAATTTCATTGTCTTGTCTTTAATGCTCTCTGAAACATTAGTAAAGGTTCTTTATTTGTAGGTATTGAGTTAAAAATGCAGTTTATGACTGTCTCGTGTAGAAAGTCTGGTCTTGTTTGCTTCAGTAAATCTGGGAAAGGACCTTTTGAAACATAGCTTTATCTGGTAGCATTTCTATTAAGAGTTCATACTTGAAGTTAAAAGCTGTGAAATATTCGTTGCATTCTGTTTCTCTTTTACAGGTGGTTTTTCATGGGATGCTGTTTGCTTTTATTTATCTGGCATTGCAGAAACATCAAATGATATCAGAAGGAAAAGGAGATCCTCTTTTCTCCAACAGAGTTTCAAATGTTTTATTATTTATTTCAATTGTGTCCTTTTTGGTAGGTATCTATTATAACCTGGTATAATCAGATTTGTAAATATCTGAAAAATAAGTTTTCTGAAGTTGTTTAGTCAATATTACCTAGTTTAGTAGGTCAATATTACCTAACAAACCTTGGGAAAATCAAATCTTTATCTGGAGATATTTCAGCTGGGTTTTTCTCTACAGGCCTACTTACCTACTCATGAAAATATCTTCCTGTTCAGTCAGATGTATATGAAAACATCATTACTCTTTCAGTTCATTTCAAAGCTTAAAAGAAAATTGGATCATAACAATAACATGGTAGATAACACAGTTCTTATCTCCACACTTGATTGCATGTCTATTTTTGATGAAAAAAAGTTGTATTACTATTTACTCATCAGATAAGTATTCATTAATTGCAAAGAAGAATTTGAAAGAAACACAAAGGTTAAGTCATGTAGTATTTTGTTAGTGTCCCACATCTTAGTGAACCAACTAATACTAAAGCAATTCAAAATATCATATCCTTTTTTCATTTTAAAATGTACATATAATTGCTAAACAGACTAATTTTTTAATATCTTTTAGACCTACTCTATTTGGGCTAGTAGCTGTAAAAACAAGACAGAGTGCAATGAGCTACATCCTTCTGTTTCTGTGGTGCAGGTAATTATTAGTCCTTTTGAGTACAGTGATAGAATCTAGTCTGCTCTTACTTGAGCTTTTTAAAAAATTGTTTTAAAATATATTTGTGCTTTTGCATGGAATGTCAGATATTGAGCTTCATTCCCGTGTCTGAAAGTGAAAAAGAGTTTAACAACATTGGTCGGTTTTTCATTGCCTTTAAGCACTGAAATTGGACACTGTGATTGTGGTTTTGATTTATCTGGATGTCCTTAGTGTAGGTTTCATATGCACCATTTAAGTCCAAACCCAACTTTTGATTATTTGCATAGCAGTGGAAAAGAAGAAAGCTGTGGAAGAGAAGAAAGGTGTAGAAAAGCAGGAGGGTTTGGGAGGTATTAGTGTAGGAAGCAACCTATGGGGCCCTGTAATCACTTCCAGGCAGAGAAGAGGTGGGCCACAGAGCCATGCATGTGGTTTTCTTAAATTTAGATGTTCCTCTTACTGTGTCCCCTGCCCCACTATACCCCAGCTGTCTCATTCTGTGCTCTGTTTCTTTTCTCATTATTCTGTCCTGCTCTCTTCAGGGGCAGCAAGAGGGACTTAATTTTTTAATACTATTTTGTCCATCTTGATACCCTCTCTTTAAAAATTGAGGGTTAACTCAGATTTGTGGCCACCTTCATTTTAGGGTGGCATGGTGAACATATTTTGTGACCGTGCCTAGGAAGCATGTAGTAACACCTGTCAGCTTTAAGGCCATGATTCTACTGGAGATGTAAATGTGACCTGCTATGCTGTAGGCATGTGTGTACAGTATTTTTAGTTTCACTATCCACTTTGTTAAGTATAAACTGCATGGATTTTTGTTTGGTTTATATATTTTTTAGCTTTTAAAGAAATTTTAATGCATGATGCACTTCACTTAATGCAGTGAAGATGGATACACCTTTTATGTGTTTGTTTGGCTTGTCATCCACAGTCACTTTCTTTGTTTTACCTTTTTCTTTTTTTTTTTTAAACAAAGATTTTAGCTTTCATCCTCATCAGGAACATTCCCGGATATGTCCGATCTGTGTACAGCTCATTCTTCGCCTGGTTCGGCAAAATTTCTTTAGAGGTAAGTAGAATGACCAGAAGTACAGTGAATTAAAACTTAGAAATGTAAGGTGGTGTTATGGTCTAGACTGAACTATAACACATAGAGAAAACATTTATTGACTCACTAAATACCAATGCTGTCATGTTTGACCTCTTTTAGCATTATAGTTTTTGTTGCACTTAAAAATTATGGCTGAAATAGCAGTCTCACAGTACTTAATTCTTGTGCTGTTTTAGGGGATGGGGTGATTTAAGGTTGTGAGAGTGAGGATTAAATGCTAGAGTATGCTGTGAGGTGCATGCAGTTGGAAGATAAAAATTTAGGCCAGTTGAAGAATTTGCATGAATTATACTTACTAGTGTAAGTACACTTATAAATGTATTTATAATATAAATGTGTTTGCATTAGAAAGCTTTTTGTGACTAAGAAATATACCATTACTAATAAACCCCTTAATGCAAGTGTTACCTTGTTCCATGGAGTGTATAGTCTGAAACAGTAGGAATTGTCTTGCTTCCCATTTTATTTGCTGTTTAGTGATATTAAATGTGACATTTTATTGTATTACTAAAATATGTTTCTAGGAGAAACTCACTGCAATACAGTGTATATGGAGTACAGGATTTTGTGGGTTTTTTAAAGGATCATGTTTCACTCTTCCAATTCCTGGTGGGCTTTAGGTGCTGATCAGCTCCAGGGAGCTGTGCATTCATCAGCAGGTGAAGCATTCTCTCTTATTTGCAGGCATGTCCGTTCAGATCTCACCAGAGAGACAGTAACTGAGGGAGGCAGATTCTCCCCTGCTCTGATGGAATGTATCCAATGCATCCAATGCTCCCCTGAGCTGGTTTGGTTAAGGGCCAAGCAAACCCATTTTACTGTGTGATTTAACAAGCTCATGGTTTTGTTTTGTAGCAAAGACATGTGGAAAACAGTTTCTAACTTAAGCAGAAGTGTGTCAGTTGATGCAACAGTAATAAGTATATGGTTTTTGGTAAGTAAAAATATTTGCATATATAAGTACTGTTAAACACTTTTTTTTTTTTCTTTTAGCTTTTCATTTGCCAATACCATATATGGCTGGCAGCAGACACAAAGGGGATCTTGGTGCTCATTCCTGGATATCCAATGTTTAATGTTCTTGTCAGCACTTTCATATTTGTGTGTGTGGCACATGAGATTTCTCAGATCACTAATGATCTAGCACAGATTGTGGTTCCTAAAGATAATTCAACTCTGCTGAAAAGGTTGCTATGCATAGCTGGATTTTTTTCTGGACTACACTTCTTCTCAGCAATGCAAGATCAGTCAAGGCATTAACTTGGAAACTTCCTTCAGGTTTACTTTGTGTGTGCCTGAACAAAAATTCTCAACTGGAGGTACAAGAAGACATTTAAATTAAGCATGTGGAAAATGTATATAGTGGAAATGTACATATTTTGTGTGGAAATAGCCTTCTCAAATAATCTGAGAAACGAAGAGTGCACTGTACAGAATTGCATGTGAAAATGAGTCTTTTCTACTGGATGTTTGTTTCTGTTTACATATCTGTTGAAACGAGACACGAAGCAGTGCAGAGGTGGAGCGGTATCGTGGGCACATGACGGGATTCAGCCGGCGCTGGGCGAGCCCAGGGCCAGGGGCTGTTCCGGGGCAGGCGAGGCGGGGCAGGCACCGCCCTCCTCGGCACGGAGCACACCCAGCCCGCAGCTGGGACAGTGACACCAGGGCATTGCTCTGAACAAAGCCGTAATTTGCTGCTTAGAAATTAGTGTTTGGGGTGGAAATAGTGATACATGTTACATGAAACCCTTTGTATGTGGAAGTAAAAAGTAATCAAGTCATGGTTGAAGATTATATACAAGTTTACATAATATTTTATGAGGGATTTTTTAGAAATTTAAGATGTGTTCAGCAAATATGGTGAATTCTGAGACAAATTTTTTTTATAAAGAGAATTTGGGTTTTCTTCCTAAAATTGTTTGCTTTTTCATAAATTTTTCACTAATTCATTTAACTGTGCGTAGTTCTGTGTACAAGCCCAGTGAACAAACAAATAATTTTCAGAGACTCAGCTCAAGATGGGAAATTTTTGGAAGACCCACCAACATGTTTCAGTCAGATGGAATCCTATTCATATCCACTCCATCAGATCTTAGGAGAACAATGATCTTTGACCCTCTCTCTGTGTTTGTAGGTGACCTTGAATTAGGTCTGATTAGGGAACTGGTGCCATATTCTTTGCTGTAATAACATTTTCATTTAAGAGGATGAAAGTCAGTCTGTTGGTATCATGAGGAAGAGGGATTGAGTGGTCAACTTTGTTGCATGCAGATGGTCGAGTCTCAGAATTACAAATGAAATGAGATTGGAGCTGTTTGGAGAAAACTTTTTTCGCATCCTTTCCAGGAGTGCCCGATCTTTCTTACTAATTTTTTCCTTTAGCAAAAACCCTATAATTGAAAGAAATAGTCCTTCAGTGTGGCAGTGACAAGCTGTTGTTTACATTCTACTTACCAATGAAGTTATGGACATTTCTTGGTTGGTTGTGGGTTTGGTTCAAGTAATAGTTTGACCTCTAGTTGCTTTTTCATTTTACTCTTCTTCTGATTATTTGTTAGCAGTCAAAAACATGAGCGCAATATTATTTTCCAAGCATATGTGCAATTATGTATGATTATAAACAACATGAATCCTAATTTGTACCATATATACTGTCATATGCACATTTTTGTTCTTGTCCCAGGTAAAACATTGACTTCAATCTTGCAGCCATGAATGAATGCAAAACAAATTTATGAAACTAATTACTTCAATTTTTATTTTTTGTGTGTGGTGGAGAACAGTTTCTTTTAAAGAATGACCATTCATTCATCATAAAAAAAACCAAAAAAGTCATTCACTTCCCCCAAATTCAGCAGTTTTACTAAGCCTGCCAGCTGTTTTCAAGATACTGGAAAGATTCTCAGCTGTTTGTTTTGTGTGTATATTACTTCCAATGCTTGGGAATTTAACCTCATGGATCAATACATTTGAGTGACTGAAGGAAAGAGTGTAGGTGGACACCGTAGTGGGGACAGCAAGCATAACCTTCATCTATGCCAGTATTATGAGCAACAGGGAACTGTGAGCTTGAGGGATAATTTTTGTTTTGTTCTTCACAACATAACTTGTAGATATAACTCTATTTATCTGTTGTACAGACTTGGTTAAAAGATTTATTTTTAATGTTTGAAATAATGCACTTGTTTACTATTACTGTATGTGGGATAAATATATTTTCTTTTCAGGTTATGTAAAAATATGAAGTAATTTAAACATTAAATAAAAGTGCTGTGGATGCTTATTTTTGTAATGGGAGCAGCATCACTTATGTAAAAACTTTCTATTTCTTGTCTCTAGCTGTGCTGCAGTTCACTCTATCACAAACTAAGGCAGATGCAATGCAGGAAGATTCCTCTGCATTAAATCACACTGTCCCAGCTCTGATGAAATTACAGCTCCAGTAGCCAAAGCCAGCTTGGAGCTCAGGGGCCTCAGCAGAACCGGCAGCGGAGGCGTTGGATACTTCTCCCTGCCAGGAGCTCTGCAGCAGAGCTCTGCAGGAAAGCAGAGGAACTGACTCGGCTTTTCTTTGGTCTAGCAAAGTCAAGAAACCAAGCCCATGTTTAAGACTTGCTTGAGTTACAGAATTTAGATTCTACTTGAGCTACTTAAATCCCACTCTCAGTAGAAGAGGCTCCTTAAGCAAAGAAAGTACCAATCTCTTTAATCTTGTGACCGATTACAAGACACAAGGAAATGGCCTGAAGTTGTGTCAGGAGGGTCAGGCTGGATATCAGGAAAAGGTTCTTCACCCAGAGGGTGGTTGAACAGGCTCCCCAGAGAAGTGGTCACAGCACCAAAGCTGCCAGAGTCCAAGAAGCATTTGGACAATGCTCTCAGGCACATGGTGTGATCCTTGGGAATGGTCCTGTGCAGGGCTGAGAGTTGGGACTCGATGATCTTGATGATCTCCCTTCCTAACTCAGCATATTCTGTAATTCTGTGATCCCCAAAGCTCCTGATTTTATAATCAGGGAGATACATAGTTCAGGTGCCCACATTAGATATTAAGTGCAGCAAATTCTCTCCCTCCTCTCCAGTTAGGACATCTGTAACTGGGCATCATCCCCAGTTAAACAAACCCTGCACCATTAGCTCCACCCCAGGTCTCAGACCCAACCACGCAGTATTGTGGCTGGAACATTAAAAGCTGTAGCAATGTTGTTCAGGCACACTTTTGTAAAATAATCAGGCAACAACTTCACTACTTCGTGTTTGCCATTTTATTTTACATTTCATGTATGTACAAAGAGATGTGTAGGGCTTTCTGTTTAATTTGGTTGCAACTGAATACAATATCCATTCATATTGCCATCATATAATGTTAAAAGAGGCTGTGAATTTACTGTCTTAATTATTACTAATTCTTTAGCCATTAAGAGTATTTAACCAGCTTTAAAAATCTATGCTTTCAGAGTAATTGTTTTAATAAGTAAAAATAAATAATTTGTTATTAAACTTACCTCAGATAAATGAAGATTTCAATCATAAAATAGTTCAGGTATTCTTAATACCTGAGTGACCTACGTCATTAGATTCTCTCCAAAACAGGTGGAGCCTCCATTGCTACAAACTGATTCTTTATGTATGTATGTAACAGTTTATTTCCTTAAATATATTTGCACTGCTACATTAATACAAATAAGGAGGGAGCAGCTCAGCTGGTAGATCCATTGATTGTCATGTCATCCTGGACTTATCAGAAATTACTACGATCCACACCCAGAACTATTTACAAAGTTTAATCTTACGTTGCATTAAAAATCATTATTTAAAATCCATTCCATTCATTTTAGTTTCAAAACACTCACAGCTGATACATTTGAAAATAGTAGTATAAACTAATAGAAGCCAAATTCTGATTGCACTTGAATTTTTTTTTTACAGCTTGGGTAAGAGATGAAAATGTTTAATTTACTATAAACCTCAGTGTGCAGTTTTGTGATTTGCTTTTCACTGATAACCATCCAAGCTGCTGGCAAGAAGTGGGGGGTGTCTCTGAGGAGGCTGATTGACCGGTGAAGTCTCTTTCCTGGTATCTTTTGGATGAGGTAGGAAGGCATGATGGATGCCACTTGAAAAGTGAGTAGGAATGGCTCTTTAATCCACCTGTTTCAGGAACTGCCTTTAATTCCTCAGCTTGAATGCCTGTAGCTTGAGCTACCTCTCCTGGTCTAACAGCCACCGTCAGGATTTGCTGCCACGTTGTGTGGGCTGTGCTGAGCACGCGGGGCAGCTTTGTAAACTGATACTGAAGGTTTGACAATATACAAGTAGGTACCACATACTGAGCACTGCTTATATACTTTGCTGCCATACTTATCATAGGTGGTGCTCAAAATTAGTCTAAAAAGCAGCTCAGGACTTGCTCTATCTGCTGAAATCTTGCATTCAGGTCCGAGCCTAAAAACACATCATTGATGCATAAAAATTAACGTAAATTAAGGTTCTGTGTTTTGACAGAACTGGGTCATAACTGTGAAAAGAGAAAAACAAAGACAAACCAAAAACCACAAAACCAAGAGCAACTACTTTGGTCTTTTTACAAAATGACCTCATTTTACAGATTCCTTTTATCCTCAGTCTTAAAATTCCAAAATTACTCAAATTTCTCTTAGCAGAGACTTCAGGAACCTCAGCTAAGGAAATGTAGCCAGCACTTAGCAATTTTAAAGCAGACGCAGTTTTCTGCTTACAGTGCAATGTCCTGATGAACATACAGCTTCTGAAAGAGAAAATATTACAGAAAAAAAGACAAAGCATAAGTGTCAGCTTAAAACAATACCATGCTTTGAGGTAAAACCCCAAGAACTCTTGGTATCAGCTGTTACAGCTGCAGACCCTGAAGTCCTGTGTGATGTCCTTAAATTTGAAGATTTAAAGAAGCATCAGAAATTAATTTAAAATCTGGTGAAAAAAGTGTCAGTAGATGAATTATAGTTGTTTATTGGAAAACACATAAACCCCATTTCAGATCTTTTTAGCAGAGTCCATATATTATTGAGCTTTCAGCTGTATGGACAAATGCCTCTCAAAGAAACCACCTCCCAGCAAAGTATGCCTTTAATTAAGTCCATTTTAAGATGTGAAAATATAATCCCTGGTTTACTGGATACATAATTCTCCCACAACAGTTTGCACTCCAAAAAGAAAAAAAATGTGGAGGATATAAAAAATAAACAGCATTGGTGCTGTTTATTGGGACTATCACAAAAAAAATTTAAAGAATGTTTTTAAAGAGTTAGTCCAGGTATACTGTACCAAATTAAACCCTTGCTTATTTTCAGACATTAATTTTTGCCTACAATAGTTTCTAACAGTTTTTTCTAACATAACCAGATGAATGAATGGACAGATTTTAAATGCTTATTGCTTACAAGTTTTGAAATAGCATAAATATCTGGTAAAGGAACAGAAATCAAATTTTTATCATGAGTAGTTTTAGTTATTTTTTCTGGGGGGGTTGTTTCTTCATTTATTTTTCAAAAATAACTTTGTTCATTATATTTGGTAATATCTAAAAAATTAATACCTAATATGTGCAATACTATTTCTGAGCCTCATCATGTTGCACAAGTTTTCATGCTTGTACACTACTGCTTTTCCTGTGCAAATGTTAGGCAATTATATCATCCCATTAACAATCTGAAATCCTTTGAATCTCTAAAGTTTTGATTTCCCTGTTAAAACTTTCAGGAGACATCACAAGACAGAATAAAGCTTGATATTTATTAATACATATACATATATATATATACACACATTAAAGATTACTTCCTGAATGTAACAAATATAAAAAGTTATCAGTGTTTACAAATTGTCAAAAATGTCCAAAGTACAAAAGGATACAGTACATCAGTTATATGGAAGTGATTGTACTCCTGGCACTGAAAGCATCATAATACTGTGGGCATGCACAATATACACCAGAAAAACTCATGCATCAACCAGAACAAATAAGGAAGTGAGACAATTTGCTGCCTTCTTTGATTATAAATTCATTGCTTCTGTTAGTTTTCTTTCCTCAGGAATACCATTTACCTGCAAATAGATGAGAATTTATATAATCCATCAGTGGCATATGATGCTTCAACAGTAGTGAACTGTCAACTATGAGCACAGCACATAAATAGTATTTATTATTCCTTTATCAACAACCACATTGGAGAAACACTACAAGTACAACCTGGATCAAAAGACGACGTATACATGACAAAGCATTCTTCTGGGAAAAGATCGTTTAACTGGGAATTTATCTTTCTACTTGGGATCTAACAGACTTCATAGGGAGGCTGAGGCACAAAACAGAAAAGGTGGTACATGGTGTACATGCAATATTTACTCTTTTATATTATAGGAATACCCTATAAGCTTTTTCATCTAAGCACCTTAAACAGTCCTTGTGAATTCTGCCTATTGACAGAGAGACAATTATCAAACCCAATGTATCTGTTCATATTGGAGACCAGTAGCAATTTTCACCACTGTAATAAACATAAGATGTGAGTGGTCAGCTCTCACACAATTCTTTCCCAATTAACTTTTAACTTTGTGAAATAGTCAAGTATTATGTCAGCTATTAAGTTTCCCTTTTTATATAAGGTTAAAATAAAACTATTCCTTACTGGGGATTCAGATAGTTCCCAAAGTGGACAACAGTTATTATCCATGGTCTACTCTTCAAATTACTAAATATGGGCTACAGAAGACTTAAAATAGAAATTTCTTATTCACAGCTGTGACTGATAGTGTGTTAAATTCCCTGAGTATATTACATGAGTTTTCTATAGGAAAGGAAGAAAATTTAGCAATTAGTGTCTCATTCTATAGTGTTTTTTTGCCTTAGGTGTTCTAGTTCACTAAATTTCTTACTTGAACAGATCAATAAAATCTATTGCTAAGTTTGTACTCATACTATAGTACCTGAATTTTGTTTCAAATCATAGCTTTCTAAAAATCTAACATTCTGGCAACAGGAGTTATGGATATCCTTTCAGAAAAGCTGCAAAAGGCACATGCCATCATATCCTGGAAGTGCTTGCAGGGTCACCTGCACATCTGAGCTCCAAAGCAAGGTGTCATTATAAACCAAGGGAAGAGGAGGAAACGCACTCTGTCCCAAATACATTCCACCACCTGCCCCCCTGGATTTCCGAGAGCTTGTCACAAGCAATGTCTGTGATGAATATGAAAGAGCAGTTGTATTCTACAAAAACAATGTACTGCAGAAAATACAGACACAAGAGAATTTTTAAGAGCTAATTTTAGGGCAGTTTTTCAGTGTGACTCAAAAGTGACAGACCTGTGCTAGCTTGTATTTCATACCTTTGCAAAAACGCCTCACTGCTGTCACACCGTACAGTATTACCAGGAGATTTTGCATCTTATTTGCTGCAAGACAGACTGGAATTCTTGAAATGAAACAGTCATAGCAGAAGAGCAGCACTGTGTGACACCTTTATTCTGCCTTCTAAACAGTGTGAGTGAGAAGAGCTGTACTAAATGTCAACACAAACCAGTGCTGGAGGCTCTGGATCAAGGCTTTGACTGCCAGGGTCATCCACCATTTCCAGCATATGTACAATGAAGAACACAAAGGGCAAAGCTACCAGAACTGCTGTCAGACTTTTTTTATACCTGTGTTTTTAATTTCCACATAACAAAACTCACATGGAGAGAAACATCTATTATATACTTGCCTCAAATCTTTGAAATGTTGTCATACGAAATTCTCCTTTAATCCCCGAAAGCAGTAATGAAGAAGAAGGATTTTCAGTTAAAAGAAAGAGTTGCTCATGTAACTCCTAAGTTAAAACAAATCTCTCACTTGGAGCTGTAGTTCCCATGTTATGTTCAAAACATATGCATCTCTGTAGAGTTTTGATTAAATACCTCCTTGAATATTTAAAAATTACACCTGGCCTCTACTTTTTCCCTGTGTGGTCCTTACCCCCTCTCACATGGCTATGGCTGTAGGTTTTTCTCAAACCTGAGATGCTAAGTAGAGAGGACAGTCAGCCTTAGTCCACAGTCTGATGGGTCATTCCTGACCTCAGTCACTACATGAGCATTTGTGAGAATGATATAAAAGTGATGGCTATGACACAGGAAACCTGAAGCATGGATGTGTCTCACCACAGTTTCCCCCGTATCAATGCTTTATGTCTAGTAACTGCAATAAAGAGCTCCTTCTTCAAAGCTTAACTAATATTGGAGGGAATTAAAAATTTAGATTTACTATCAAGTGTCAGAATCCGAACCATGTAACTGCATTTTGAAATCTGCCTGTAGCTACATGTAACAGAAAATTATTTATATGAGGTTTCTAAGATAGCTGAACCAAATTCCAGCCTCTCATGCAGAATCCTAACATAGTATTTCTTCCTTGTTTAATCAATCCCATGCCAAAATTTTCACTGATGTATCAAAAAACAATACTAGAATGACAATTCTGCAATAGTTCACTTTATTTGAAAATTATTTCCCCTGTCCACAGACTGTATACATTTTGACTAGTGTTTTCTCCACACTGGTCACTTAATAATTACAGTATTTTCTGAGTACTGACCTGCACTCTGCTGCTGTGGAATCTGAGTCTGATGTGGCAGGTTCCTATAAAAAACCATTTTATATCTTTAATGCTTCCATACAAAGTCTGAAGTGTATTATGATGAAAGCTCAGTATTTACAATTAATTTTTTTTGCTTATGAAGCAATAATCAATTTTCATTATGCAAATACAGATGTCCAAAGGTTAGCCAAGACCATGAAATAAACAAGTACTGTTAAAGTAGTTCTTATTATTTCACTTGTCAGTTACATTCAAATGCTCAGACTTGGTGAAATGTCAGAGGCAACAAGAGTCACCATGGGTTTCTGAAGTTGAGCAAAGTTTGGTTTATGCAAGTGAATATTCCATATTCCATGAATACAGCAAAGGTGACAGCATTTGCAACATAGTTATTGGCTGTGGAATGAATGAAGGTCAGCCACTTCTCCATGTAAGACCTGTTCACTTATCAAGGCAAAGTTGCATTTTTGTGCCCTGCTATCAGATAGGTGTTTTTACAGGAAGGATTTAAGGGTTACAATGTAGGTGAAGCAGATAAATACCCTATGTACAACTCAAGAAAGCTTTTGGTACGGGATTTGGCACCCCAATCATAAAAACTGCTATTTTGAATAGAGAAGAAGCTATAAAAGATGGGGCAGAGCACTTTGCAGCACTTGTACAAGGAATAATTTATACAGCTGTCCTTTCTGGAGAATTTAGCTTCTGGGACAGGGAGAATAAAACACTCCTGCAGCATGGATCTAAACTGTGAAGGGAATTTAGGACAAGCATGTGTAAATTAGGGCTGAGTTAGAGCCTGGCATGGGACCAGTACCACTGGGGCCATGCAGGCCTGCCAGCAGAGGAGGTACCAGCTGGAGCTGGTGGTACGGCACAGCACTGGAAAACTCGGCCACTGCTGAGACCACTGCCTAAGATCTGCTCAGCCCCAGGCACCTCAACCGAACCTCTCCAGAAACGCCTCTTTGCTCCAGCTCTATGGATTTGTCTGAATTAGAACATGTGCAAAGCACTGGGTCTGCCTTCCTAGTTTCACTAAGTTACTGGTAAAAGAACTCTAAGGAATAGGAATTAACTATTTTTCTGGTTTCTGTCTTGGAAAGAGAGTGGCAACAATGGAAACAGGAGAGAGCTATGAGAGTTTTTCTTGGCAAGTCTGAATTTATTATCTGTGTAATGGAATATGTTCTTCTGTTCAATGTCAATGTTTCAAACACAAACCATGTGTGACAGGTACATGACTAACCACTTACAAAGTCTGGATTTTCTGGTATAAAACTACCACTGAACTGGTGGTAGTTTTATACCAGAACCCCAAAGAGACAGGGTGTCTAAAATAGAACAGTTTTAATTGATTCCTCTGTCAAAAGTAGTTTTTCTCCAAAACATGCAGAAATCTAACTGTTCTATGCCAAGCCTCTTGCGAGCCTGCAGACTGAAAGCCAGCCCTATAACAGAAGGCCTTTCTTCCTGCTGGAAATGCAAACATCAGAGCAATCTTCAACTGGAGAGTCATTACTGAATCCTCCCATGAGGAATTCACGTTTCGGAGGACAAGCACTGGAATCTCCAGTGAGGTCATGGAGCACAGTGAGCAGTAAGAACCAGAAGTGAGTGTGAACACTTACTGCTGTGTCTGCATCAGGGGCATGCTGGTGTTGTCGTAGCTGTCCGTGTGCAGGGCCGGGACGATCTCGCCCGTCACGGGGTGGAACACGGGCAGCGTGGACAGCGGCCAGGCGATCTCTCTGTTCTTGGACATGTCACGAAGCTCTTTGGTGGATTTCTGAATAGCACTGTGGTGCACCAACTGGATGCTGTGTCAGAAGGAAACAAAATAGTGAATACATACTTTAAGTGCTCTATCAAAACAGAGAATTTTGCAGTTATTATTACCATTAAAGTACAAGGACTTTGATGCATGCTACAGACTACAGTGCAACAATTACAACCCTCACATAGTTAAATTAATAAATACTCAATTTATTTAATTTTTAAGGCGGTAATGATTCCATTAGATTTTTATGTTTGAATATATTTTTCATAGGATTCAAGACTGTGCAGTTTGTGGCTGATGTTCCATTTATTTGCTGCAGTTAAAGTTTTGGTTAACTCCTGATTCTTGTAGCAGATTCATAAAAACTTGTAAATTAATTTTAAAACACTCCATATTATAGGCACTGGATACCTTCCAGGGTATTTTTTCTCCTGTTCACTGCCTTTAAGAGACAGGTTGGAAAGTCCAATAACCAGGAGTATTAATTGCATATTAACATATTTATTCTAACAGCACTATTTTATTTTGAATTACAGTCTTTAATTTCAAACCCTTTTTATTCTAGTCTTCTATCCTTGCCAAGACCCTGATTTAAAAGCAGCTTTCACATTTATGAATTAAACCATGAATTAGAGAGAATGAAAGAAGATTATGACACACATGTATGAAGCATGACGAGCTACTGAGAATGAAAATTAAATGGTAAAAGAAAAATAACAGGAAAGAAGACACTTACTCTGGTGTTTGCATGTTTCTCTTTTCCCTAAAAACAAAACAAAATTTATGAATTAAATAATAGCATTGATAGTTGGAACATTAATCTGTCTGATGATGAAAACAGTACATGATGTAGAAATGCTGACAAGGTTATTGCTAAACGCAACTTGGCAGCATTTGCAACGGGGTTTATGATGAGGCCTTGATGAACGCACGTGGAGAGATGTGATAGTCGTGACAGACACACACAGACACACACACAGGGAAATGAAAATGCAGGTTAAAGAACAAGCTTCTGGCTAAAATAAATTCTGTGACAAAATGAAATTGTAGTTTGTGTAAGAAATGGCAGAAATCACGTTACTTGCTGCTTTCCTTTTATGTGTTTTTCTTTGATGTCTAAATTCAGTTAATCTCCTCAACCAGGTTTATGTTACGAAAGTTAGCGTTTTAGAAATTACTTAACATTCTCCTGAACCAATGATCCTTTATTAGTATTTTATTTGCTGGGGGCATTTTGGAGAGCTGTGCACATGTGGAGATTTTGGGGAGTTTTGTGCATACGTTGAGTATTTTAAGCCTTTCTAGAACAACTAAAAGCCCTACATCCACTTGCTTGGAAATTAGTGCATGTGCTTAAGTGTAAAATAGCTCAGTATTACAAACAGTTCAGTATTACCTTTTGGCCTGTTTTAAATGTTCATAATGAACTGAATGGAGATATTCTAAGAAATAACCTTCTATGCATTATCATCTTAGAAAAATCAAGAGTTACTTATTAGCATGTTAAAGTACTCACACTCCTTCCCGTCGGCAGCACATGATATAGGCAAGTATTAGAAAAAGCACCAGTGCTATTGCCGAGGGCACTGCCAGTGTAATTAGGAAATCCGAGTAATAGTCTCTGCTTTTCAGTGTATCAGAAGGTGGCTTGTATTCTCCACCATCAGGTAATATTCCCTCTCCACGAATCACTTCCTGGAAGGTGGAAACTTGTTTTGTATTGTCAACCTGATACCCAGGGAAAAAAACAAGAAGAAGAAAAAAAGACAATTAAATAACAAAGTAACAGTGTAAAAACAGGCAGGTATTTAACTAAGCAGAACATATAAAAAGATCCATATTACACATTTTACAAATTCTATGCAATTTAATCCAACCACTTTTTTTTTTAAATAATAGAAGCTTACATTTTATGAAGCTTCTGATCAGTGTAATAAATAATGTTATAATACTACTACTCTCTTTCGTGCCTAGCAGAGATACCATGTCTTTTACATATTAATTTTAGGCATTTCTCACACAAACAGTATTTGAGCACAAATTCAGTAAACATCTTTAGTGCAAGCTAATTAACTGATTCTGATTTCTTTTTGATTAATTAATCCACTTCTTACTAATCTTCCTAAATAAAAATACTGTTCTCTTTTGTATAAAGGTGGCAAAAATTTAGAGTCACATACCTACAGTGTTCTTCCTCCTCCTTCTCCTTCATATCATGCTTTACATCCAGTGCTCAAAAAATCAAGAGCCATCAACTGAGCTGCTGAGGACAGCTCATTGTCTCCCTCACACAAATTCGATTAGCCTCCAAAAGCTGCATTCCTGGTCACAATTTTTGTGTGTGTTTGTCTGTGCCCAATGATTCCAAAAATACAAACCTTGTTTTGCTGCTAAATTTCCTAATGCTTTTGACTGCCATTCCTAGATGACTTAATTTTCTGCATCCATTTTTTTGTTATCTTCAGATAAAAGTTACTGTCAAATTTTATCAGTGCTAGCCCTAAGATCATTAATCTCCAGATCATTAATACAAATAAAATATATTTGCTTACATGCTTGAGCTTTTGTCTGACTTTTCATTGAGAAAAGTCTTCTTTATCATTTACACTTCTTTATCATTTACACTTCAAGTCATAAAATGCTGTATTACAACTTAGGCTATGGGTGAACAGATTTTTATGAAATTCTAGAAATCCTGCTGAGTCTCAAATGCACACACAGACACACACACATATATGTAAGTGTTTGTTAAACAAAAATTAATTGATGCATTCTCTGCTCATTAATTCCAGAGTATCTTTTATGTTAGGTACACTGAATTCCACCTGGCTGCTTAGCTGAATCTCAAACCCTAACAATGCACAAAAAAGATGAACTTATTGATGTGACTGACAGAGGTCCAAACACAGTATGAGAACAAGCTGTCAGAGAGCAGCTTCAAGTGGAGCATTTATTACATTGCCCATCCTTGCAGAATGTGGGACCCCCAAAGTTAAATCCACTCTTTGATTGGGTGCTAACTGCCAACACCACCTTATAAACAGTGTGAGGATGAGGATATGATGGCTCTATTTTCTATCACTTGTTTAAATTGTGGATATGGGAAACAGACCTCAACTGCCTCCCAGCCCATAGATCTGGGGAGACTTCCTGTCTCTCAGCTTGCCTTGTGAAAAGCAGACTGTGATTAAATAGAGGGAAGCTTGGCTCCCTGTTCCCTTTGATGCAGCAGGTTACAGCAGAAATGCTGGTGGCAACAGTAAACACCCATAAGACAGTTTAAATTCAGTTACTGTGGCACACTGCCAAAACAAGTGCTGAATTCCAGAAGGTTGTGTTATAGCTGCTGCAGAAAATAACACTTCTCTGAAAGCCTGTTCCTGTTACACATCCCAGGGTGATCTCTGCTTTTCTCAAACCAGCATGACAACACTACTTCATGATTAGTTCATGAGCCACTGCCACTATCAGGCATTTTTTTCTGATGAAGTACTTCTAACCAGCTTCTTTTCCTTCTGCAAGGGCATGGCTGACTGTTCTTGCACTAGTGCACTATCCCTCTGCTGCTTCTTTTAATATTCATCCTGTTTTCCAAGACTGTTTTTCCAATTTCTCAAGACCTATCTGTCCTTCAATGCACCTGCAGATCCTTTCACTTTCATGGGGAACTACAAATTTAATAAGCACATTCCATCATCCAGCTATTAATGAAGAATAGCCAGGAATTATTATTAATTCTGCTACGATTATGGCTACCAGCCAGCTCTCCACTAGTTCCTAGCTTCATCTAGGCCATGTTCCTGAGCTTGCTTGTGAGACAGTATCAAAAGACCTTACCAAGAAGGAATGACATTTGCTGCTCCACCTTGATTCTACTTCTTCCTTATAGAAGGAAATGGAAGACTTGACATAGTTTGTTCTTGCCAAAGACCAGCTGCCTTCTGCTATTTTTCAGGTGCTGCTAAGTATTACTGTGTACACGTGGGCCTTTTACAATTTCTCAACAGAAAGCCAATAACAAGCAAATAATCTGGGTATTCTTTTGAAACAAATATTTTCCAATCTTCTAGAACCTTCCCTTATTTATAGTGTATAAGCAGAAAAGACCGGAAGTGATCCGATCAATTTTGTGTATGAATACCTTTCCTTATACTCAATAAGTTTTCTGCACCCGATGTTTAATATCTCCCTTTCAGCTTCCTCCTGGGTAATGTCTGAAGCAGCTCAACAACTGTCTAAGTTTATTTTATATACCTTCACCATCATTGTTCAGATTTATCTGCAACATTCTCTTCCAATACCGTATTTTTTCTTGATTTTCGTTACAGGAACTAAAAAAAACCAACCTTAAAAAGCCTNAGTTTATCTGCAACATTTCCTTCCAATTCCGTTTTTTTTCTTTATTTTCGTTACAGGAACTAAAAAAAAACCAACCTTAAAAAGCCTCTCTGGGAATTATTCTCCTTTCATGGCAAATAGTCTAGTGTTTGGTTATCTTTTTTCTTGCATTATTTGACTGAGAAGAATGTTCCTATTTACTATTTAATTAGTCAACATTACTTTCATTCCTTTTTCTATTTAATTTTTAACATAAAATGTTTTAGACAATTTTCAGAAACAGTTTTTTAACAGCATAGTATTAACTGATCAGTGTAGAATCAGTATCTGAGAAAACATATATGTATGCACACACTTTTTAGGGAAGTGTCACCAGCAGTATCAGCATTCTGGATTAATGAACTACACCTCTCTTTACTTTTACTTTTTTAAGCCCTGGAGTTCTCTGGCCATTTACAGAATTCACTGCTAGTGAAAACAAATACAGTGGTTTCACTGGAGCTCTAACAAAATTTAGCCTACAGCAAAATCCTTTCACAATCTTAAGAGTGCCTGCTAGGTAGAAAAAAACATCAGTCACAATAAAGTGGAATTGGCAACGCTGTCTGACCAGACTGGCAAAACTCTCACCTGTACTTCTACAAACATCACTTTTATGCAATAATAAAATAACTTACCAGAGAGATTTTACACCAGTCAATATGGAATTGAGTACGAAATTTTTTATCACAGGTTATTACAGGCTCCATTTCTTGACTGCACCTCAGCTGATTTTGTGGGTTTTCCACTTCTCGTAAACACGAAGAGAAAGGAACATCTGCCCCAACCATCACATACACACTGCAGAAAGAGATGAGTGACAGACCAGCAGGATGTCTCACAAACCCCCAAAGGACAATGATGTACTCTTCCAAACATTATTGCTGTACACAGTAACATTCAGCTGTTGTTTAAAGACTGAAATTAGTTTTTAAAATAATTTTCCTTCATAGTATATTTTTATCTCTTTAAGCATACAAGTAACAGATTGAAATCAAAAGGACTTTCCTAGCTGCTTATTACAGCATATTCTGGTTTGCTTGTTAAGGTAGATGTTTCAATACTGTCAGTTGTGCCAATTCCTATGAAGTCAAAGAGCTCCAAGGGTGGCTTCCTCATGTAAGTACATCAGTACTGTTTTTGAAAATTGTATTAAAATAGCATCATTTTGTTTTAAGGAAATCTTTAATCTTACTCATCATAGATTTTTTAGAGTTTCTTCATATGTTTTCAAAATAAATTCACAATGACTAGTTATTGCTAAACCTAATACAGATGTGAACATGCTAACCCCTAGCTTCTTCTGAAAGATTCCATTCTGTAGCTATGCATGGCCAACAAAATTTGCTTCAGAATACTGAAAGCTGAAGATAAACCTAATACTTGATTTAGCATCATCATACATAAAATAAGAGCTACTACACTGATTGTATTATTCATTGTCATATACAGGTATATGGAACACTGCTGTAAAATACAGTCTGCTGCACCAGGTTATAATGTACCAATGGGTTCTGAAACAGAAATTAGGTCCTAGTTGACACTAGTTACAGTAGCCATTATCTAACTAAATATTTGATGTGTAGCCATTTGTATTAAGTGACTCTGCTATTACTCTGGCTAGTACAGAAGTCAGTTTCCTTCTTTAAATATGCTCAAAAGCTCCAGAGACACAAAAGGGCTCTGTATTTTCTGCCAGTATTTTCTGCACACATCTCATATTTTGAACCTTCATCCCTTTCTTAGATACTATTTGACTCCAAAATACCTAAAATGATCTAAAAATAATTAGGCATCTTCACTTTCACCAGGCAAAAGCACTGTCAGAACCATATTTGAAAAAACTGAATCCTTACTAGTTTCCCATTAAATACTGTTCAGAACAGTATTTATGGTTACAAATCTGGATATGGTTACAACTGGAACCAGTCCATTCCAGCAGTTTACACTCAGCAACCTGAGCTCCCCAGACACCTTCCACTTTCAGAAGAAAGTCAACAGTGCTCTTGAATCACATAACTAACTCACTTAAGTATAAGTACAGCTAAAAATTACACTGTTACATGCTAACTGCTCTTAGAAATTGAAGTGTCTCTGCTCTATCATAACTTGCTTCAAAATTTTGAGTTTAATGAATTGGGAATAGTTATAAACTTGAATGGTTATATAACACTTGAAAAGCATGTCAAGTGACTGCTCAGAAGTAAAACTCAGATTACAAAAAAATATATTTACTACCAACTCATTTATAATTATTGGCATTTATTAGTATTCCTTGGATTATAACATCCATATATAGGAACTGTGTCCTATTGTAGTGGTATCTAACACAATAAACTCATATTGTAACTGGGGTTCAGAACATGAGTAAGCTTTTCGTATCTAATTCCAAAACATAAAACAGCAATTGCAAAGTATCTAGAAAACTTGAAAAAATATTAGGCTTCTGAGTAACAAAAAAAAAAAAAAAAAAAAAAAGTGAAGCAAAACCATCATACTGACACATGCTTACCCCTCTTTCATGTCATTAATGGGAAGTGGAACTCTCCCTCCCCTGTCAAGGGCTGAAGTAATGTTTATAGCATTCAAGCGTTCTGGCTGCCATACATTTTTCACTGCTCCCAGGAAGTCACCAAGAACTTCACTTGCTAACATTTCTTCTACATTCATATTCCTTATGAAGAATTCCGCTTGATATGGTAAAGGAAAATCTACTTGTGATGAAAAAGAGTGTTGCATTAAACAAAGGCTCCATAAATCCAAAAATAAATCTTCAAAATATCTGGAGTAATGATTAATGTAATACTACTTTAAGATTGATACACCTTTCCAAAAATCTTGTGTTTGAATTAGCTAATTTTGAACCTACTGTGATTATGTTTAATTAAATAGAGAGTACTGCTAGCTACTACTTGAGCTGAAAACCTTCAGTTATTTATAAAACAACAGGGAGATGAAGAAGCAGACTAGAGGAAGAGTCTGAGTTGGTAAAACTTCATTAAACAGATATAATTACATTCATGAGAATTTGGGGGTCAAAACCAATCTGCAGTAGCAATGGATTCCAACGGCACTCCAGAATGTAAATGTGATAAAGAGAACTCATTTTAAGGTCCAAATGTCCATATATGCCATAACCTGTTGTTTTCTGATTCTGCCTACACACTTGTTTGTTGCATAAGGCACACACAGAACTAAGACAACTAAACAACAAGCAGAGAGTGAAATCCTTCATGTAATGTCCCTTTGAAAAGACAAGGGAAATTTTGAATTACAAGCAGTTTAATGAAAAACAAAGATGCAAACATTTTCTTCATTGTGAGTGAAGAAAAACAGTCCTGAATGACAGAAATAATCTGGATTAAAAAAACAAAATTAATTGAAGCAGGAAAAGGTCTCTTACTTCTCTCCTGTGCCTCTGTGTTTGGTTTGAATACCAACTACTTTACAGTATTTATCTTCAAAAGCAGGAGTCCATAAGAGGGTTTTGCTGATTCAGTTAAAAATACAACCAGCTATATTCTGTACATACCTTCTGCTGACATTATATTAATGATCAAATTGTGTCTCGCTGTTTCAAAGGTACGCCTGTTATACGCAGTGATCTGGAGTGAAAAAGGAAAGATTACAAAACAATGCAAAAATGAAAATTATATGAATGAAATATCAGTGAAAGTTACATTAATAACTTAGAAATACTTATCAGTTTTTAAGTACTTTGCCTCCTTATTTTGAAACCTATGAACATTCATTCACTAATCTAAAATTTGAAAGGTAAGGTCAATTTATTTAATGCAGTACTATCTTCAAGTCATGATATTGGAATTTTCTTGACCAGTCTATAGCCAAATACAATTAACGAAGGGATATATGTGAAAATAATATATTTTGGTCCTGATACAAGTGTTCTGCCATACATTTGTATTCTTTCTCTTCTGTTATCTTTAAGAACCACCATAAGGACAGACTGGTTTCTCCATTTCCCCTCCAACTCCCCTCCATCACTACTATAAGACCTAAATTCAACAATAGCTCCTAGGAAATAAACTACATGGAGAGCGGTTTTGAAGGAAAAAGTGTGGGGTTGCCAGGAATTCTCATCTAATGCTCCTACACATGTAGTTTTTAAAAAAATTNAAAAGTGTGGGGTTGCCAGGAATTGTCATCTTTGGGACTGCTATTTAGTGAAGTCGCATTCCATGAATGGATTCAAAATAATTCTCCTACACACGTAGTTTTTAAAGAAATCCTGGAATCTGTAAAGGTAGGGGAAGTGAAAACTAGGAGCTAGATGTAACATTTGTCACTCTTACTTTTTGAAACATACACCCTCATGAATAAAATATGCAAGGATACTAATCTAAAATTTAAAATATCTAGGATACCTGAAATGCATGCAAGTGGTTACTTCTCAGTGGTGACTGTACTCCAAGGCTGTACTACGATTAAGTGATCATTCATAAGAAATACAGAACAAGGCTGGATATCAGTATAATTATGTATTATCTTCTCTACCTTTTTTATCCCTGCAAGGCGATAAATCTTTCATGAAACAAACTGAAAAAACCTAATTTCCTTTCTAATTTTAGAGTTCAGTGCACTCATTTCAAGAGCAAAGGAGAGGCAGAGGAGTGACAATAGTGACAGAACTATGTTGCTTCTCAGCAGAGCCACAAACCACTGTGACACTGATTATTAAAGAAATAAAAGTAACAGATGTTGCACTTCTTTTAAAGGATTTGAATGAAAAGGAAAAATGCTGCAGAGTATCTACTGCAGGTTTGTTTAAGTGGAGAGGGAAAAGCTTACCCAACACAACCAGATCTCATTTAATTTCACAACCAGATCTCAATTACAATTTAATTATAAAATTAACAGAAAATAAATTTGAGATTTCTCTAGTCCTAATTCTGCTAATTTTTCAAAGGGTTGCTTCAACAGCAGTTGAACCACTAGTACCCAGAAAATCAAACCCCCTGGTTGCACAAGCTCTGTACAGGAGCAGGGCAGTACCCACTGTGAGCCTGCAGTCCAGCAGTGGGAGCTGCCAGCGTAGCCCACACCCCACAGGAAGGCATGGCAGAGATTGTCCTGAATATTCTCAAACACAAACTGTCTTTGCACAGCTTTCAAAGGAGCTTGAGCTCAAGAAAGTTACCTGCTCTACTGCAGTGCTAGGTGTAATAATTGTGAGGTCTCCTCCAGTTAAGTGACCTCCCCATGACATCCCCTCAGGAATTACATCATGATGGAAGCTACATTCGGGCCAGGAATATGCAATCACTCCTCTCAGAGAGCACTAGGATCAAATACCATCTGCCCTCCTCACATACCACAAAATTAATTCAAAAGCCACATCTAAGACTGGAACTGCAAGGAATTAATTTGTATGCTAGGCAAGATTTACTTCAACTGGGCTTGGGGTCATGCTTAGAATGGAGGTCTCAATATAGATCCTAGCATCTAAAAGCACAAGACATTTAAAAACTGGCTATTTCAAATAATGGTTTCCTGTAAATAAAACTAAGCAAAGCCTGCAAGAACTTCTGCACATGATCAATTCTCAGATGTTATTAGTCCTGCTGAAATCAAAACAGAATCATGTATACAAAATGAAGAATGGGTGAAACTATCTGCAGTATAACTTAACATTCAGAGCTGTCATTCTTGAGGAAGAAAAACTACACCAAATGCAATTAAAAAAATACTCATCAAGAATTTAAGACAAATATACTACTGAAGCAGCAAAATGGCTGGAGCAAGTTAATGTGCAGGTTTCTTAACACTATAAACCACACAGTGCCTGATTCAGTCTGCTGTCTATGAAATATATGGTAAAAAATATTGTCCCTTTTCCCTTTTTAGTTGCTGCTCAATGAATAATTAGTGCTTAAAAACATTTGAATAGTTAACTCTCAAAAATACAGTTTTGTCATTGTTACACTCGTAAGAATTAAATCCATAAAAGTACTAACTAAAGTAAAACCTATCAATAAACATGAATAATGAACAAGGGGATATTTGATGAAAAATAATTGGAAAAAACCCCAAACCAATCAAACCAAAATCCCCAACCAAACAAAAACAAACAAGAAGAAAAATCCCACAACTGCTTATTGACTGAACACTTTCCTCTAGTAGGGAAAAGTCTGACCCATATTTAGGTTGAATGTTACAAAGTTACAATTCAGTTATTCTTCAAGTACAGTTGCTTACTAATTTTTTTTGCTCTGTATTTTGAATAAAACTTTCATATGAATAGTAATTAACTATTCAAAAACAAGAGGGAACTTATTGACAGCTCTGAACCTTACACTCTAAACCAAAATACATATTTTTGAACTTTTGAAAGCAAATACCTCAATGATGGTTGGCTTGCCCACATTTTCCACAGTTGGTGATCCATACAGCACTCCATCACTGTATGGTGTCCTTTGTATATAGCGTAGCCATCCAGGTCTGTCAGGGTAACCCATTAAATTGGTATTAAATGTTATAGGATCATTACTTATTTCACCTAGATAAGAGAAATTATATTAGAATATTTACAAGAAAATGTTAAATGCTTTGATTTTAATTTTTCAAATAGGAAGTCATATTCTGCTTTCACCTATTTTCTGAACCTTCTAAGAAGAAAAAAACAATTAAAATTTGCTAACTTTACCACATCAGAAATAAGTGAACTATTACTTAGCACTTATAGGTATTAAGAAATTCATACCTGAAAAGTGTAAACAACTGCAGACATAATGTGCAGGTACTTCCTAGAGTTTTGGCTGACTGAGTGCTCATGTTCAACAAGTGGGTCTGATTTTTAGAGCTCAGTTCCGCCTCAAATTAAAGCATCTAACCTCCTTACAGACAAAAGCACAAAGGTTTCAATCCTTTAATTCCCCCTCCCAACTTTATTTATGCTTTTAATGATGGATCCAGGTACTCAATGTACTGTAAAAGTGGCTTCATAATCAATACTGCCTGAAAGCTTCTGTTAGCATTAGGATACACATACAGGTCTTTGGCACCAACAGCCTGGCAGTCATTTTAACTTAGAGAACAAATTAATTCAAAAAAGGATCATTCCTGTGAACTGGAGCCACTGATGGCTATTAAATACAGTGATCCAGCTGTAAAAGCTGCTCAAGTCAAACCAGTACATTGGTTTTTGTGGTTCTTACTGATACTCTTATAAATGTCTGGATTTTACTTCAGTTTACTTTAGCTTTTGTAAATGAAATCAGGCCTGAACGCTACCAAATCCTCACCACCAAGGCAGTGTCCAGCTGAGGCACAGAACTCAAGTCAAATCCATTCTGAGCCTGCACAGACACATCTGCCCTGCACTTCAACTTGGCTTTGAGCAAGCAACAGCATTATTGGACAAGCGATGAAAGAAGCTAACAGCCAGGCTGGCACAGAAAGCAGAAACTTTGAGAGCCCAGTGAAGAATGAGCAGCTCTCATCTCCTCCAGAGAGGGACAAACAGACTGAGATGTGTTGGTAAGGGTAACTAGTCTTCAGGTACACATTTACACATCTGGTTGAGTAAAATGAACCAGAACCAGACCAAACCAGTAACACAACTTTGGGTGTAACACAACTTTCCTCACAATTCTCTCAGGACATCCCAGTAATCTAATCTACTGCAGTTTAAATCACAGAATTCAGAATTACAGAATATTCTGAGTTGGAAAGGACCCACAAGGATCATGAAGTCCAACTCTTACGTGAATGGCATGTACAGAGCTTGAACCCACAACCTGGCATTACTAGCATCCTGCTCTAAACAAATTCCCAGCACCACAAATGATTTGGGGAAAAATTCTGAAAGCCACTTGTGAGACATTCTGGTTTGCCCTTCCTTTGTCAAGGTAGGCCACGGTAATGATCCAGCTCAGCAGACAAAAATTAAAGTATCATGACACCTGACCTCACAGTGAATTTCTGACATAATCACAACTGACTGTGAGAACAGCAATTTCAATAGGATCTGAAACCAGATTCCTATTGCCTTGGAATCACATGAATGTCAAGAGGCTGCAGCTGTAAGACAATCCATCATTAGTAAAATTTCCAAGTTCCTTCCACTTATGTGCCAAAACTGAGAGAAAACTGGAACAGAGGCAAACTTCACCATGCCAGTCACCATGACATAAATGAAGACTTGGGTATCTGTGTCAGGAAAAACACCCATTTCACAAAGAGAAGAAATTTTTAAAACATTTGGGTTTATTCACGTTTCCTCAAAATTTAACCAATGCTAACAGAAGCTTATTTTTTCTTTAAAGTGAGTCTTAGTAATAGCACTCTCAAAGCCTGCTTCATTAATAAACGTCTGAATTTATTCAATTATGTGTGCACCACACATAGGTTTTTCCTATTTTCCTATTACAGGAAAACAGTCATATTTATATAAGCTGGATAGATTTATTCCTTTTCATTGTTGATAAGAATGTGTGGCTGAATTGTCTCTCTCTTCCCACCCCTACCAGATTGCTTACACATATTCTAACCTGTGGTGACCAGTCTTTTAGCTTTAATGCATGGCAAAACCATACTTAGGAAATCACAGCTCCTTCTCTAAAACCAATCTGCATACTAACATTAAACTCTTCCTAAATATAGGAAGAAGTCTGAAGCCAAAGGACTATTTTTTAAAATGAAAGAAATTTATTATGAAGTCTTATATTTACTATATGCTTTCAAATTGCTCCTTCATATAGCCTGATACACACTATGTCTGAAACAGTGACCAGTTAATTAGCATTTTTAACAGACATAACTAATAAATTTCCACAATTTCATATTTAATGGAAAAGTGAAGAAACACTTCTTAATATCAGATATATATAATAGGTTACTACACCTTCCCCAATTAAGTACATTTTTTCACAATATACAATTATATACATCTTTTCACAAACATTCACAAACTAGAATATTTTAGAAGTAGGACTACACATTTTATTTCATTTGAAGATATTTCAATAGAAACAAAAACCTGTCTTGTTTATATGTTGAACCACAAGGTATGCTAAATAGACTTCAATTTCTTATAACAATATTTTTTCTGTATCTGCATATAATATGGAAGATCTTAGCATCTCATACCAGGCTTTGGGTAAGGAGGAAATTCCCCCTTAAAGTACTCTCTCTCCAAAACATGAACAAACAGAACTCCAGCAGAAGGGTATACATTCCGATCAGAGTGCACCTTAGACAGAATTGTGTACACTGAAAAGCAGAAGGAGAGATAAGAGACAGAAAAAAAGGCAAAAAATGAGACATGCTCTAGGTAACTTCATGCATTTCAACAGCAATGCGGGCATCTGGCAGAAGGAAAGCAACAAATATTAGACACCTGTTAATAAGATTTTTAAAAGGTTACATAGATTTAAGAACAGAACACAGAGCAAACCCTCTCTTTGCCCAACAGGATCCCTTCAAAGACCACAATAAACAAAACTGCCTATGTTAAGATTTCAAAAGTTGTATAAGGTTTTTATTTTTATTGTAATTAAAAAATGAGGAAGGCTATCGTAATTTTATAATTGGTTTATTTGTAATATTATGTTCATAAAAGTACATAAAATGAGTTATACAATGTTTTCCTGATATTTTACATAAAGAAAGCAACAGAGGAAGAGAGGAACCTTACCAATTGACAGTTCTCATTCCCCACTGAATAGAAACAGCAGATTTTTCAGTTCTTGTGCAGAAAAGAACATAGCAATTCAGTTCAGCTGATTTTTATGAGTTCTTACAGCTAGACTTTCTCAGACCACCAGGGTAAAATACATCTCAAACTTTGGTTAGAGAGCTCTTTACTGAAGATGTTGGGCTTGTATTGAAGGATAAAACAAAAGGACACGGGTATTTATAGTCAGGTGAAACTGATATAGCCAGTCAGGTGAAACTGATTCCAACCAAAACAGGTGAAGCCATGTTTTACAGGACTGAGAATCAAAAACGTCAAGAAAAATTAATTCAGAACAATCAGCATATGTAAAAGCAATAACGTGTTTTTTATTTAGTACAAAATTCATTAACAAGGGCATAGCTTTTTTACGTATTACACATTTGATGCAGAACTACATACATATTTTGATAAATCAGAAGAATGAAGAAATCACTACAATAAATTAGATGGATAAGAAGCCACTTTATCAACAAGTTTCAAAATGTAAGTATAAGCAGAGAATACTGATTTAATAGGTGTTTCTCATGGTGTCCTAATAAGACTGATTGTAGCTTGTATTACTAACTTTATTGCTACTGAATTTTAATTTAATGCCCTGAAAGAATTGATCATTGCTAATAGATTTTGTCAGTGAGATGAAGATTACAAAAACAGTAGATAAAGACGGTAAGCCACAGACAACTACACGCAGCTACCAGATTTGCTTGCCAAACTGGAAGAAACTTCATGAGGAATCACATCTCCAAAAACAAATTATGGACCATACAGCATGGAGGTGCTGTCACTGGGAAGACAGACTCCAAAAGACACTTCCGAGACATTGTAACAAACTCATAGGAACAAACTTGTAGGTCCCAGAGGGGCTAATTTCAACACTTGCATCAATGAGCAGGACACATTTGAAATGTAGATAAAGCTCACATAATTTTTTAATGCTGGTGTTAATTTTTTAATCCTGATATAATTTCTCCAGCCTTAAAATTATACCAACTTTCTTACTTGAGATCTGCTTAAAAAGGCACCATTAATTAGGCATTAATCACAGGCATTCCAGCCCTTGCACCACGTACTCTGAGTGGAATCTCTCTCACCTAATTTTAGATGCCTACAGAAACAACATCCACCACTAAGTTAGTCAGGGTCCTTTTATAGTCAGTGGAGAAGAAACAGACACTTCTAGGGGTTGATTTATTTGATTTCTCCTGTAAAATGAGATTAAGCATGTCCTAGATTCCAGGCTGCACTGACTAGATCTCCATGGACTGCAGAGGCATCTGAGAGGAGATGCAGACATGTGTAATGTAGACCTCCACATTTAGTTACATACTCCCTGCTCTTCAAGCTTAACGTTGCAGAATGTATAGCTCTGGATATACTACTGATCACATTCCACAGCATTTGCCTTTTCCCATATTTGAAAACCACTTTTAACACAATACTGAACAGAGCATCTTTCTAATAATTTTATCTTAGTGACAAAATTAAAATGATCCTGAAATTTGAGTTTTTAAATCCTGTGTGGTTAATAAACCAGTTACTGTAATTTTCATGATGTCGACTTACATACAGTAAGATCATTGATTTATTTACTTAAAATTAGTAAATTATTATCCAAAAAACCTCTGCACTCAATTCTGTGAATGAGCCATAAACAGCACAAGGAAATTAACTAATTTCCTTTAAAATATTTTCAAGAAAAGCTGAAAAAGTAACACGAATAGAACAGAAGAGCTGACAAAAATATGGTGGCTGGCTGAAAGTGCATCAAATACCTAGAAAAGTTCATTTTTCAATTTGTGATGTTTTTCCCCGACAATAAAAATCCATTTCAAACAGGAAAAACAGTGAAAAAGTCATATGTATTTCTTCTCTGTAAGTAATTCTTTCAGAAAGAAACAAACATAATAGAATCAGCAGTTACTGAAAAAAACCATATAACAGTTATTTTGTCTGCTATAGGAAACCTATTACCACCACTAAATGCCTGCCCATTCCTAGCAATGAGACATTCCCTGCTGCTGAAATAAGTGTGCCAGTAAGGATTTGTTGCAGATATAAAACACTGATCTTGGTGGAAGTCTAGAAACATCTCTCAGAAGGAAAAACCACAGAAACCTGCTTTATCTTGTAATGACAAACACATCATAATGACATAAATATGGTGATTAAAAACTCAAAAGTTCTTGCCCTCCTTGTCAGAGATGCCCTCCTTGTTTTCCCCCCAAAGTTTCTTCAAAACCAAAAGGAAAATTATGAGTCTTCAGTCTACTACAGCCATCACTAGCTTTTTACTAATAAAATAAGTGAAATGCTGCTTTCTTCACAAGCTTTTAAAACCCATGATTATTTTCGTGAGACTGAGAGTGGAGATGAATGTGTAATCATCATCTTGGGTGATCTAGGGACAAAACTGAATACACTTAACAAATAGATACTAATCTAATACAGCAGACTGCCAGCTGTGAATTGTCTGGGCAAATTCCCTGTGGTAGATAAAAGTCTCAGGGACTGTGAAAAGCTTCTGTAAAACTAATCATGGGAAATTAAAAATCTTCATTACTTAGGATCACATCAGATCCTTGCTAGAATCAGCTACCTTGACAGCACTGCTTTCCTCTTTCTGGTTTCCAGATCGCTGGGAGGACTTTCTGTAGATCCCATGATCTCCTTATGGGTCTTGAACACAGGCATAGCCAGGAATTCAGCCAGGATTTTATCAGCCTGCATCCCAGAGCCTGTTTCCAGAAACAGAAAACCCTCATCTCCAGAAATTTCACAAGTTTCACCATGTTGGTTGCAGCCTGTTATGTTGATGATCCCCAGGAAAGAATTCACCTGGAAGGTTTTTTTCTTTCCTAGAAATTTCAATTGGTTTTCTCCTCACTGATATTTAGCAGATGAAGAACAATCCCAGAAATAACTTGATCTGGAGGCCAATCCAGATTGCCTGCCCGGATGAGTATTCAGTGCAAAGTTTCTTCTCAGCCAGTGTGCACTAGCTACAGTATTTGATGTGTACTCGCATAAATGACAGTAAAATAGTCTTTTTACATTGATGTGTGAGAAGACTTTTTAAAATTGTTACAGAGAAGTTATTGTATCTGCAGAGGTATCTTCAAGCAACAGCCAGGATAAGAAAATGTGCAGCATTAGGTATAAACACAGCCATTATTTCAAGCAAAGCTACAGGAATGGGAAAAGTCAGGGAAGTCTAACAAGAACACACAGGTCTGTGAATATTTGAAGACTGAAGAAATGTGAAGTTTTCCAAATTACTTACCTTAAAATAGCACCCTACTCCTAAAACAAGGACATGACTGGACATGGAAAAGCGAGAGTTAAAAGCAGGTTTGCTTGAACCAACAGGGTATTTAAATTTACAACCTAAACTCACCATTCTTCTGAACAGCCTTTATTCTGCTGATAACATAACTGTGGGCTCGCTTAGTCGTCCAGTTAACAGTTCCATTATTGCCATCAGCAGAGCTTAGCAAAAAAGCTTTTCACAATAAAACAAATGCAAAAAAAGAAATTAGTCATATCAACAAACTTCCACAAACAATCTGATCAGATGGGATCAGAAACCTTCTACACCATGTTTTGGTTTTAGTCAAAATTTGGGAACCACATGTCAAAAAATAGAGATGTTTGGTTTGAATATATAAATATATAATAATCTTTCTGACAATCACCTTTTTGACACCCATTTTTCCAAATAAGCTAAGTTTACACCAAATACTTATACCTCTGCAGACACTTCTGCTGACACAATTGTACTAATAACAAAGAGATGAAGAAGAGCATTCTCTAATAAGTATATTTGCACTGGCAAAACCTCACATTCAGGCAAAAATATATAAAGTAGCTTTCACTGGAGTGGAAAGTAGGAAAAATTAAGGTAAGCAAGCTTTGCTTGTATAATGATGCTTCTATGAAGACACATGGGGCTGATTGCCTTGCAGGCATGACCAATAATCAATTTTGAAAAAAGAACCCATTAAAAATGGCTGCCTACATCCCACACAACTAGAACACAGCCTGAAATCAGCTGGATACATGCAGCTGAAGGTGGAAGTTTTAAATGCAGCGAGGAGCAAATGATTACTGGAGACAGAAAGCAGCTGTGGAGCTGACAGAAAGACTCCATCTCACCAGCAGCAGAGGTGGAAAAGCTCCCTCCTCACTTCTCACTTTTTGTTCCTGTTTTTCTGTGATGAATAATAGGTATACCAGCTGTACAGTTACATGCCAGCTGAAAGCGCAGAGGGAAGGAACTGCAGTCAGATGCTAGGAGAGGGAAAGTGGCCATAATGAGTAGGTATTTTTATCCTGAAATAGTTTGGGAGTGAAAACTCATGTCAAACCCTGGATCAAAGATGTTTTTGGATTAGCATCTTAATACCCTTGTAAAAACAGCAATATCAGAAACATCAAGGAGCAGTACTTGTGCACAGATGCACCAGTTTGCAGGACAAAATGAACACTTATTGGAAAACATGCACAGTACATGAAAGAAGCCTAAACATCTGTAGAAACTTCTGACCTATTACACCAGGCAGCTATTAAATTAGTGATAAGACATTCTCCAAAGAGAATTCAGGAGGACAAACAGGTCTGGCTTAAGCAGTAATAAAGGTACAACACACTCCATCTATGCATATAAGACATATATTTATTATTGATAATTTACACAAAACACTTAAAACTGATTTGAGGATGAAGTGTAATTAAAAATTGCATTTTAATGCACTTTTAATTTCATTTATTTATTAAATTTAATAATTTGATTAATGCAATAATTACCATACCAACACAATAACATTTCTAACAACTTTTTCCCTGCTGAACTGATCTGCATATATTGCAAGTCTTAAGATAATAACATCCTAGGGACTACGAAATTTAGTACTGCATAGGACTTTGTGTAAATTTTAGTAATTCTTCAAGAACCCAAGAAATTCCTAAAAATGTCAAATAAAGTTGTTCCATTATTCCAACAGGATGAGCTGGGCAATCAGAGGTTTGTCAGCTACACATCAGCACTAGTACCAGACAAAACAATTAATACAAGATTAGATAACTGAATTATTAAATGGAGAATAGTGTTATTATCATGGTTATCACAGTTTTTGTCAAAATTATTATACTTATCCCAGTCCTTATTTAATCCTTATTAAGGATTTAATGCATCTTTTTAGACACTTTTGGTGAGCCCACAAATTTTTCCTGATAAAGACAGCAATAATGATGTTACTTTTAGCTATACAGCTTATCACCTAACACTTTGGTTGAAAAAGTAGATACTAGATCATTTTAGCATATTTAAATGCAATTTTAAAAAAAGAAAAAGAAAGACAAGTTCCACAAAGTGTTTTTCGATATAAATTGTCAGTAAGTGTCTTTGATTTGGGTTCCAAGTTGTGCTAGGTTTGGCTGTGTGGATTGAAGAAGTTACCTGTCCACCTCTCCATGCTATGCTGCATTTCACAGGGGAACTGGAAAAGCAACCAGTACACCTGTTTTCAGGTTATGGTCGGATGTTTTCATATATATCACCATTGATTTGATTTCAGATGTGAAAAGCAAGAGAACAGGGCTGCTAAAAAATTAATTTGTTATATGAGCTTTCTAGTGGGTCCCACAAAGTTTTGGCATTAGCCTTATGTAACTGGGGTGGAGGGAAGAGATGCAGGATAGAGATGGAGATGGGGAGGGAGACAAAGAATTACTTGTATATATCAAATATACTGATAGAATTTGCGGGTAAAAACAAAGGCTAGGAGACTGACAAACAATAGAGATGACAGAACAGTCTGCACTGTCTGGTAAAAAGGTGATCAGTGATGTGCAGTTCAATAGAATAAAATGTAGCTGCACAGCAGGAACAAAGGCAGCAGCATGCCAAACACATACTGTGAGTACACAACTCAGAGATGCTCAGCTTGGGTAACAACCTAGAGACGTAAGTCAGGTTGAACAGAGCTTTCACCAGAACACTGGCTAGAACAGCTGACATGTAAACAGCAACATCAAGGAGGAACAGGCAGACTTTATTTTCGTACTTGACACAGATATGATCACTGTTCAAATGCTCTGTCTAGCAGAGCCTTCAAGAAGCAACTGACAACACCAGGAAGGCTCTGGGAACATCTGAATATGATTAAAGGATGACAAAAGAGACCTTATACTACAGAATGCAGGGAATCAAACTCTGCATTTTATCAAAGAGACAGTTTAGAATTAATTTAATCAGCCTTGTACTCACGATGAAAAGAATGTTAATAGTGTCAGGCTCTTTAGTCTGTTACACACAGTGCCGTAGTTGCTGGAGAACCCACCACTGCCTTCAACAGCAAGAGCAAGTCATAGCTCTGTGCCTGGGACTTGAACATGCCCAGGTGAAGCATATCACAGTTTTTCCTTCTTTCTCCAATTATGTATTCTTTAAATTATTATTTAATTATAATTGTGTTGGTTATAAATAAAAATCACATTAATTCATATTTCTTTTTTCCCCTTTTTAGTATATTTGCATAATATTTAACGACTGAATATTTAAGAGTGGATACCCATAATTCCTGACCATGTAACAATCAGAAAAGGACCCAAGTATCATGGACCAATTTCACCTTCCCCATTCCTTTACTGCACTCTGACCTCCAAACAGTATCCTGCACCTCTAGCTATGCTCTTATTCCTTCTTTGAAGTAGGATCTCAAGCCCATCTCTCCCACTATTAAAGCATCACACAGCTCCAGCTAAACCCGGCCACTTCCTTTATCTCCTATACCTCCACCTTCCCCTGGTGGTGACATGAACACATGCTTCTTACTTTGATGCCACAGACCAGGGCCTCGGGCCATGCTTACACTGCCCCTTACTCTCTTAGGGCACAGCCCTGCTCCAAAAAGCTGCCCTTGCACTCCTCTACTGCATATCCCATCTGGCTCAGTCCTCCTTCCTGCATTCTGAGCTGGAATGTGCAGATAGACAGCACATTTTTCTGAAGGACTGCTGACAACCACACGGCAGAACAGTTAGAAACTGACACAGTAAGTTGAAGTGAAACATCTGTGAAGAGAGAACCACCTGAGAGGTGCTTGGCCCACAGCTGAAATCAGAGCTTGTAGCCAGGCAGTTCCTGAGGATCCACTGCTGTCTGCACTGGATACTTGCCCAGTTGGTCACATCATCCATTAAAGGAGGCAGAAGCTGCAGCACCCACCTACTCTCCCTCCTCTTCCAAGTTCCAAGCATTGTCCCCTTGCCTTCTAGGTAGTACATGGCAGAAATTTACTATTAATTAGAAGGGATTCTCTCAGTGGGAAATTCACATTGAGACTGGCTATTTTCTAACCCTCTTCAACAACAGCTACTATGTAAGAAACAGGAATTAATTTGTGTGAGTTCTCCATTGCAGATTGCTCAGGTCCCTCTACATTCTAACTGTTTAAAAGTCCAAATCAATCCCGGAAATGTTTCTCAACTGTATTCTTATTCATCTTTGTTCAGCAGGCAATGGTTTTCCATATGTTCCTGTGCTATCCACTGATTACTGTAACATCTGAACATTTCTCCTAAATCATTCAAGTAAAGTAACTGAATAAAGCATTTGTCAATCTCACCGTTAAACTTCAGCATTTGCATTCATGGGAACGCTACAAATTAACTACTAGGAGAACAAAACCCTCATTATTTATTAACAGTAGCATCTACCCACCACCATTCTCCCTCCTACAACAGGCCTGACAAGAGAACAAAATTAGGTTAGCATTTCCACGAAGGTGAGGAAAACATTGTCAGTTCCCATGGTTCCAGCCTGAGGGTAACCAAGGGGTATGACCAGGCCACCCTGGTGGCCTGCTATTCCAGGATGTCTTCTACATTTCTATCATCTTTTGATATGAAGGGTATCCCTGCAATTGCATTCCAAATTTCTGAGGTGGCAACTGTTCTGAAAGACTAAGGAATTCAGAAAATTCATTGATTTCAATATGCTAAGATTTCTGTTTCCTTAGTAGGTTGTTCTTTCTAACATCTCATTTTCAAAGCTTGGACTGTGACTAAAATAACTTACATTTAAAAGACATTTTGGCTGTTTGTGTTGCAATTGTAACAACATTTAGACAGAGATTCAAGTTCCTATGGAAGTAATCAAAACTAGCAAGTCCTTTCTTTCATCTAACAGTCTGCCAAGGAAGACACTCTACACTCATAGTGACTACTGTAAATTTATCACTCTCTTTTCAAGAAGAATTCAAAAGCTCTTCAGATACTGAAAAAAAACAGATACTCTTGTCTAGGTTTTAAATATTTTTTTCTTTGATCGGAAATAATCTTTCTTCTAAAGAAAGGGTTTTTACTTCAGTGACTGCAATTCCAGAAGTACTTTAATGAACTTCTAACCAAATCTAAAAACACTAAGGAGCAAAAATAAGCCTCTCTACACACTGAACAGTTACATCTTCTGCTATAAAGCTGACTTCTTATCGCCTGGCTTTAGGACCTCTAAGATGTCTCCACGTACTGCCTATAAACAATGTGTTTCTGTAATGAAAAGCATATTAATGGAATGGCTACTTTCCCCCTCCTGTAATTACTTATTCAAGTAAGTACCTATTGATAGTAGATTGTATGTATTGACCTGGCTCGGATTAGTAGTACAGGCAGCATCTTCACAGGCAGGCAGACATCCAGAGGCTCTCTGAAGAAAATCTGCTTCTCTGCCCTGATGATTGCACCCACAACAGGAAAAAGGGCAGGTGTGCTGTGGTGTTAGTTTGAAAACACCAGACCATCTGTGAAATGTTCTGCCTCCTTGCACAGGGTGCGGCTTGGCAGAGGAGTGTTGCCAACAGCACTTCTGCTGTCAACAGCAGGACAAGTGAAAGGGATCTGGTTGGGCCTCTTGGATCCCTGCCCCAGCCAGTGATTTCACAGCTGTTTTAAACGGCCATGTCTGCAGCCCTGCTCAAAGGGGGCATTCCCAGCACATTCTTCATCACCCAGAACACACCAGTGGCAACGATCCCATCCATACCAGTCCTGGGCAGTACATACATTTCAGTGAGCTATTTTTGTGGGTTGATTAGTTTTGAGCCAGATGACCCAATCCACAGTATCACTGTATGAGTTATGTGTCACCAAGGAAAGCAGCAAATAATCCCTGGCTGTGCAAGGGCTGGAGAATGCTTTCTGGCACCAGTGCAGCCTTATGATAAATTAATGTGGCCACATAACCACAGCTTGCAAAGTGAGAACTAATGAGCTTCTTCCCCTTTTTGACCCCTTTATAGGGAAAGGTGACTACAACTCCATTGCTCTACAACTCCTTATTCCTGGGATGAAACAGGGGTTCCAGGGACAACATGAGCACTGACAACTACTTCCAAGTGCAGAAATACAGGGCAAAACCACTGGCCACAGTCACTGAAACAAAGTTTTGATAACCACTCTCTCTGCAGATACACAACATGGGGGCAACTCACTGCTCTGCCAAACTAATATGACAGACATCTCTACTAGTGTAATTTAGCAAACTTCTAGGAAGTCTGTTACTATAAAGCTAGAGTCAAAGGACACCTGTATGTCACTTCTCACAATGAAGTCCCATGTTTTCCTTCAAGTGCAGCAGCATCAGGTTGCATTTGGGAGTCAATACCTTCAATTTGAGTACTATACTAGACCCCTAGTAGCAACTGAAATCACTCTTACAACCTTTAAATTCTTAATTCTCATGAAATTCCTGGATGATGAAATAATATTTTTTCTCAAGGAGGACAAGGAGAAGTGAAAGGCAGACAACCCTTCTGACAGCAGTTATCCTCCTCCAGAAAGCCTTTTTTCATACATTTTTAAGAAATGCAAAAAGCATAAGTCAACTTTCTTCTGTAGATCAAGTGCTACAACACAAATGAGAAAAACTAATCCATATTAGTTGAAGGAGAACTAAAAGAAATCTATTTACAAGTCCCATGCTACTTCTCATGTGCCATTTTGTCTGTAGGATGTCTCTTGCCTTTTTAAGTAATGCTGCAGTACTGTAGAGTTTACTTAAGATCAGGATTCAAAAGAATGGATTTTCCTGCTGGGCAATGGCTCATCCTGGAGCCAGCAGATGAGGTTGGAAGTTCTTCACTTACGGAGAATGGAGGGGAGCTCAGGTGAGCTCCTGGGACAGCTTCATTCAGATCAGGAACATACTACAAGTCTCCACCTTGCTGAAGAATAAGTTTATAGATACCTCTTAAAAGAATCTAACTGAACTAAAGTTCATGCCTCCTTTTTTACATCAGTTTCAAACCATGTATTTTTCTGTTTTAACTAATGAAATCTCACTGAACCAACCTTAGAGAGGGCTCAGTGCAAAAGTTATCATGAATAAACCTTAAGACCCCTTCCCTTACCATGTAGCCTGGAAGGACTTGTGGATTAAACTCACACCGCAGTTTCTAGAAGGTCATTTAAAATGCATTATTTCACTTGATACTCAAAGCTTATTCTAAATTGTCCTAGTTCTTGCTTGGTTGCTACCCCACAATCAGTCACGGAGGGGAAGGCAGAAGAGGTAGGAAAAATTTCCACGTAAGGGGAAAGCAGTGTCTTGCATCAAACAAATGAAGTTTTATCCTCACATTGAACAACTTCACACTAAAGTTCTTACCACATCTTTAATATATCCAGTGCCTCATGTCAATTCTGCTGGCAACAACCTATGACAAGTATAATTATTAGTAAAAGAAGTACTAGGAGGGTACCTAGATACTATTCAAGAGGATATCAAGCAGACTGCTTCCAGATAACACACCACTCACCTCTCAGAACTCAAAATAAAACAAATCGATTTCTTGCTCTTAACTTACTCTTGGTGTAACAAGTCTCACAAAGGCAGTCCTGTGGCTGGGCTGCTATTAAGTGTTAGCTGTTTGATGTATTTCACTGTGAAGAACCTTGTGGGAGGAAAACCTGCCTACTGCATGAAAGCTATTATTTCGCTTTTAGGGACCAGGATAAAGACTTTTTTCTGAATTCCTAATTCTGGCCCGGTTGGACTAGGTTGTCAAGATGGGAAATAACGGAGAGGAGGGGCAACACCAAAGACACCTCCATACTCTTAACAGCCCCTCTCTCGCGTCAGGCACCAAGCCGAGGGAGCGGAGGAGCGCAGCGCGCCCGGCCCAGTCCCCGGGAGCGGAGCCTCCCGCGCCATCCAGCGGCTCTGAGCCACGCCTGGCTCCCCCGCCCCGCCGGCAGTCCCGCTCCGGCCTCACCCGCCGCCCCCGGGCTCCCTCAT
>VXAX01001196.1:196356-232497 GCA_013399835.1 Leptocoma aspasia | reverse complement strand
CCGCCCCGGCCCGCGCCCGCCGTGCCGGGAGAGGCTGTGGCGGTCCCGGGGCGGGGGCGCGCAGGCCGCCATCCCCGCGCCGCCTGTGGAGCGTCCTCCGGGAGCCGCCGGAGCCGCGGCATGGCGGGATGCTGGGACAGCCCGGCCCCCGCANGGCCGTCTCCAGGCAGCGCGGCCGGGAAATGCCGGGCATGCCGGGAGAAGCCTCTCGCCGCCATGGCGGGGGGGGAGCTGCTCGGTGCGGGCTCCGCGGGGCACGGTTCCCCTCAGAGCGGCTGTGGCCCCGGCGGAGGCGGGGGCTGCCCTGCCCTGCCCTGCCCGGCGGTGCAGCTGTGACGGGACGAAGCCGTGGGGCCCCGGTTGGAGGGGGCAAGGCAGCGGCTGAGGTGCCTTGCCCAGCCCAGCCTAGTCCCGCGCCCTCCCTTGGACACCCGGCAGGGGAGGGCGGCATCCCACGGCTCACAGGCTTGCCTGGCGCACACGGGTGACACGGGTGTGCTGTCCTCTTGGAAAACATCGTGGCGAAAGCCCTCGCAACAGCACCTTTTTGAGCACCTTACCCCATCATAGTCGAGGGGGTCCAGCAGAGGGTCAGAAAGATGATTATGGGTCTGGAGCATCTCTCTTATGAAAAGAAACTGCAGGAACTGGCCCTCTTCAGTCTGGAGAAGACTGAGAGGGGATCTCATCAAGGCATATAAAGATCTCAAAGGCGGGTGCCAAGAGGATGGTGTGAGGCTATTTCCAGTGGTGCCCAGCGACAGGATGAGGAGCAGTGGCCATAAATTAAAACACAAGAAGTTTTACCTCAACACCAGGAAGAAGTTTACACTGAGGGTGGCAAGGCACTGGAACAGGCTGCACGGGGAGGTTATGGACTCTCCGTCTCTGGAGACACCCACCTGGACACATTCTTGTGTGACCTGCTCTAGGTGACTTTGCCTTGGCAGGGAGTTGGACTGGATGGTCTCCAGAGGCCTCTTCCAATCTTGACAATTCTGTGATTCTGTGACACCAGCAGTAAGGCAGGACAGGACACCTTGCAGGCTTGCTTAGTGCACACAGATGTAGCATGCTCTTGGCGGACATTATGGCAAAAGCCCTTGCAACTGCAGTTTCCTGAACAACTTGCCCTATTTTAAGCCTGTATCCTTACTCTACACCAAGCTAGTTTGTTTTTGCCAGTGTTCAGCAGCTGTTCCTGCAGCTGGTGGAGTTGTGAGTGGGGTGTCTGGAGGAGTTGGTCAGGGTCCCAGCTCCAGGCTCACCTGTGAGTGGAGGCTTGTATGCAATTTCCTGTGTCAGGCCTGACCATTCCATGCTGTCTCACTTCCACTGTCTGCATTATGTTTTCTGGACTCATTACTAATTTTTGACTGTCATTTAATGTCTGTGCCATAGCTCAAAAGCTATGGCAGTCTTTGCTGAGCTATGAAAGCAAATCTCCCTGTGGAGGATAGAAGAATATTGTCAAATGTAGTTCTTGGCAATGGTGATGTATTTTGAGAGTAGGTGTATATATATGTCATATATAACTGCTTAAGATACAGTGCTATGTAAATACTGCATTTTCTTTCGGGGAGCTACTCTCTCTCAGCTTTCTGAATGATTCATATAAGAGTAGTCCCTGTACTAGAATTACATACTCCACAATGAAAGCCCCATCTCAGCAAAAGCTTTTACTTTTCTCATTCTAGTGGACTTGATGTTTGCTATTTGAAAATTGCACTGTCTTCCATTATCCGTGAAAATAACCTTCCTTCATTTTGCATAGAAAATTTTGATTTCTCATAAAATTTCATAAGCATTTCCACTCTAGCAAGCCAAACGTATTTGCAGAAAAGTAATAATTTTATGCTTTTGAGATTTGGAAGAAAGAAATATAATCTGTCTTACTCAAATTGTATTGACCTTGTTGAACTCTTTATAAGCCGGGGAAAAAAGACAACTGTAGAAGACTTTACCCTATCCGGCTTTAGTCTTGTTACAGCTCTAAATTTCCATTAATCCATCTCATGAAGGGGAACTTTACATAGCAAGAGGCTCTTCAGTATAAATATTCTGCCTGACATTAAGGTGCAAAATAGTCTGGTGTTTTAGTCAGCCAGCTCATTATTCTAGATAAAGGACCTTTTTCTTCTCATTCCACAGAGACTTTCAGAATATATTTAAATTTTAATTTGACTACAAAGATATTTAAGAGCAGAAATCACACTCCTTCCCTTACCTGTGCCTAGAAGTACTCTTCTGTTTCATGGCACTTTATGATTTTGAGTAGGCCTATTTCCTCTCTGAAATTAATGTGATTTTTTTGCTTGTTCCCTTATATAAGTATAGAAAGCCATACAGATGCAGCTGTTCCATAAGAATCTTGGATAGCCAGTTCACACTCTTTAGATGTTTAATGTTTAGACTAACAAGTCTATATAATGTACTGGTAGCCTTCCAACAATAATTTTTATGCTAGCAAAGTGTCTGATTTTTATAAACATTTGTACTGTCATCAGCTTATTAATTACCATTTTCTTTCCAAGTATTGCATGTTGAAATATTACATGCTATAAAACAGTCAACATCATTTTAATGTAGTAGCAGCACTGTAATAGTGTTCAGTGCTTTGCCACCTTTGCATAGAAAGAAGTCTCCATTTATGTATAACATGTTTGTGAGATGTCCTGCCTGAGAAGAAAAGGTTATGTGTCATGGACATGGAAAGAAGTGCCACAAAAGCCTGCCTTGTCCCCGTGCTTCCTTCCTGGCAGGAAGGTTGTGTGTGGGTAGGTATCTGTGTTTTTTGTTAAGTGTATCTTGAGGCTGGCATTCCAAAGCACACATCACAGACCCAGCCCTGCAAGACAGACTGACTCACCTGAGAAACTTTGGCTAATGCAGTGCACTTAAGAATCCCACCCTCACATTCTTAAAATGAAGTGATATGGACACAACAACTTGTTTAAATCAGCCACCAGTGATTTGATATTGATTAGAAATACTCCCTCTGTAAGTATTTCTTTCTCCTGTAATTTAACAGACTGCCTGAATTGCAACTAATTGAAAGAGAACAGTGATGAGACATTTTTACAGAAATTGTTCTGTATTCCATATTTACTGCATTTACTTTGGCAAGGAGAAGAGCTGGCTTCTAGCACTACAATAGTTTTTAGCTAAAACTTTTTAATTCCAGAGTATATACCCCTCATTCTTCAGGGATGCAAAAGTGACAATTACTGTTTCCCCATGCATTCTGCAGACTTATTTTGTTGTTTGAGATTTATTTGTCAAAGATTTATTTTGTTGTTCAGACACATTAGGAGGCTGATTTCCTGCAGAAGGAATACAGCCTAATCCATTTGCCTATTTCTTTTAGAGCACAGGTTCTTCCAGCTTGATCTTCATAGGTACTGAATGCTTGCAACTGTTTGGTGTTTCTGGAGATCAGCCCACCTAAACAAAAGAAGAAAGGGCAGTCTTTTTTTTTTTTTTTTTTGCTTCCTTTTTTTTAGGCATTCTTGTGAGAAAAATATTTTTATATTGTTGTACAGCTTTCAGTAAGGCTAGCAAGTAGTATACCAAGTCATTATGTAAGACGTAAACAGAGCAACTGCAATTCTTGTTCCAGTTTGCAAGTCCTGAGGAGTTTATAATACCACCTTTCATTACATTCCATGAATTCTTATTTCCTTTTGTACTTCTGTCTTTCTAATGTTTACTGGAAGCCTTTTGGCATGTTAATGTAGTGATTTGTGACTACAGTACATTATTTGTTTTCATGCAGTGTTTAACTAAATGTTTTATATGCAGCACTTCTACAGAATACTATATACAACAAAAAATTCTGTAAAAATTAGGGGGTTAAGAATTTTAGTATTATGTCAGCTGCACCCAACAGACGCATATTGAAACAAAGCACATTATTCAAAACTTCCAGAGTTTAACAGAAATAGGTTTATGAGCTGTGTTTTTAGCTGATTTAGCCCATGTATTTTATCTTTTACTAGAATTTCAAAGTGTAAAGAGGAGCTCAAAAGATCAAATTATATAATGTAGTAGTTATCTCTAGAATCTGGCATATATTTTGGAAAATGCTATGTGTTTGGAGAAAGAAGGTTATATATATCCAAATATAGGGGTTATAAACCGGAACAAAATTTAAAAAATGAGAACTTGGAAGAAACAAGAAGTGCACTGTAAGTTGAAACAGCCCACAAGTGTCTTCAATTTGCTGAAGCAGCACTTGCATAGCCAGCAGCCCTATGTGACAGTAACTTTGGCCTTATTTTAGGGGTTATCGTTTCACATGTCTGCATAGTTCTTCCAGCTTTCAAGATATGCTCTACTGCATCTAAAATACTGGTTCTTGTCAACATTGTAGCAAGCTTTACAACTTTATATGTACATATAGCCCGTATTTGCCCCTCTCTCCCTCTTCAGGGCACTGTCAGGTGGCAATGAGTAAAATAATATTGAGGTCTGCTTTTCTTTTGTGAAAAGCTTCTATTTCAAACATATTTGCTCACTGATGGCTCATGCTGTAGATTAAAAAAAAAGTACTGACTGTGGTTTCCATCACAATTTTTCCTGTGGTCAAAGCTTTTAGGGAACATGTTGGTTTAAACCATTAATATTGGTATCTGGGATTCAAACTGCTATTCTAAAAAAATATCAAAATAGCTAGACAGTGGTAAGTTTGGTTTTTCTTTCCTTGCTCTGTATTGGGAAAAGCTGTATCCTGTAAAATGACACAGAGAATAAATACTGTACATATAATGATTTATCATAGGGAGAAAATAGTACCAGAAGCATAATCTGAATCTCTTTAAATGTCTGTCTGTAGTACGCAGATTAGCAGGCTTCTTAGTCCCATATAAATAGGACAAAATTATTATTTTCCTCATCTTTTCTGTGAGCTCTGACATTCCTAAATTGCTAGGTTTGGCTAAATTAGTTAAAAATTCTATTATTGTGTCTTCATTGTTCAACAATTCTTACAAAAATTCCTTGTTTCAGCCTTTTTTGTAATCCTCGGCAAGACAAATCTCCCCCACCTGGGAAGGTAAATGTGAGTGTCTGTTCAAAAGCATTTGTGAAGTACAATTATTAGAGTTAATGGCTGAAAAATGAGAGCTTCTAAATTCTGCTAATGTGTCTTACCAAAGCTATGCACCTTTTGTGGATAATGTAACTAAGATCCTCTGTACTTCAGAGGTCCTCTGTGTGGAAACAGAAGAATATTTATAGTTTGAATTAACTTTTTTTTTTGTTTTCTTTTTAACAGAGCATAGGCCCTGGAGTGCAGCTGCTTGATGATACACTCCCTGGCTACACAGAAATAGCTCAAAAAGAATTGTTAGAGAAAACAATGGGCTAGATGAGCACATTGGTGAATGCAAAGTGAGTAAATCCTAATTTCTGGAAAAAATGTCCATCTCTTCTCCTTTGATGAAATAATTTATGACAAAATTTACTGGAAAGGGATGGTGTTATCCTAGAACCAGTATTTGTAGCAAAAGCAGCTTACTATCTGTGAAATGTAACTGGACTGAAAATTGCATGTTCTCATTAGGGGTTTCTTGTGCATCATCATAGGTGAGACTGTGTTTATCTGTGAACTTAAGTCTTCTTATGTTTGGTGCAATAAATCAGTGTTTTTCGGGAGAAATAGTTCCCATGTCAAGATGGAATCTATGAATAATTTGGGGAACGGAACACACCTAGCAGGAGCTCTTGCAAATGCCAAACCTTGGACGTCAGTATCATGTTGGCCAAATTACATAACACATAGATCCAGCTTCATCAGGGATTCTCAGCCCAAAGAAGTGGAAACATGGGCCAACAATGAACAAGGTGTAGTTCCTTCTGTGGGAGTAGTCAACACCCAGAGCTTAAGGCAACATCTTTGAAAAAAACAAGTTAATCATACATCCTAGATGATAAATACAGGAGGGTGTTGGATTTTTACCTAGAGTAAGCTCTTGCCAAGAGTGTGGGAGTTGCAGAAACACCTCAGAGGAGCAGAGCAAAAGTTTGTGACAGGTGTGTTATGTGCAGATTTAAGAAAACAGTTTGATGAAAAATAGAATATTTTCAGCCTGAAGGCATGAAATTTTAAAGTGATGTTAGGAGGAAGGGCCAAGGTTCATACAAAGAACAAGTTTTCTGTCGTTCCAGAACACGCTTTGCTTGGAGAAATAGTGAAATACTTGTATGTTTTCTTTTAAATAAGTATCATGTGGCTCTCCAATGTGTTTGTGTGAGGTATTACCTTATATGGAGAAATCCAGGCTGAAAGTGGCTCTTTGAGGGTAGCAGTTAAGAAAGACTAAAAAAATAAAAAGCATGCCACAGAGTACAATAATCAGATTTACATCCAGGAGAACATGGAGGCTGGAAGGGTGGAATGCAGCTGTAGTTTCAGGATTATTGAATGTGGTTCTGTCTAAACTGGGATCTGAAGGCGTGCCTTATCTAAACACATCAGAACTAGTCTTGAGTAGTGTGGAGCTCATACAGAGGATCTTAGCCTAGTTTTGTGTCTTGTAGCAATGTGGTTTTGTGAGATGTGTATTGACTGAGAGCAGCAAACATTAACACTTTTTCCCCAGATAATAAGTACCAAAGGAGACAGATGTTTTCAGTTTTCAGAAAAAATGCCACATATAAACAAGGTTGTGCTCAGGTGGCTGTTGTTTAACTGCCATGTCTTCACACATGGAGTGCTTATGTCTTTTGGCAAGTAAAACATGTTTTGTTTAGGAGAAGCTAATCCTGTATCACTGTGTTTTGGCTTTCAAATTAACTAACTAGCAGTTGCCAGATGTCTCAGTTTATGAAATATTACAGATCCTGAGAGGGAGGGTGTAACAGTTACTGAATTACAGTGTTGCATCTGGAGAGGTGGAGGACCAGCCAGCTGAAGGCAGGTGATCAGAGAAACTAGAAATTAATCTGAGAAGGAACAGCCTGGAGAGGGTCTTGCCCTTTGCGACTCTCGTTAACTTCAAAAGGAATTGATAATTTGGCACCCTAGAAAATTAGATCATTTTGAATTTGGGTACCCAAAGAGTTAATGCATTAGTCTTTTTCTGAGCATTCATGTTTCAAGATTTTCACTTACCAGTCTTGGACAGGTTTTTAGTTTTCTCTGGATAAGGTTTCTCTATCTGATGATAGTAAATCATGTGAATGTTAAAATATCCAAAGTAGATGAAGAGTATAGTTATTGCAGTAGACTGTAAATAGTGCTTTTATCTCACGAATGAGGGTGGGCAGTCCCACTGTGGACTGGGAATGCTGTTAAATGTAGGCATATAATCATAGGGAGGTGGAGAAAGAAGGGGTAATGTGGAAATCAGAAGTCCTGTGAGCCTCACCTTTAGAAGGGATTTGTGCAGGACTGAAAATTTGGCAAAGCTTTCCTTAATTGTCAGATTTCTGGGTCCAGTTCTATCCATACATGCTGCTGGCATGCTCTGCTTCAGATCAGTAGGATTCAAAATTGTTTTCAGCTTCTTCTGCAGTAGGAGAAGGAAGGTGATTTCTGACTCTTCAAGGTTTGCTCCTCTGTTTGTCATGTGGAAATGAACTACAGCTTTCTGGCAGCCCACTGTTTTTGCCTTTATGCAAAGTGTTTGGATTATGTGAACCTATATTATAATACACCGTTTTTCTGGATTTTTTTAATGCAAAAAGCTGAGTATTGTAAATTCTTATAAACCCATCAGGTTAATAAATCTGACCACGAAACATCATTAGTACCAGACAGTTCTGGTTGCACAAGTCTTGCAGAAAATAAGCTCCATAACGTTTCCTTGGGTTTTTATAAGAATTTTTTTAAGCATTCACATATTATTTTCAATAAATCCTAGCTGTCTTTTGATTTGAAGTAGCTGGAAAAAGATGGAATTTAAGTGCAGCATTATTACAGAGTTTTAAGTCAAATTGTGGTTGTGAGCTGTCATTTGCATAGTTTTTGCATTGTTGGCAAATCTACATTTTAAATATAATTGAGTTTCATTGCTCTGACGTGTTTTTCTGCAAAATGAAAATCTTCATCTGTGCCATTTTCTCCTGCAAAGCAAATTCTATGCCAAATACAGACCATAGATATAAAACTCCTTGATTTAATATTATAGATTCTATCTGCTGACATTCTGAAAGTTTTCATGTTTTAACCAGTCAGACCTCCATTTCCCCCAAAAGCAACTCTGAATTATTTTGAACATTTATTTCAAGTCTTTGTTTAGCATGTGTGTATCTTCTATCTGATTAAAACTTTTGTCTTTAAACCTCTCAGTTGCTTTTCTTCAGATGTTTAAAATGCAACCTTAATCTATGCATACAATTTTACTACAGACAATTTTACAAGTTTAAAATAATTTTCCAACTTTTAATTATGGATCCTTTGTCAGTCTCTTCCTTCTTTAACTCTGCAAGAATTTATGCACTAAGAATTTATTTTCTTACATATATTAAATGTACCCTGCTCCCTCCAAAATGTTCCAGCAGAGATGGAAATGTTCCTTGCTCCTTTGAGTACAGATTTGTGACAATTGCAGAGCAATATTTAGACCTCTCTACTTGTTTGTGTGCAGTCTCTCATTCTCTCTCTTTCCACATGATGTAGTTTGGCTGCTGGGAGGAGTGAGTTGTATGCCCAAAATGATGGCAGCAGGGATTAGTGCCCAGGTTTTGGGGGTTAGCCTGACTTGTTTGTAATTTTCATTTTCATATATCCTTTCTATGATATATTCCCTTTCTGTATCTTCTTGTGAGTACATGTTGTCACTCTGGTTAGTTAGGTCTAAAGGGAACTAAGTGAAGAAAAGTCTCAGGAACCTTGTATATGCCAAGACAAAAGTGTTTACTGAAGGTGACAGTTCTGTTTATCTTTAGGAGAAAAGATTTTATGTGACATTACAAGCAAACTTGTAATAATCTTGCTAATGAACTAATGAGCTGTACACAACCAGTGGAATATCCTGGAACTCAAGGAAAGCAGGGATTGCAAAATGGTTTCCTTCAGCTGTGTTTTAGAAGTTAGAAAATGGAATCCTAAAAGTAAGTGTACAGAGACTAGATACTCTGAAGCAGATCAGTCAGTTATGCAAAGCCCAGGATTTTGCTACCTATTGTAGCAACCACGTGTGTTAAAAAACTACAGAGAAGCAATCCCACAGAATATATGAAGGTAGAGCAGAGAGGTATTCAGTCATTTGACTTGTAGGAAGTTGCACTACACTGTAAGGGTCCAGAGAGAGAGCAGAACTGGTATTTGCCCTCCAGTCAAGTTACAAAAAAGTGACTTTGTACACGGAAGATATATTTTTACCATAGGACAGGGAAGCACTCCTGCCCTTCTTGTTTTCTAAAGTTCTTGCATCTTTGCCAGCCTTCCCAAACATGGGCATTTTAGGGCAGTGTCATAAACAGAAGATTTTTGGTGGTTGGTTTGTTTTGGTTTGTTGGGGTTTTCTTCAGTAAGGCACAAGTAGCTGAATTTGAAACTACAAGCTTAGTTAAAATACAAGACAAATGCATATTTTATTGTGAATACACAATTTTTTAAAGGTTAAACCACTCCAAATTATCTATCTGGAGAACAAATTTGAGTGTTTTCCCTGAAAAAGTAACATTCCATTTTCAGCATGTGCCATCCCTTGAGTTGTAAAATTGTTGCCACCAGACAAGCTAATGATACAAGTCCTTTCGTTTAATTAGAGGTTCGTTGATTGGCTTGTATTTGAGGGAGAGAGAGGGTGGGTATTGTATTTTTGGCAGGAAGGGAAAGGCAGGGAGTTATTTTGCTTTTGCAAGGAATAGGCATCCTGTATTATATGAACTGAAGACGTGTGTTCTCAGCAAAGTGTCAGAACAAAAACAAAATCTCTGCATGAGAGAACTTACTGTGTAGGAGGACCTTTATGTAGCAGATCAGCTGCATTAAGCTAGAAATTACAGTATTTAAATCCCTGTGAAGTTGTAATGTGAGCCTGTCGCACAGGCAGTGTAGAAAGCTGTGTGCAAAAGTTCTTGTTTGACTCAGGAATACTCAAACCTAACTTTCCTTGGGGGAAAAAAATGCCCAAAGGATGTATGTAGAGTAATGGTTTATATGGTGGTGATACATTCTGGAAGAAGACAGTGGGAATTGGTTGCAGGGGGTAGGATGTGACTTTGCATGAATGGAGTCAGTTTGGAAGTGCCAATACAATTGAATATAAGATTGAAAGAAAAACATGAAAGATCAGAAATAACAGGATAAGCACAACTGGAAATATTTGGTTGCTAGGATGGAGGAAACTAGTAAGGTAATTCATAGTTTGTAAGAGGGGATGCTTTTGTGAAAGGGTTTGTAGCAATTGTGAGAGTACCAAGTAGGAATTAGAAAAGGCAACAGAGGAGGTAGCGGTAGCTTAGGAACTTCAGAAAATAGGCAGTCACAACTCAGGCAAAGGCTTCCCACACAGGAAATGAGAGAAAGAACTTGCTTGTGTTTCAAGGACATATTATAAAGGGGGAATCAACAGGGTTTGGCAAAATACTCAGAGAGGTGGGAGAGAAGAATGACTACAAAATGATAGATGTGTTGCTCTGACAAACAGGAGGATGCTTTCTGTGAAAGCACAGAAGAGTGGTTTTGAATGGGGCAGTTGCTGTGAGATTATAAACACAGTCAGGTATTAAGTCTAGTTGAACAGAGCTGAATATTCCCATGGAAATTTCCAGACTGAAGATCCTGATATTTACGTAGGTGTGACAGCAAATTATGGCTTTTAATTGGCATTTCTGTGCCTTTCCTGTTTATGCTTTTGAAACAGGTACAAACAACCCTTGACAATCATGTAATGAGAGTTGTCTTGTACAGAACAAATACATATTTTTTTTGTGTGTGCAGAAAGTATAGCAGATATGGTTAAGTGTGACAAGACAGGCCCTGGCTTGCAATAAGAGCTCACATGATCAAATTCCTGTTTGACTGACTTCAAGTGTTGGTAGTGTGACTGTCACAGTATAGCTGAGCTTTGTTTTAAAGCTTTAAATGTGGGGACAGGAACATTCATGAAACATAGCAGATTCTCTCTCCATAAGATCTCACTGATTCACAGACTCCTGTAATTGCTAAAGAAACAAAAACAAGGAAGTGATGTTTAGTTTTACTTCAACTGCCTACTTTGAGTTCAACTAGCCATTATTCATGAGAATATTTGGTATTACACAGAGCACAAGTCCTACAAGGAGCAGCTGAGGGAGCTGGGGGTGGTTAGCCTGGAGAAGGCCCAGGGGGAATTTATTGCTCCCTACAACTACCTGCAAGGTGCTTTAGCCAGCTGAAGGCTGACCTTCTATCCTGAGTATCAAGGGATAGGGCAAGAGGAAATGGCCTCAAGCTGTGCCAGGAGAGGTTTAGATTGGATATTGGGAAAAATTTCTTCACTCAAGGAGTTGCCAAGCATTGGAACAGGCTGCCTGGGAAAGTGGCTGAGTCACCATCCCTGGGGGTATTTAAAAGATGTGTAAATGTGGTGCTTGAAGACATAGTTTAGTGCTGCTGGATTAAGGGTTAGACTTGATGAAGTTAAGGGTCTCTTCAAGCCTAAGCAATTCTATGATTCTACAATTTTTGCCAGAGATGAAAGATTCTATATCAGAGTAACTTGAACTCTGTCTTAAACATTTTAGCAAAGCTTTGGCTTTATGAGTTCATAGCAAGAAAAGCAACATAAATTATATTCAAAATTAGATTCTGTAGAATAATTGTGAGAATGTGCTGCCAGCTAAGTTGTCCTTTGATTTTAAAATGCCATTAAATCTTGAATTGATATCTATGTTCAAAAGCCTGTTTGATCTGTTTTTTTCTCCCTTCTACATTTTTTAGAGAAATTAGACTCTCTTGTAACTACTTAAATGTAAAGATAACTAAGACTATTCAGTGAGTAAAATCATGCTTAGATATGAGTTAAAGCTGCTGAAACCAAACTTAAATCCTGCCTGCCTCTTTTTGCCTCCTGCACCCTTCCAAAAATGATAAGATCTAATGCTTACCAATCCTGTAGTTGCATTATTATAAACTTATGAAGCACAGCAAGGTCCAAAATTAATTCTGTCTCCTTTAAGTAGCCCTGTAGATGACTGCTATATATGCACAAAAGTAGTTTTTGCACAGTTCCTTCTGAAATTCAAATGCAACTTAAAATATTTCCAGTCCGTGACCAAGATTTTACACATTATTAAATGAATGACTTCTTGTTGGCAATCATCACAGATACTTCTTTTTTCTGAAAGAATAGTAAACACTTGTTCTCTCTCTGCATGACTGAATTTCACAACAAAGAAAAAAGTTCTCCCAATCTCTTTTACTCAAAATTAGCTTCAGTTTGTGTAGGAAACTGTACAGCCTTGGTCAGCTTGTTGGGGAATAAAACTCATTTTTCTCACTGCATTTTGTAACTTAAGTTATATTGCAAAGGCAGGAATTAATTGCTTAGCTGTTAATCACAGACTGCTGGAGTTCAGCATTTTCTGTATCACAACAGTCATCCATTGTTACTTTTAACAAGTCTTTTCCTCACCCAAACAGAAGTGTCAGAATATTGAATGCCATTTACAGGAGCACTTAATTACCAGAACTGTTGCAGTTCGTCTAGCACTACTTTCAGAGTCCTCAACACAATTTTGGGTTATTGGTGCTACTTCAGTTTTATCTAAGTTACAAAGCATTGAAAGATATTTTAGAAATGCATAATCCAGATCTTAAGCAAGTTTAACTGAAACTGAAACGACTCAGTTGAGTGGCTTTTTGTGTTTCATAGCAGCTTTACAGACTGTGATGAGAAAAACAGCAGTGTCAGTGCACAAAGAAGGAGATGCACACTGGAATCTCCTCTCAGCTTCTGCGAAGAAAGATAGCAACTAGTAAAGCATAATACTGTAACTAAATCATACGAATGATGTGTTATAAGAGATCTTGTATTACTCTCTGACATTTTGGGGGAGAAGCAAGAGATTTTGTTCAGGCCATCTAAGTAAACATTTTCAAAGCTAGATTTTTACAGATGAGTGTGTAGATTTATATCTAGTCAAAAGGATACCTTTTTGCATAAACTCAGCTGGCTGAATTTTATATCTCTATGCTCACTTTCTAATAAATAGAGAGAGAGGCAGGATCACACCAGGCTGAGACAAGTCTCCTGATGTGAGATGAATGCCTTTCTGATGCTGCTTATCTGTCTTTCCATGAGGTCTCTGACAGTTAAATGGCTAAACTCAAGTGAAATTAATGTCTTCCACAATGAAAACCTTCTTGAACAAGTATCTAAAAATGAAAGTGATAGATAATGTACTCTCTTAAACTTACATCAACAGATCAATGTTTTACTGCTTGCTTTTGTGATAGTATCCAGGAACACTAGGTATGCATAAGGTGCTTGAGGCTGTATAATCGCAGAATAAATGCCAGTCCTAATTCTGAGTGTTTACACACTTAATATAAAACAACATGACAGGAGGATGCAGAAAATAGAAGGCATAAAAAGGGTAGTGAGAGTGCCTGGGTCAGCATTAATCATGACCCATCAACAACCCAATAACTGAGAGTTTTGTAGACTTCGTAACAAAAGCATTACCATGTGAGTTGGAGGTTGATAGGATTGTAACTGTGGGGATGCTTCAGAGGAGAGCCTTTGAGGGAAAAGGATCATGGAGACATATTTATGGGAAGTAAATACATGGTCATTGTGAACTGGTGGGAAGATTAGACTCTAGTCTAGTTTAGACTCTGCTCTAGAGCAGGGTTCCAGTGTTTGGCCACCCTCACTGTCAAAAAGTGTTTTCTTAGGTACAAGTGGAATTTCTTATGTTTTAATTTGTGTCCATTGCTTTTATCCTGTTACTGGGAACTACTGAAGAGAGCCTAGCTCCATCTTCTTTACACACTCCCATCCAATATTTGTACACAGACAAGATGCTCCTGAGCTTTCTGTTCTCCAATCTGTTCTCCAAGAACAGCGCCAGCTCTCCCAGCCTCTTATATGACAGTTGTTTCAGTCACTCAGTCATCTTCATGACACTTCACTGGAATTGTTCCAGTTTAATGTTCATGTCACACTGTGGGGGGCAGACCTTGACTCAGTACTCCAGGAGTGTTTTACCAGTGCTGAGTGGAAGGACAGGAACTTGTCAACCTGCTGGCAACATTTTTCTTAATATAGCCCAGAAGGATACTGGCCATCTTTGCCAACACCCTACAAAGTTTGGCGTGACAGAAGCCAGAGAGTTGAAGTAAGAATATAGTGAACTTTTGACGGTATGGTCCCCGTGTCATTCATAATCCGGTTTTCTCAGTTACCAGCTGTGCTAGGCATATCCACCATGAGATGCTGGTAAGAAAAGTTGCTTTATACAGATGCTATTTCCATCACTAGAGTGGTGAGTATGACTTTCTATAGTATCTTTAAATGAAAATTTAATTAGGCTCAAGAGCAACTCCTGTTGAAGCTGAGGATACGAACTGAATCTCATGATTCTGGAGAACAGCTTAATCTGCTGACATTTCTGGATCCTGAGAGTGAAAGGAGGCATCTTGGCCAGGAGAGGAATACAGGTGGCCTCTTGTCCCATCTCTTGCACACTGGATGAAGGAGAGCAAAGATGACATCTTCTGGGAGAGCAATACAAGTTGCATGATATGGGGAGGCTGGAGTGCAGAGTGGGACATGGAAGGGAAGGAATAAGTAACTCCATACCAGAAGGGAGATGGGAAATCTCCTGTGTAAACTCTGGGCCAGCTCTCATCCAGGATGAGGAGGAAGACACTTTAAATGAGCATAGGGACAAGGCAGGGGAAGTGGGAGGAGGTTAAAATAGAAAGCCTTTCCATGTGTTCCCTTCAAATGTAGATTTGGTGTCATTTCCACAGAAGATGGAGGTGGATTTGGGGTCCTTCACACTGATCTGTGTAGAACCATTATTAAACTTACCTAGGTGATATAAGAACTGATGACAAGCATGGAAATTTCTTCTGAAGCTGGGTGCTACTAGTGATTAAAACACTTAGCAGTATAGACAACTTGATCCAAAAACTTTAGCAGTACAGACAATTTGATCCAAAATTTTGTTCACCAATCTACTGTGGTTTCCTGACCTCATGAAATGGCAATGCTTAGGAGCTACACAGTTCACATGCAATTCCAAAAGATGGCAACCTTAGGCTTCCAAACTGGGGCCTCTGCTAAACAGCTCTACAGCTCCTAACAGTTCACAGTGGTGAATGGTTGAAAATTCTGTGTTGTGCCAGACTGAGCTTATTTTTATCCATCTATTCTATTTTTCATATATTTCTACATGTAAGACAGAATATATGTGATTCAGTTGAAAAATGGGCAACTTCTCAAATGGATTTCTGTGCCTGAAGGAAGGGGAGGTTAGGAAACCTTAGATCTACAGTCTCTGTTTCAGACTGTGACTTCGATTATATACAGGAGTGAGGCTCTGCTATCAATCTGTGCTGGAGCTCCTGTGGCACAATGATAAAGCAGAGACAGATTGGCAAAAATTGAGAAAGGACTTATTTAATCTGATGAATTCTAGTATACTTGCTCTTGTTTTACAGAATTATTAAGGCTTTATTTGCACTGTCCACTAGTCTTGCCCATATCAGTGTACTTTTAATGGCAATCACTACCATTGTGAAACTCTGCATAACTCTGGATAGATACACTCTTGAGACAAGATAAGGCAAATAGCCTTCATACTACATTCATTCTCATGCTTTAAAAGATTAATCTTTTCTCTTGGTTAGTACTTATTTTCTGACTTGATCTTTGTGTCCAGTTCCTGCCTTTTTTGTGGCTTTGTGTTCACCATGAATCTTACTTGTAAATAGTTAATGACAGAAACTTCACAGAGAAATTAATCAAGAAAGTCAGTTATTTTAGAAATTTTTATTAAATTATGTAGTTACAACTGAAGCTGCATTGACAAAACCAAAATATTCTGATGCTGAAGTCTAAATTCTGTGGTTTTGTGACAAATGCTGCTTTTGCATTACAGGATCATTGCTGGATGGAAAATCAAGCATCTTGCTTATTTTCCAAAAGTCATGTTTGGAAACCATCAGCTTGGAAAAATCTATCTTGGTTTGGCTCAAAGCCAGATTTTGAAATTTCAGCTCTCATGAAGCAGAAACGTCTTTCTTCAAGCAGCCCTAGCAGCAGGGTCGAAATCTGAGCCCCACTCAATTTTATGCAAAGCTTTTCACTTCTGCAGTTATTCATCCCTCCCCAGTCCAGGGATAAAAAATTCTATCTCTTTTTGGTTGTGCCAGTTCCTTATGATTTTCCCTTCCTTACTTATACTGTGTTGCTGTGAAGGGATAAGTATTGGTCTAAGCTATTACTGTCGTTCCTTCACATATGTAGCAGAACTGGGAGAGAATTTTGAAGGCAGTTTTGCTGCTTTTGTGTAGAAAGCTTGTGATTTTAGCATTGCCCACAGGGCTATTTTCCTCCCACAATGTTGGTTGACCATTCTATTTTCACCAACTCAATATTCCAATAGTTTTGTATCACATTCATATTACTCTTCTTGGTTATGTTTATTGCTTGCAGAGGTAAGATTTCAGACACGGATCTTATTTCTACAAGGTTTATCCTGTGCTACAACTCTCATTACTGAATGCCTGAGCACCTCAATGTTCACTACATTTATCCTTGCCAACCCAGTAGAATACAAAGCGTATTTTTTATCTATTTTTAACAAAGGGAAAATAGTGGTTTGTAGAGGCTAGAATTTCATTTAGCCTTCAAAGGGAACAAATAGAAGGCTCCTGTGCATGATTTCTAGGTGTTTGGCACCCTAATTACCTCTGTTAAACAGCTGGGGTGATGGATGTTGCATATGGGGAAGAGTGATCAGAAAGTGTTGGCATTCTCAGCAGGAAGCTGCTCTGAGCCAATTAGCAAGAACAGGGATGTTTCAGGACCTCTGCCTCCTTCTGCAGCTTTGGCATTTAGCTCTCTGTGGGCCGGAGGCACCTCCTTCCTTTGGCACACTGCCTCTCCTGCCAGTGCATGCAAGCTCTGAGCTTTAGTACATTTACTTTATCCTTCTATGTCTTTTATTTAAAAGAAGAAAAACAAACCAACACACAAACCCCCACCAAACCCATGATGGTTTCCCTCTTCCTCACATCCCTTATACATGAATCAGTAGCATAAGCATTGACTGAGAAGGCTTACTGCTCACTTGGGCATGTTGAAGTTGCATCTCCCAGATCCTGGGGGAATGCCCAAGCGAGCAGGCTGCCTGGGAGACTGGAGCTAGGGAGGGAGCTGTGCTGCAAGGCTGTGTGAGTAAGCTGGGAGTCCTGGGGCCTGGAGGAGGATGACTCGTGACTTGGCTGTCCTGGCAGGGAGGGGAGCAGAGTCCCATCTTCCGGACTTGTTTGTGCATTTTAAACACAACTCCAAAACAAGTCGAAGGGCTCCAATCTGTATTTTTGTCATTCAGGTGACAGCCCAAACTACTCAGTGGTAAACATGTATTCTTTCATGTCTTCTGCCCTGCCTCTCTGCTGTGTCTACCCTGCATTTAAGCATGTTTTTAAGGCAGCAGAGAGGAGGTGAGAGGAACTTCCTCATGCTGAAGAGGCCTTTAACCCAGGTGTCTCATATTTTTTTCCAGTGAGTGCTCTAACCAGCAGGATACTGTATGAAAATAAACACTTGCAACAATTTTGACCTCTCTGGCTGTGTTTTAAAAGAAAATTATTACCTGCTCATTTTACCAAGTACTGTGAGCTCTAGATGTAGGCTAGGTGTGTTTTGAGTACAGGTATTGGCTCCTTAGGGGCCAGTGTCACCTGGGATTTTTGGGTCTTCAGTTGGAGTAGGCAAGTGACACAACTGCCGAGATGTTTCATTTTCGGCTTGTACAGAGGCAAATTCTTTAGAAAACTATCAGGTTTAAGTGAAAGGTGCCCTTTGGAGTAGGCACTTGTAGATGTCTGGCTTATTGTTTTGGAATTGCTATACAATTATATAGATGTTTAAATTATTTGTTGAATGTAGTATTAACTGAGTAGGGCCCTATGTTAGTGTCCTTCCTATTTTTCCTGTCTCTTTGCCTATTCTATTTCCAAATCTTAAAAAAAAATATATAGAATAGATACTAATCATAATTTCTGTAATACTTTACTTGATAGTCATGTCTCTGTAATATTGCTCATCATTACAACTACTTCTTTCTAACATCCATCTTGTTTTAAATCTGTGTAACTTCTTTCTACAGAACATAATTAGATTCAATTATAAGCATACAGTTTTTTAGGAAATATTGTCATTATTGAATCTACTGCTTTTCATTCCTTAAGGACCAGAATTGAAAACAGCACTCATACATCTTATAAAATTTTGTATTTAAGTCAGCCCTTTTTTTCCTCCCATTTTTTTACTCTAACCTCTTACCTCTGTATTTTTCTGCTGAAGATGCAAGGCCAGTTTACTTCTTGCTCCATCCAATTAATTTATAGTAGAGGTACAGTGAAACAGTATCACTGTTTCAAGGGAGATGGTAGATATAACTCTCACAACAGAAATTTATCCATGAATTTAGCTAGAGCTTTTCTCAGAAAACATTGTTGGATTAATTTCAGCCTAACAGTGTACCCTTTATTTTATGCTGATCACATTGGTCTCTGTTCAGATAAAATATACTTCCTTATTCCAGTACCTTTTTTCCCTAAGAAACCTCATGAACTAAAAATCAATGTGACAAAATACTCATTAATACTTTATTATTTGGCAAAAGTGAAGCTAGTGGATGATTTGCTGTCTAAGGTCTGGACAAAATTTGAAAATTACTTAAGATTTTCCCCTGCAGAAACCTAATTCTCTCCATAATTACTGTCATTTCTGCTGCACACAAAGCCCCTCTCAAACTTCACTGGGGATAGTTTCCATGGGAACCAGAGAGTGAGAACTGATGAGTCTTGGAACAGTCAAATAATAATCTTCCTTTTTACCAGTGGGCAAAGATTTACTTCTCCACTGTTTAATGGGAGGCACTAGAGCTTATGTTTTGAAGAAGGGGGGAAAAAAGACATCTGAAAGGAGACCAAATCTGCTTTATGTACCTGAAGGGTTCATTCTTGCTGTATTAAAAGGGAAAACCACTGTGTTCTCCTTGCAGGGTTGTATTCCTTGTATTCTGCTTGTAGACTCCTGGATGATAGAAGGGGAAACTGCCTGTAGTGGTCATGAGAAGGTCATGAGTTAATTATACATGTGGCAGAGATACAGTCACATCATGAATACAAAATTTTGGAGGCTATTGAATGATCCTGCAGGAAGCATCCCTGGGGAAGGCTTTCCAGGTGCTGGCATTGAGCTGTCTCCAGAACTGAACTGTGCTGGTTTTTGCACATTGTTGAGTGCCCTCTTACCATGCCTGAGTATTAGCTACAATGGGGGTTGTTTATTGCAATTTCATGGGCGGGAGAAGAATCCCTCAAGAGTGATGTGAGGTAATGAATAAAGTCATTCTGAAGTCTAATGAGGTGCTCTGCTAAACTGGCCATTATTTGGTTGCCATAGTCATAGTCATTTGGATTATTTTCCTGAAATACTGAGAAGGGAACACTGCATTTCATTCCTGTGAGGGAAAAAAAAATGGAAAAGATACAGAAATGTCTGCCCTCCTTTTGATCTGTGATATTGTTATGAAAGATGACCTCCAAAAGGAGAAGAAAGCAGGTTCCACAAATCTTGCAGCCAAGTTGCAGTCCTCTAAAATTGCTGATGCACAGAAAAGACCAGAAGGGTTTCCTTACAGAGAATTAAATTTGGCCAATAAGCTGAGTTTTAATATAGCACAATTTAAACTTGAATTGTAGGAGGGTAAATATCAAGGTATGTTTTTAAAAATGTATTTAATCTTAAACTAATTTTTATATTCTTTACCATCATTTGGTTTTCCAGTGGTTTTGGGTTTGAGTATTTAATATATGCCTTTGTGTAATTATTTTGATCTCCACAAACATAAAGAGAGGAAAAGAAAAACTACACATAGATTATTATCACAGTGCTTGGATTTTTTTTACTCTTTTGCAATTAGTTGAAATAATGGAACCTGAGGGAGAATATTTTTATTTTTGTATTGTGTAATATATCAGATATAGAAGTGATTAATGATCTAATCCAGCGATTAAATTAAGAAATCCCATTTCTGTCTCTTACCAGTAAATACTGTGGTGTAAACACTGATGGCAGTTACTGTATTGAAAAATGAGGACTTGAATTCTAAAATAGTTTTTCTTAGCTTGTGAAGGAAGCTAAGATAAAACAAGATGCTAGCGTAAATGAAAAATCATGAAAATTATTTTTCTACATTAAAGATGTATTTTGGTGAGCTTCTGAGATAAAAACCCAGGTGTATTTCTGGTAATATTGAGGAATACAGGAGGAGGATAGGGTGGCAGGTAAAGCCCAGTTATGCTCTGTCTTTGGGTCACAGTATTTTGGCCCCCTTAGCCATGCACAAAGAGACCCTGCAAGCAAGAGCTGTGCAGTTTAAATGTGCAAAGTAGTGTTCCATTTGTCCCTCTAATATCAGATTTCCTACTGTATGTTTTATAATGTCTTCATGTTAAATTAGTGCCCTGTGCAGCTCTGGTGATCAAAGGTAAACACAAAGACTATTTCATGTTTTTAATGCCTAGGTTTATTCACTTCTTACTGCTTGTGTTTACCCAGTTCTATGCCTGCCTCCACTTCGAGGAGAGAAGAACATCACAAAAAGTCTTCATTCCTGTGACCAGGTGACCTAACTGAAGTTATTCTGGGAAAGAGACTGCTCTCTCTATTTCCTACAGTTTGTAAAACAGGTGTGTTGTGGATGAGGTGTGTAACAGGCCACCAAATGGTAGTATTGGTAGGCTGCTTAATGCTGTTCCCTACTGTTCTCTGAGCTGCATCCCCAACTGCTGACCACAGACAGTAGGCAAGATGATTATTAGAGGAGAAACTGAAGACTATTACCACTGATGAGTCATGAATTTCAATCACTTATTCTTCTGGAGAAAAAGGCATCAGGGCTGCTGCTTATTCTGAAGGTCTGGGTGGTATGATGAGGAAGAATGTGATGATATTCACATGGGAACAGCAGAAATGGTGGTGGTTCCCAAACATCTGATGGGAGACAGTGGAACAAAGGGCAGGGCTGACACAAATGCTATTTCATCACAGCATGCCCCAGTCCAACAGCACTGTTTCCTGGGAGATGGAACAACACTGCGTGCCTATTAATCACGAGAGAACTCTGCTGTTCTCACAAGTCCTCCAAAACCTGTCTAAGTTGAGTGGGCGAGGATCAGCCCATCCATGACAAACTACTGCAGCTCTATCCTACATACTGTATATTATCAAAAATGTTATGTCTGCTCTGAACAAAATGTCCAAGTGTGATAAATGGGGGCAATGTTCCAAGAAAGTGGGCTTGTCTTCATGAGGAAATTGTACTTAAAATCAAACTTTAAGTTAATTCATTGTAATCAGCCTAATCTACAGACCTGCATGAGACACTCATTTTTTTGGTAAATATTGCTGTCACACTCACTGAAATGAATGTTTTGTGCAGATTAGCGTGCTGCTAACTAAGTTGCTTTGAAATCTCAACAAATTTACTGTGACTTTCTTCTGTAGCTATGGTTATATGCTGTGATCTTCTTTATATTGAACCCATTCAGTTCCCTCTGTTACTATAAAAATGTAGGTGCTTTAGGAAAGCTTTCAGTGAAGCAACAGGTATCTTCTCCCCTCCCAGGAGAGCCTAAATTTCTAGAGGTTACAGAAGGACTTGTGTAGTCTTGGCTGTGAAATGTATAGCCATACTCTCCTCAAACTGCATAAGGTAGGCCTCACTGCTGGAATTAATCCAAGTTTGATATGGTACAAGCCAGAGTTCATGATATAGCCCTTTTCGTTGTTGAAAATCTTGGGAGAACAATGCTAATGAACAATTCACTCTTTTGTAAAATGTAGAATTCCAGCAGAAGGCAAAACTATCAGATCTACATTTTTTTTCTTACACATCCAAGGAAAGAATGACTCTTTTCTCAGTAAGTAAGCTTTTCATTGAAGAAATGCAAGCATCAAATACTTCAGAATCACTAAAAATCTATCCACTGTGTGCTTATTCTCTGATATTATGCTTGATCATCAGTGATCTATGTTTTATTGTGTTTTACTATTTGAACTGCATTATGAGATGAAAAGCTTGAAGGCACTTTTAAAATGTACGTTAAGTTAGAAAAAGCACTGTTCAGAATATCATAAGAGTCATTTAAAAGAAGCTTGTTACTGTGACATTCATGTCTAACATCAATATGCTGGGGTAAGTTTTTATCTGTAAGGATAACAGTAGTAATTTTAAATTAAAAAAAGAAAGAAAAATCTGATTCCTGGGGAAGGGCAGAAGCATGAAAGCAGAATTATTTTAATGACCCGGTGAGAAAATTCTGCCAGCAAAGTCTTTGTTACTTGTTTATGTAGTCCTGTGTAAACCAAAAATATTTTAATTGTTTATTTAAAAGGTGCAATGTATGCTTTATGTGGTCTCTTCCAATTATGTATTTCGAATATATTTTACTTTACAGAAACCTTTGAGTCAATTATTTGATAATTTGGCAAGAAGTGACTTAATGACCGTTAAGTAGTCCTCCAAACAAGATGTCTCTTTTTCTGCAAGTTGTTAAATTTATGAAAGGTAAACCTAAAAGTGTAAGTAAGTAAGGTTAAGTAAGAGACAAAAAGAGTGTGCTAAGTGTCAAAATAGCTTCCCTTCTACTTTTACAATGGTGGGGAGCAGCTCAAGAATTACAATCCATTTATCATTATTTCCAGCTACTGCTTGAACTGCTACATTCCTTTTTCATTTCTTAGGCAGATATTACAATGTGTATGACATAGCCTATGATTATTTTTACTACATAAGCATCATACTGTTTGTGTCTGAAATAATATCAGGTGTTCCCCTTACCATACCTCTTCTTGAGTTAAACTTACTGAAGTCACTTATTTTAAACAAAAGAAAGGGCTGCTAGATCAGAAGATCCTAGAGCAACTGGCAAGGAATTTGTTCAGGACCAAGTAAAAGCAACACCCAAGAAATAGCTATGATTCAGTATGTTGGAAGCATAAGCTTCTCCAGGACTCATCTGTTCCTGATTTCACTGAAATTAAAGGCTGTCTTCTGCTCAGTTTTTGTAGCAGAGGAGTTAGGCTCACAAGAACTCAGTAGATGCCCTGGTGATACATGAGTTAGGCTGTTGCAGCATGACTTAGGCTAAAAGAGGATCTACTCTAATAAGAAGGGTTGTGTTTTTGTCCTTGGTAACATGACTGTGACTTACACAGCAATCTGACAGGGATTTACACTGTGCTCTTATTAAGAGGCAAAATGTTCCCACAATATATTTGGTTTGCATGGCAAGGTTTTGGTAGCAGAGGGCTACAATTGTGACTTCAATGTGAAGCTGATAGAAGCTTCTCCTGTATGTGACAGAGCCAATGCCAGCTGGATCCAGGATGGACTCACCGCTGGCCAAGGCTGAGCCCATCACTCCTGGTGGTAGAGCCTCTGGGATAACGTAGTTAAGAAGGGGGAAAAATTATTGGTGGAAGCAATTGCAGCCAGATAAGACAAGAGTGAGAATGTATGAGAGAAAAATCCCTGCAGACAGCAAGGCCAGAGAAGGAGGAGGGGGAGGAGGTGTGTCACGCACTGGAGCAGAGATTCATTCCCCTGCAGCCCATGGTGCAGCCCCATGGTGAGGCAGCTGTTCCCCTGCAGCCCATGGAGATGCACAGTGGAGCAGAAATCCACCTGCAGACTGTGGAGGACCCCATGGCAGAGCAGGTGGATGGCCAAAGGAGGCTGTGACCTTGTGGGAAGCCCATGCTGGTGCAGGCTCCTGGCAGGACCTGTGGCCCCAAGGAGAGAGGAGCCCACACTGGAGCAGTTTTGCTAGCAGGGAAATCCCGTGGGGGACCCGCACTGGAGCAGGCTGTTCCTGAGTGACTGCACCCTGTGGAAGGGGTGCACTCTGGAGCTGGGAATGGGTTTGAGGAGTCCTTCCCCAGAGGAGGAAGGTGTGTCAGGGACAATGTGTGATTACCTGACCACAAACCCCATTCCCTGTCCCATGTGCTGAGGGGAAAGGACGTAGACAATTCAGGAGTCAAGTTGAACCCAGGAAGAAGGGAGGGGTGGGGGAAGGTGTTCTAAGATTTCTTTTTTTATTTTTCCATTATCTGATTCGATTGCTAATAAATTAAACTTACTTCTCCAAATCAAGTCTGTTTTGCCCATGATCATAACTGCTGAGTGATCTCTCCCTGTCCTTATTTCAGCCCACAAGCCTTTTGTTATATTGTCTCTCCTCTCTCCTCTGTCCAGCTGAGGAGGGGAGTGACAGAGTGGCTTGGGGGGGCAGCTGGTGTCCAGCCAGGGTCAATCACCAGCATTCCCATGCAAGCTCTCAGAAGACTGAATTTGGGGTAGTATTTTGGGAGACTTGTTACCACTATGTTTCAGGCCTTCCTGACCTCTCAAAACAGTGGCTCCAAGGAATAATGCTCTGCTTGCTTACCCTCCCTCAGTGGCCCTATGTACCTATGTACTAAACCCTTGCCTGTGTGCATGGGTAAAGAGAACAATACTGGGAGCTCTGCTCTGCCTTGTTTGGGCAAGCAAAGCTATAGACTCTGTAGTCAAGAGGGATGGAGATGGCCTTCTCCTTGTTTTCTGTATCTAAACGTGGCATTCTGATGTGGGAGGTGCAGAAACCTTTTGCATGCTGCTCTCTCCTCTGCAATCATGTAGAGAAAAGACCACAGCTTGTATGGTAGGACAAGATTAAGCCACAGGAAAGGCTTAGTAGTTGTCTTTCTCCTGTGTGTTTATTACGAACTGTGACTCAACTAAGAAGCAGGGGAAAAGGAGAGTTTCTACATCTACCTACTGTGAAGAAGGTTATGTCTTCTGTTTTATTATTGATGGGAGGTTTCAGTATACTGTAGCGAGCTACATGGCCACAATCCTCCAGCAAAACTCCTGATTTTGGTCTGTAACCTTTCCATTCAGTAAGTTTGGAAAGAGTTTAAAAAGTATGTAGTACTTTGATCTGGACTTCATTGAATTTGTTTGTACAGGCTTAGCTAAACAATGAAATAAGAACATAAAAATAAGCATCATCACAGTAATTTCCTACTGCCTGCTATTGGTTAAATATACACAATCAGCTTTCAAAGTATACATAGAAATAATTATGGCGTAGCTCAATATTTAAGACTTCTGCTTTTTGCTTTTTTTTAGAAAATACTACCTCACATTACCTTATACAGGTAATTCTGCACATATTTGAAACAACAGAATCAATTACACCTACATAAAGTACGTAAAATAAACAAACAGACCAACTCCCTTCTCAAAAAGCTACACAGAACAAGTGGTACTTCATGAGACATGAACAACTTTCTAATTAACATGAATTGCTACTATTAGAACATTTTAAGGCAGTATAGCCTGCAACAATTACTCTTTAAAAAGTCTGTTTTGTGATGAGTTATGTTCAGCTCGCAGAAGGCAAAAAGCTAAATAAACATTGTCATAATCATGCCCAAGATTAGCATGCTAATTAAAAAATAGAATTCTGTTCTGGAGCATCTATTTTTCTTCTCCAATTTTGAGCCTTCCATGAAAAACACAGACTGCTCTGTATGCCTCCTCTTTAAAATTTCTTGTGTTACAGATGAATCAGTTAGTGAAAAATTTATGATTCATTCCTAGAAAAAAATTTCTTGAACTTCCCCACCTATGTGGCCTGAGGGTCATACCCCTACTGACTTATGTCCTAGCAAGCTTTCTCATTTCATCAGCAAGAAGTTCCTGATTTTCTTTTCGATATTGGATCCACGAGGATCTTTTATTGAGTTATTGCTGAAATGGAAGGCATGATCAAACTCAAGATCTCTGGCATTGCAGTCTGACTACAAGCACAGCTGGTAAGTATCATGGGTAATCACATAATTTGTGGTCCAAAGTATTACAGGGAGTTTTAGTCTGAGAAATACTGTGTATCTTAGTAATGGTATTAATTGCAGATGGTTGGATATTTGATTTCAAGTTTATGCTTTTCAAGCTCACTACAAATGAAAGGGAAAAGGCAAAATGTTATACAAGGCTACATAGTCAGTGATTTCCATCAGTGCTGGATCAGATGGTTTAGGTCTACCAAGATAGTTTGACATAGAAGGAAAAAGAATAGAAGTGGGCAGGAGGCTGATTTTCTCAAAGAGCAATGTAGCAGAAGTCATGCCTTGCAATTAGATGGTTTGATAGAGCAAAGTCTTCAGTGAAAGAAGGCAGAAAAAAAATAAAGGCCTCAATTCTGATATTCTGAATCCTTGAACTTCCTGCCAGTATTGTTTGCTAGACTTCAGACCACAAGGGCAGAAAGAGTGCTATGTATAAATGGGGAAAATAGTACAGACAATTTTTCTAAAACTTATCTGTATGAACAGGCCCATAAAAATTAAGGGGGTGAGGGGAGCTGATGAGTTGCACTGAGATCCTAAAGTGACTTGTCCAGCTGGTCTTTTGGTCATAATAGAGTTTTTTCTTTTTTCTTTAATAACTTGAGATACAGTGTCCTTGGAAGGATGCTTTACTTACCTTTTTGTATTACTACTGCATCCCAGTTTTACTGAGCATATTAAAATAAAGGTCTAAGTGACAATACATACATTTATATTTTCCTAAAATATCTTTTCCTTCTTTTGCCTTGCCCCCACCCCACTGTTCAATGTATTTCCCAATTCTTGTTCTATTGGTAACACATAGTTCTGCTGACTAGGGAGTACACTATAATAGCAGTACTGAATGCAAGCTACAGCAAATCTATCAAAAAGGTAAATAAGAAGTGTTTGGGGCATTTAAGAGTAGTAGGAAATGCTCTGGACAACAATCAGAAGGCCTGCCTAAAAATAACTATTTTAGCCTTATGCATGTATTGTCCATATTTCTACCTTTACAGTACAGGTTCAAACTTAACTTTCGAACAAGCCAGTGCTTTCTGCAGTTTGGGAGGTTTGCAGACATTTCCTTTTCTAGTAATCAGGATAGTTCAGTATAGTCAGAAGGACATTTGCCATTCTCTTTAGTGATTCACAGTGTTACTGAGTGGCCCCTGATTTTTAAACATAATGAATTCAAGAAAGCTATAGCGTAATTTGATGATTTAAGAATCTTCATCCTGATTAAAAAAAACAGGATTGGTGTCTTGATACAATATAAATTTGTAGTAGCTAAGGCAGCAGAATTTCATTCAGTGTTTTCTCTTTGCAGTGGAAAAGATTTTTTTCCACATTTTTTTCTGGTAAGTTGTCTCAGTTGTCCTTTTAAACTTAAAACAGGTAATACACTAGTATGTCCTGTGTTCTGATACTTAGATGATTTTTATATTGAGAAGTCATGTGAAGTTTCTTCTTAACAAATGATGCATTCATGATAATGCCACCATCTGCTGTCCAGGGAGGATGAAGAGCAATGAAAACAAAAAATAGCAAAATCTCAAACTCACTTACTAGGTGCAGACTCCCTCCAGCAATCCACAAATCTTCAGGCATCTGGCACAGACTTGGCAGCTTTGTAATTGTGGGAAGTGAAAAATGATTGTAGTTAAACTTATGCTTAGCATTCTCTTATTTTTTAGAAAGATAGTAAAATAGTAATGTGGTACCCATTTGCAGGCATGCATCTATGTATAGCTTCAGATGGCCTCCCCAAAACACTTAAACTGCTGAGAACACCATGCATGGGCGAACTGTAGTGTTAGTGAATTAGGGATTTATTAAACTCCCACTCTCAGCTGTTTCGGAAAATTTGGTGCACTGTGTTCTTTCTCCTTCTCTGAATGGCACTGAGCATAACCAGTAGTAGCACCATGAGTTACTACTACCTCATACTATATTAAATATCCACTTTTTTCCTTTCCTTGCAGTGAAATAATGAAAGAATTTCTTTGTGTAATGAGATCAGTCTCTTCACTGCCTGTATATGCTCTTGTAGAGCTGTTGTGCAAAGCTAATTGAGTAAGTTCTCAAGTACAGGATACAAGGAAAATGTTCTCTTGTCCTCCCCCTCTCCCAGCCCAGTTACTTGCCTGTTTTTTTCTGAGTGCTTAGTGAGTCCTCTGTGCAGTCTGGGAGGAGCACTGCCATGCAAGCTGGTCATTCCCTTGTTCCTCTGCCTGAGCTGCTTCCTTCCTTTTTATTTTTAAAAACTTATTTTCCTGTTTCAGGAAAAGCTGGAGTTACTGAAATATAAAGCAAAACTGTTTACCTGCAGATGGGATTATTTGGGGCTGATTAGATGGTGTCTCTGCCATACAACCTACATGAACCAAAGCCAGTGATTTCATGCCTCACAGGCATCACAGTCAAGGCATTGGTAGAACCCTCAAAGATGCCTATATAGAGGCGTGGGCATATGCAGCTAATTTTGTTTTGTTTCTGTCATTTTATTCCCTATCTGAAAATTCCACTAGATCCAAAATAGATAAATAATAAGGGTCAAGTACTTTTGCTCCTCATGCACTCTTTATGACTTCCTTCTCAGATCTGACAGGTTGTTGGCAGTTTTGTACCCACCTGTATTTCCCTTCTGCCTCTCCCTCCTCACCATTTATTCCTAAATGTCATTTTTCTTTCACACTGCACGATGTGAAACTAATGCAGACTGCTGCATAGTAGGTCTAAACTAGTTTAGACCACTGTAATCTCACTTCCCTTCATTCACCCTTGAGTCCAGTCCTCTCCCCCCAATTCTTTACAGCCATTTTTCTTAGATGACAAGATAGTGCTTGGAAGAGAGGCTGGGCATTTGTGCGAGGTGTGTTACGTAGAGCAATGCCACACATCACAGAGGAAAAACTGGTAACGTGACCTCATTACACAGAATTTTCCCATAAATTGAATCTATGTAAAGCCTGTGGTAAAACGATTGAAATTCTGCATCCTATTTCTTCTTGATTCTGCATCCCCTCCTGTTCACTTGTTGTAGACTCTTGATTTTGGTATGTTTGCTTCTACTGAGCTATGAGGCAGCCTGCTTGCAGTACTTGCTTTTGCTGTCCATACACCAGCACATAAAAATATTTAGGTCCAAACCCTACCATCAGCTTATTTACGAAGTGATCTTGTTATTCTGCTGAAGTATGCATGACTCTACGCCTGGAAAAATGAAAACATCCACCCTTAACAGGGGGCACTGGAATAATCCCCTCAGGCCCAAGTGCCATTCAACAGATGCACTCTGGAGCTCTTTGGTCTCTTGGTCATTTCACAGTTATGATACAAATGACCAAATCAGACATTATTTGTTAAGTGAAAATTGATGGGCGTGTTGTATGTAAATATACCCTGCCTTGGTAGCAGGAGTGCTGTTTGCCGCTGGTTTCAACAGAACCTTCTCCTCCTGGTGAGCAGGATCCATCACCGAAACCCACCGTGCAGGTCCAGGCAAACACTTGCCAATACAGGTTACAGCTTCTCACCTTCTAGGGCTGCTTCCCTTCTGGCAGAGTGTGCATCTACTTTGTTCTTACCAGCAATCTGTGTTGCACCAGAGTGTTCACAACCTAACGCAGCTTTCCAGAATGCAACCCTTTTCTCGACGGACAGGAAGTGGAGCTTCCAAAAAGTGGAAGCTTTCATTTTCCAGCTATCTTGCGTGGATTTAGCCATTGACTTGACAGTGAAATGACAAGAGATTTCCCTTGTCTAAAGATGCATAACGCACTTGCAGAGCTAACGGAACATAACCCTGCAGAGCAATAGAGAAACCCAGTACTTTTCCCGGCATTTTTCCCCCGTTGGCGTCTCCAGGAGGCTCGGACAGCGCTGCGCCGGGGGTGGCACCGCCCCTTTCAGCCGACAGGAGGCGCCAAAGAGCCGCTGGTCAGCGCCGCGTTTGGGCTCGGGTGTAAAAACCTCGGGGTTTTCCTAAAACATCCCCCAAAGCTCAGTGTCAGACCCGCTATTCTGCACCTGGGCTTGCTTTTCTGTTACCCTCGCGGCTTGATGGTTCTGCCTGTGCAAAACTGGCTACCTTATAGCAGCTATTGCTGGGCGTTTTTGTCCTGGGCAATGGCCCAGACTCTTCAAAAGCTTTTCTCTTCTGTATCGTGCAATTGCTTGTTCTGTTTCATGCAAATATTTGTGTAATCCTTTTCCTGTATAATGCTATACTGATTAACAGGAGTGTTTCTTCCTTTTTTAAACATGGTGTAGTTAAATTTGTAGACTTTGATTCATTAATTCTTACGTTTTGTGTTTCAATCTGATGGCAGTGTTCTCATTTTTCTTTTCAATGGTGTGATCCCTTCTTGATTTCTCTTTCTCTTACTCCACTGCTTTAGTGTTATCACAGAACGAAGGTAACCTGTATTTCTACAGTGACTGCAGCACTGTGATATTGCTTCTATGCTTTGGCAAAGAACACAGCTTTTCCAAAATAATGAAATATTTTTGGCTGGCCTGTGTTCATTATCTGATGCCATGAAGAACACACTAATTAAGTATTTAATGCTCTTATACACTAAATTAAATTGACTACCAAATTTAGCTTTCAGAGAGAACTTTCACTTGATGGTGTCCTTACCTGTAAGGTAAGGGAAAAGAGAATCAAAGTACAGGACAGGTAACCAAGGCATGGCAAACAATATTTGGGGTTACATTCTATAAGTGACAGATAGCTGTTTTGAGATAAACAGCTGTTTTCTCGTTTATATTTATTTAAATTACTAGATTTTTGTAAAGGAAAAAGGAGAAACAAATTACACTAATGCAATTGTAACAAGCCTACGCTCATGTTACCAAGAGGGTGTGGAACACAGACTACTAAAATGTGAACTCAAACAGAGGCATAAGCATCAGCTTCAGGGTGGAGCAATCCAGACAAAATTTTCCAACTTGGCAATAGATTGCATGCTGCAAGGCAGCAGTGGTGTGCTGTATTTTGTGAACTCTAGCCTCTGTTTCTCTCTTCAAGAAGTCATCTTCTGCTCTCTCTAGAATGTCAGTATAGGCTCCAAAGTGTCACTGAATTTGAGCAGTGAGTTGGAAAACTGAACTTGCAGTCTTCTCTTCTTCATGGCCCAAAATATTAGCTGATTTGCCCAGGTAGCAATTCCTGAACTCAGTAATCAGATTTGCTTGCATGTTCTTTACTGGCAGTGTCAAGTACTCTCATCAGCTCTGATCATCAAGTATATTTCTCCCTCCTAGTACACTTCCCTCTCTTCTCCCAGTTAGGCTCACTAAGTGAGCTTTAAGAGTAACAATGGATATCTACTGCACAAGAAGTACTCTAAGATAATGCTTTTGCACAGACTGCCAAACCCCATTATTTTCTGTATTCTAGATTCACACTGTAAAGAAAAACTGCCTTTTCAAGAGAAAATTAATGTTACAATAAGAAATATTTCCATTAAGAGATAATTATGGAATTATGGTGAGGCCCTCAACTATCTCTTATTTCTGCTCTTCTGGTTTGAAATAGTTGAATTACTAACATTTCAAAGTCTGAATCTTTCCCAATGATGTTGGAAAGGAGAGTTTTCTAAACCATGATATGATATCTTACATATGATCTTACATATGATACCTGATGAATCAAGGTATGTGACAGGTAAGGAGGATCTTACTCACTTTGTCAACTTATCTGTTTTATGGGATGCTTCCTAACAGTTTTCCCACCTAAATAGTTTAACATGAAATAAGTTTTGCCAGGTCTGATTCTCAGCAAATCCTAGCAGGTGAAACATTTTTTCTTTTCCTTTTCCATGAGATCATGTTTTTTCTGCAACTAGCTTCCATTGTTCTAGTTAGGCTGGTAACTAATAGTTTTCTGTGTTGTGGTGTAAATGCAGAGCTCAATATTGAGGGCTTATGAGGTAAAGTTGTGTGAAATACAGCTCTTCTGACCATTCTTAAGATTTCTAGCTTTTAATGAAGGCACAACTACCATTTCAAAGTAAGGAGTTGTAAGCAGTGTATAATTCATGTTTTCCCCTCTTGAAAATTTGATTTTATTCTAGCCATAGCTGTGCATTTCTTGAATAATTTAAAAGCAGAATGTTTAAGAATGGATGTGAAAGTCTCCTCAGAGTAACTGAGAAAAGGCTTTGCTAGTCTTAGTTTGGGCCTTCATATGCTAATATTTGCCTTTCTGATAAACTGCTAGAATGCGCAGTGTTGTTATCATTAGCAGATTTTCTTCAGATCTTTCAGGACAAAGTTCTTTTTTTGATGCTATGCTTGATCTTTCAAGTAGTTTGACATGTTCTATGTAAAAACAGCACAATCTTCTGAAGTTGCCAAATTAGCGATATTAATGAGCTCCCATTTTTAACTATTAATGGCTTCCTATATAAAAGAATTACACTTACGACAATCACAGATTGCTCATGTTTGAAACTACAGGTTATAAACCTATTATTATAGCTGTTTGTTGTATATTTTAGTCTCTGCTACTCTGGTTCAGGGGAACCCTGATTTGAATGTACCTTATCTGCCAAAATATAAGTATTTCGTTCAGACCAGACCTTTTTCTTTAAGATGGATTACATAACAAGAATTCATGGGAACTGTTAAAATATAGAACTCAATTCTGTTTATGTTGTGATATGTACAAGGAAGAAAAACCTCCTCCCTACCAATGGTTTGGCAGGATGACAGAGAGAGGATTTCTTGTCCAAAGATCACATCGAATAAATAGTTTCCATTTCTACATGTGCAGACAGATATTATCTTGTAAGACTTGAAAGACACTGACAGGAGACAAATGATGGAATGATTTATTTCTTTTGCCCGAGCCATGTGGAAAAACTTGCATTGCTGCTCTGTTGTGCAAATAAATTGCGGTCACAAAAAAGTCGAGTGGCTGAAAAGCAGAGAAGTGACTTGAAACAACCCTTCAGTGACATCCAAAGTAAATTTAGCAAGTAAAATACTGTAAGTAAATGCAATTCACACATATAGAGTAAACAGAAAATCAACTATCTCAGTGTTGTGGGACTGTACCAAAACTGGTTTTAAAAGATACTGGGTATAATTTAAAGTCATGCCAATAAGGTTAAACAGCTTGGGTCTCTCCCTGCCAGATATGAGAATTCAGAACCATTTGAATGGAGTTGTTGCTGCATTGCAAGTAAAGTGACAGTCATACTCTATCACATGGAAATACTGAACTGAACAGATTTTAAATTCCCATTGGCTGGGAAATGGAGTAATTCTATAACTCCAGTGAAGTTACTCTGATTTTATACTAACATAGTAAGGAGGCCCTTGGTGTCTTATCTTTAAAGTATGCTGTGCAGCATTTTAATATTGCTCAGGAATTAACAGAAACATCAATCATACTTTAGCAAAGCCTAAAAATACTTTCTAGTCAAATGGATTATCACAAAACTACTGAAAATGTGAAAGGACATACAATTCTGATTTTTATAGTTAGATGCATGGCCATGTTAATATATGAAGAGATTGTCTTAAAAGGCAACATAAAAATTGAAATAAAATACAATTCATTATCCTAGACATTATAGTAATAATATTGTTTCACATTGGCACTGTGTAAATAAGGATGGAGATTGAAAATTTTTTGTAAGTCATTATAATGGAAGTTTGAATAACTTAGATGTCAGTGACCAAAGCTGAACATCTAAATAGGGTCCCAACTGTCTCTAATAAAGCAGAAAAAAATTTCCAGTAGTTTCTGATACTTCTGTATCTTGGCTGTAATGAACCTGAGGTGGTATTGAAGGAAAATTACTTTACTTAAAATAATTTGGCATTAGATTCTGTTTCAAAGCTGAACATTTATGTTGTCCACTAACAGCACATTTAAGGAAAACATAAATGTAATATATTATCTCTCACTGCGGAAAGATTGTGATCTAATGTGGATTGCTTCTCTCAGCATCAGTGAGTTGTCTCATTTCCCTACTTTCTACTAAAGTATAATATAGAGGTAGTTTGCACTATTCTGCCATGAAATAATAAAACTCTTGGGTACATTATTTCACATGTATATTATGGGTAAGAAGTGACCATCTTGTTTGCATAACTTCTGTTAGACAATGAATTTAAAGATATTTGTGGCTTCATTTGTGCAGATAAGGTAGTGGATATTTTTCTAATTATCTTTATATAATTAGATGTGAATTAATCTCTTTAAGATTGCCTCAATTGTTTCATTGATTTTTTAATGTTTGCTTGTGTCCCTTTTTTTGGTTGTGTGTAGGAATTATAAAACTCTAAAGGATATATATCTGGTCCATGCTAAGGTCTTCAACCACCCCACATCCTTAGCTAAAAATCACAAAGGAAATAAAATGTTTAAATTTCTGCCTTATGTCTCTATTCTTCTTCAAAAACACCTGAAGTTTTGTTAACATAATTTTATCTCCAAAAGTCAAGCAGCTCTCTAGGTGTTCCTACAGTTTCATGTCTACAAAATCATACCAACAGAAAGACACTGACAGAGAGGCTGGGCCTCAGATTTGTTGTAATATCTGATGTTTAGAATTTAATAGGTGATGTCCTGCTTAGTTGCAATATTTTCAGTCCTTGTACAGTGAATCACCTGTAGGACTCCTTATTGCAAGCAGCTGTGAAAAAGTAATTCCTTCATTCTTCTGCTTCGGAACACAGTCTTGGAAGGGGAGCTTTCTGTGGCTGCTTTGGAAGCTCAGGGGTGCCTATAGCTTGGTTCATTATATATTTCATCTGATCTCCTTTTCTCCCTGCTGTGTTGGCGTGCTTTGGCACGCAGAGCGTCCAGAATCCCCCACCTCCTCCCGTGCCTCCAGGAGACTGAGTCGGGGCCATGCATTGCGCCAGGACAGGCTACTGCCAGCAGTGGGGAAAATTCTGAAATGCCCTCGCTCCTGTTCCTGGCCTCTAGCATATATATTTATCAAAATGCTGGTTTTCAATCTGTAAGTTTTGTTGTTTGCCTGTCAATATTCATGCTGGTTATTTAAACTTTATTGAGGCATATAGTTTTGTGCTGCATCCCCTTGGTACAAATTAGCTAGAGATCGACACCTGTGAACGGTATTTAAGTACCAATGCTTCAGTCTCATTAGAAGTAATGAACTAAGTTTGTGGATCTATATACCTAATTTTTTTTATTTCCAGTCACCACTGTATTGCTTCTGTATACACAATAATTAGTTTTCAGACTTTGCATTGTACATCCCCAGGCCCTTTTCTGGATATTTATGCAGTTAGTTCAATGAACTTTGCTTAGGAGTTGCTATGTGAATAACAGTTATTACCTTCCCGGGTTGCCCATTTTACAAATTACCCAGAGATTTCATGTTCTGCAATTAAGTTTTCTTATTACCTTTATAAAGCCAAAACATTTTTGTGGTGAACTCGCCCAGCTAACAAACAACAAAGGCTTTGTGGTTGTGCTCCAAGGGTGATCCTCCGTCCCTGTCAGCGGCTGCCAGAACGAGCCGTACCCACGGAGCTGCGAGCGGTTTGCCGGGGTTGTCACCAGCACGTCCCTCGCTCGGGCAGCCTGGGTGAGTGGATGAACAGCGAGGGAAGGAACACGCTGGCTCCTGATCTGTAGGGAGTTCTCCGTGCGCCCGGTGCCACCCACGCCCCGCGGGTTTCCTGCACCGGGCAGGAGCGGGGGCTTTCCCGGGACCCGGGACGCTGCCCCTCCCGCGCGGGGGCGGGCACGCTGCCTCCTCCGAAACGGGCGGGTGCCGGTTGGGCCCGGTCCGCGGGGGTCAGGCTGGAAACGAGCGTTGCAGGGGAGGGAAGAAGGGGATAAACCGGCCCGGGGGCAGCCAGCGGGACTCGGCGCTGGCGGCGTGGCCGCCGCCGGGCCCGTCCTCCGCCTCTCGGCAGTCACCGCCCGGGGCCGGACTGCAGCGGGCCGGCCGCCTCCCCCGCCCAGCCGGCGGAGCGAACCACTGCGGCTCGCCGAGGAGGTGAGGCACCTGTCACCCGCGGACGGCGGCGGCGGCGGGCGGCCCCGCGGCGGGCGGCGGCGGCGGCTCGGGGC